>CM025790.1:87140510-87740510 GCA_014635995.1 Sarcophaga peregrina | reverse complement strand
ACCCTTTTAAAGGGACAGAAGGACCTGTAATCTCATAAGAACCATCAAATACAAGTTCTATCGGATGGTGTAAAAGCCAACTTTGCTTTATAACGCAGATGTCTGGTTAACAGTAAGCAAATAGCAATACTACAGGGGACTGGTAGACAAGCAGTGCACATCGTTAACCTCCAACTAAGGCATTATTTTCTGTACTTAATTCGCTTCACTCTGGCCACGTTTTAGAGCAGCGGCCGTTGAATGGTGGCGGTATAGTTAAAACGTGATCCAACCTGGACTTTAGTAACTTTAGGGGTCGTTAGAACTTTCTGAATGTAACATTCGAGTTTTGAGTTCTCACTAGAAGCTTCAAAGTAAAATACTCGCAGGGTGCCAAGTGCGTCATTGAAGTTAACACAAATGGCTTTAAGATTTTGAATATTGATCATATCATTCAGGCTACCTGACAGCTGCAGTGTTTTCTAAGCGGATGTCATGGCAATCTTGAAATCTTCGCAATGCTAGTTAAGTGGCGGGAAAATCCCTTGATTTACTCGAGCAGCCAAGATGCAATAAAGTATCTAACGAACGTAGTGTCAATGTCCATCATTGCCAAATTTCCAATTATTCAAAGGCAACTATTACATGGATTTAAACACATAACGATATCCTTTAAAACTGCATTTCTAATAAACGGGAACAGAGGTTATAATCTCTGACGGTAATCCGATTGCTTTAATTAATTCGGATATTATTTATACTCATTGTAGGGAACCTCAATCTAGTTGGCGGCAAGACAGAAGAGGACTGGCGCACTTGGGCTTTTAAATCGTATTGTAACTTGTTATATGGAAAGTTCATTCTCTTTGGCAGGCGAAGAGTATATGCAAGATTGCTAAAGTGTGCCATCAATTATAAATAACACTCACTTCTCTATTTTGATCGCATGGCCATCTATCGAACAGTATGACGAACATCCCAAAAGATTCATCATTCCGACAATTGACATCTGTTCTGGAGATGTTAGCCTAAGGAAGAAGGATATTGTCTTTTAGATCATGTGTTAGTGACTTTATTTTACATGAAAAGACAATGATTTATGACTCCTCATTTTCTGATATCGTATAATGATAAAATTTATTTTGAATTCAGGTTGGCTTGTTCTATGTGATGCTTAAGCCGCGAATGGAATTGTGAGACTCTTCCTTCTTTTATGATCGTTCGCTGCTAAACCTAACTTAGAGTTGGTCTCCTCTATTTAATGTTTAAGCCCCGGATGGAATTGTCCGACTCTTACTTCCTTTATAACCGTTAACCGCAGTAACATAACCTAACCTAGACATTCGAAATCTTTAGTGAGCTGTATATAATGTAGAGATTTTAAACTTCAGCCACATCGTATACATTCCACGTTTTAAGTCTGTTATCTGCTACCTTTAATTATTGTACAGTCAACCCTCATATAACGCGGTACTCTCAGAATGCGGTTTCCATATAACGTGAGGCGAATGTTGAGACAGCTCTCCTATAACGCGGTACTATTATAGCGTGAAAGTCCGTCAAGATCAGTCCGGTAGGGATCAAAACAATTTGGTAGGCAGCGTAACTTCAATATTTTCAAGTAATTTTTTTACTTCGACTCTGGCGTTACCAGCGAAAACGTCAACCTTTCTCCTGAATTATTATTGTCTCAACAGCCAGATAAGTAGGTGCCACTCTCTCGTGCGATGGAACTCATGCCTTATGCCTTTATGTAGCAGCCTTGGGAATACAGTCAACACTCCTATAACACAGTACTATTAGAACACGGTATAAATCGGAGCTTAAATAGCGACTACCCCCTATAACGCGGTACTCTTATAGCGCGGGTTGCGTTCAACTTCATATCATAAGTTCCTTCCGCACAGCTTATGACTGAAGTCTAACTTGATATTGTAAGAGGGTTTAACATAAGTTTTATTATTACAGTACCGTGCAAAACAATAGCAGTTGGTTTTTTAATTTAAAACAATGAATGAAGATGAACCAAGTGAGGATAAATATTAAAAAATTTTACATTTTAATTTAAATTTTTTATTTTACAAGTCTTTCTTAATTTTTGTTGGAAACCAGTCTTTGAGTTTAGTTTTTATTTAATTTTTTTTTATCAATCCTTATATGAACTCTTGAATTCAATAAGAATAATTTATAATTTATCTTGTCTTTTGTATTTCTTGGTATCCATATAACGCGGTACGAACGATGTGATTTGTACTAATTCTGTGTTTCTTATAGAATGGTTTCCCTACAACGCGGTAGATGGTTCCCATAGAATGCACGACGAATTAGCCTGTTTTGTATCTGAAATCTGAGTTTCTTATAGCGCGGTTTCCAAATAAAGCGGTACGCACTCAGCGCGTTATAGGAGGGTTGACTGTATTTTATTTCTTTTTATATTTTTTTACGTGTCCGGTGTTAATACCCTCTGGCTGTATCGTATTTTATATGTTTGTTGTAGCGTAATGTGTAATTATCCTTAAAGAATGCATAAAAAAGTTTATAGAGTAACTGACAAACTCAAACATGAAACGTAAATACTCTCATATGCTAAGTGCTCTTATTAAATATACAGTCAAGCTCGGTTAGAGCGAACTCCGTGGGACCAGAAAAAATAGTTCGTTATAAGCAAAATTCATAACAAACGGGGTGAAGTCATAAAAGAAAATATAAAATACAAAGAATTTTTTTCATTTATTACGAAAACAAAAACTATTTTTTTTTTATTAAAAACCAAAAATATGTGTTAATTCTTTTTACCTATCAGCTAATTAAAGATGCTGGGTCATAATTTAATGCTGCCATATTAAATAAAAGTGAAGGCTATTGCCACATTATAAAGTTATCTCTGAGGGTTCGCTATAAAACGGGTAAAATTTATGAAATTTAATTACTGGGACTATTTAAAGTAATTCCTTTTAACCGAGAATTCGTTATAAACAAGTTCGTAATAAACAAAGTTTTTTGTATGAAAATTGTTTTTAAAACGTTGGGACTTAAAAATATCTCCATAATAACCAGGAATTCGTTATAACCGAGTTCGTTTTAAACGAGTTTGCCTGTATGTTGAATTTAGTTTTTGTCCATTATTAGAACACAGCACTTAGTGTTGGAGTAATTTATAATTTGGAATAATTACAAAATAATATGAGGTTAAGTTTAACAAAAAATTGTTTTTGTTATTAATCAACTCCGAATTTTATTATATTTACACGTGGCCTAAAAAGTCCGTGAACATAAAATTAATTAAATAAAAAAGTGGCTTTCATTGTAGTCTCTTAATGTAAGATAAAACGTAAATTAAAGTAAGTTCCTCTAGTAATAATATCGAAATAGAGAAAAAGAAAAATTTAATAGAAAAAATATACAACAAGTCTGCATACAACTTACTGCCAGTAAGTAGTCCTTGTAATAGAAACTCTTTGCTGATCTTTTTGATAATAATCGACGTACGGTAGCGAGAAAAAACGCTATGTCGTATAGGGATCTAAACGTGATCGATTTTCAAAAATCGCCGAATTCGGGATTTTGTAAATCCCAATCACGGGATATTTCGGGATAATTCGAGAACCAAAAATTCCGAAAAATCAAGGGAAAAATCGCACCGTTAACAAACACTTCTCGCAATTAAGATTTGTTGGTAAAATTGTTCCAAAATAGCTGTAGGCAGCTTGTAAATATTCACCTCTACCACCTTCTGATGTAAATAAATCTATTTCTTTGGACAGTTAATTATCTGAATCAGTTACTCTATGAATTCGTTTTATAGGGCTTTTGTATTTTTCGATGACATCAAATAATTTTTTATCAATGGAAGTAGGGTTTTCCTCATCTGAGATGTTATTATCGAAGTCAAGTGATAAAGAATTTTTTTTCAGGACCTTTAATAGAATCAAAATACCTAGGAATTCACAACCCCGAAAATGCCGAAAAATTCCGGGATTCAGGTTTTTGTGAATCCCGAAAATCCCAGGATTTCGTGATTCGGGATTTCCCGATTGGCATCCCTAATGACTGCCATGTCTAGTAGGTAATGTGTTGGCTTACTAAACGTAAAGCCAGGGTTCGAGCACCAGGCCAGACATCAAAACCAAATACAAAAAGTATTTCATCGGCGATTTCTTCTCAGCAGATTTCTGGCAAAAACTCTAAACCTAAAAAAATCTGCCATGAAAGGTTTCTCAAAAAAATCTGATGTTCGGAGTCGACTTTAAACTGTAGATGCCGCAACTTATGTATAAAATTAACACACGCAACATACGTAAGTGGTGTGAGAAACTAAGTCAATAATCCAGACTGAAGGTTTGTAATGACCAATTTTGTACGTATGTGAATATGATATTCAATCGAGGATTATAACGGCATCCAATTCCATTCTACTTTTGTTTTTTTTAATTAAATTATTTTAATTAATCTAATTTTTAAATTTGATTAAAGCGCATCATTAAGCGTTTGTTTGCTTCTCTTTCTACTTAATTTTTTTAGATTTTTAAAAAAAAGTGATCAAATTTAGCGAAACAAACAAGGCAATGCAATGTGTTGAAGGTAAAAATAGGTCAACTAGAGTAATTCAAATAAAAGTTTAATAAAAAATTTGCAAATTATGAATTTTAAAATGGAAACAGCTGTCAACAGATAACCAATTTGCCATTAAAAGGGCTTTGGAAGAAAACAATTCAATGCTTGAAGTTGTTCATCAATTTAATATCAACAAATCAACATAATATCATCGCGATATTGTCAAACAAATAACGTGGAAAGAAAGCCAGGAAGTAGTCGATCTAGTAAATTTACTGCCCACCAACACCTTCAAATGGTAAAAATAGTAAGAGTTGACCCGGAAAACGGCCGTAGAGCAATCCACACAGCCAGAAACCGATTAAGAGAGGCAAATTTATTAGCTAGAAGTCCAGGCAAGGAGCCATTTATATATACGGTTAATAAGAAAAAATGGCTGGACTATGCTTGAACGGTATCTGCATTAGTCAAAAAAAACGGTGGGCCAAAGTTTTGTAGAAGGACGAATCAAAGTTTAACTTATTTACTCATACGTACACACATAATTGGTCATGACAACCCTTCAGTCAGGGTTATTGACCTAGTTTCTAACACTAATTATGATGTGTGTGTTAATTTTATACACAAAAGGCGGAACCTACAGTTTAAAGTCGTCTCGGCACGACTGATTTTTTTGAGAAACTTTTCATGGCAATTTTATTTACTCTCAGAGTTTTTGCCAGAAATCTGCAGAAAGGAAATCACCGAAGAAATATTGTTTTTATTTTGTTTTGATGTCTGGCCTGGAACTCGAATCCCGGCTTTTCATCTAATAAGCCAATACACTACCTACTAGACTACGGCGACTTCACTTATTTGACTCTGATGGGTTAAATTACATTAAATTCCCCATAACAAAGATATTCACAACAATTCTGTAAAAAAACAACATTCTGTGAATAGGACAAGAACATATATTGGCATCGATTTGCATTTTTTTTCTCGCTACTATAGACTGACCAAAAAAGAATTATGAACTGTTGAGGGCCGCCGCTAAATATCGATTGACAGTGAACTAAAATATTTATAATTCTTATGAGGAGTATTGTAGCCAGTGTGCTACATTCACATATCATTCAACACACAGATGTCTAGAAATATACTTCATAATAAATTTGCATACAACGCATACTTGTAAGTGTCTTTCAATAAAAAAAGCTACCAGCGAAAGTAGATCTCTCTAAGGTGTACCCAAAAGCAAATTTCTGTTATAAACTCGGGTAAATAAAATTGTCATGAAAAAGTGACTCTAAAATCTGTAATTCGGAATCGACTAGAATTATTAGGAAGAAGCATATTGTTATTTAATTATTTAAAGGATTTTTTTTTTTATTTTAATTGTAATCATTCGAATCCAATTAATAAACGTTTAAAAAATAAAAAACTCTCTAGTATTATTTACTTCAATCTCACATATTTATGTCTTATTTAAGTTTAAGTCAAATGAAGGTGGCGGTACTATACAGGTGGCTGATATATAATGCAACAAATTAAAGCGTATATTTTTTTTTATTTCATTTTTAATTTTATTCTTCAGAAGCAAAATATGTTGGAAATAATATCAAATTTATAAATCAGTTTAGATTTGTTCGAATTGGCCACTTTGGTACGAATTATGTCCTTCAAGCGGCCGACAAAGCCATCACAGGCTGCACGAAAGTGGTTTTGCGGTATTTTGGCTTATTTCCGGTGAACTGCCGTCTCGAGATGATCGACGCTTTGGTATTTTTTAGTGAGAACCCTTACTCACCAAAATGTTCCAGGCGTAAAAGTCCAATGGATTAAGATCCGGAGGTTTTGGTGGCCATTGTGTGGTAGAAGTGAAGCGAGGAACCACCATTTTAAGCCATTCTTGGTTGATGCGTGCTGAGTGCGGTGGTGCTGAGGTCTGTTGGAATGTTCATGGTCTGCTTCCAAAATGTTTGCCTGCCCAGGGCTTCAATACTGTCTTTAAGATATTTTCCCGATAATATTCGGCATTTATTTGGACCCCACGGTCGATGAATACGAGCGGGGATCAACTATCGGCCGTTACGGCGGCCCACACCATTAACAACGGCGGCGCTTGAGTTCTGGTGGCCAATCGCAGATGTAAATTTTCAGTTGACCTCTTTGGCAAATAAACCCGATCATTTTGTTTGTTTACAAACTGCTCAATTTGGAATGGCCTCTCATCGGAGAAAACCAAATTCGGTAACTGGCCACTTTCGTGCAAGCGAAATAACTCCTTGGCTCTTTCTAGTCTATTTTTTTTTTTTTTTGTCCATTGGTGAGCTCTTGCACTTTTTGAAACCTCAATAGCTTTGGTCCAAGGCTCATTATTCAGTATGTGTTGCATCCGTTCACACGATATGTTCAGCTCACGACCAATTTTCCTGCTATTGCGGCGTGGATTTCGATCAAATCTGGCCTTCACTTTTCGGATCATTTCTGGTGCTGTTGCGATACAACTCTGCCAGTATCACGGTAACGAGATTTGCATTTAAATGCTGGAGGTGGCTATCGTTAGATAGTTTTCCAGCCAAATATAAATAAATAACTTATTTAACTATTTTTTTATTATGTTGCATTTTTTTTGCTCGCTAAAAATTTGCACTTTTTTCACTAATTCAAAAATATTTAACTTTTTAAAGCAGAATTTGGAATAAACTGTGGTTACTTTGAAAACTTATAATTGAAAGAATTAACAGCAAAAGAAAATAGATAAATTAGTTACCGTTATTTTGAAACAGATCTTTTTAAAGATCATATGGCACAGTGTTGCATTTTTTGTGCTCGCTACTGTATATTGGCATCGATTTGGATTTTTTTCTCGCTACTATAGACTGACCAACAAAGAATTATGAACTGTTGAGGCCGCCAGCTAAATATCGACTGACAGTGAACTACGTATTCATAATTCTTATGAGGAGTATTGTAGCCAGTGTGCTAGCTCATTAGACGTGCGATAACAATGGATTTCCGACATAAACTCTCTCAACACTCATATATCATTCAACACACAGATGTCTAGAAATATTCTTCATAATAAATGTGCATACAACGCATACTTGTAAGTGTCTTTCAATAAAAAAAGTCTACCAGCGAAAGTAGATCTCTCTAAGACATACCCAAAAGCAAATTTCTGTTGTAAACTCCGGGTAAATAAAATTGTAATGAAAAAGTGACTCTAAAATCTGTAATTCGGAATCGACTAGAATTATCAGGAAGAAGCATATTGTTATTTAATTATTTAAAGGATTTTTTTTTTTTATTTTAATTGTAATCATTCGAGTCCACTATTAATAAACGGTTTAAAAAATACAAAATCTCTAGTATTATTTGCTTCAATCTCACATATTTATGTTATTATTTAGTTGCACGCAATTGTTTTAGCAAGTTTAAATCAAATGAAGGTGGCGGTACTATACAGGCTGGCTGATATATAATGCAACAAAGTAAATCGTTATATTTTTTTAATTTCTTTTTTTTAATTTTATTGTTCAAAAGCAAAAAATGTTGGAAATAACATCAAATTTTAGAATCAGTTTAGATTTGTTGGAATTGGCCACCTTTGGTACGAAATATGGCCTTCAAACAGCCGACAAAGCTATCACAGGCTGCACGGAAGTGGCTCTGCGGTATTTTGGCTTATTTCCGGCGAACGGCCGTCTCGAGATGATCGACGCTTTGGTATTTTTTAGTGAGAACCTTACTCTGCAAAATGTCTCTAGGCGAAAAAGTCCAACGGATTGAGATCCGGAGATTTTGGTGGCCATTGTGCGATAGAAATGAAGTGAGGAACCTCCATTTTAAGCCATTCTTGGTTGATGCGTGCTGAGTGCGGTGGTACTGAGGTCTGTTGGAATGTTCACGGTCTGCTTCCGAAACGTTTGCCTGCCCAGGGCTTCAATACTGTCTTTAAGACATTTTCCCAATAATCTGATTAATCTGTCAGTTATCAGACGGGCGGTTTACAAATGATAACAACTTGAAGTTGGTTGCTAATACATATCAGCCACCCTGTAGAAACATATATTCATTATTTTTGTTGTTATATTTGTTTGTATTTTTTTCTAATATAATACACATGCTAAAAATCTTAGTTCTTCTCATTCTCATTATGAAAAAAAAGTGGGAAAAATAATTAAAATGAAGGCAGTTTTCACTTTCATTATTTTTAGTTCAGGATGAATTGTTTATATGATTTGATTTATTTTATACTTTTGCATAATTGTTGGGAGTATTATTATTAAAAATATTTATTTTCCATTTCACAGTTTCAATTAGAATAACAACAATAAACTATAATGAATTATAGATGAACACAAATGTTCTAAAATTTAATTTAAAAACACAAAAATTTCTAATTAATTTTTATGTGGTTTATTAGATAGTAATTCATTAGAAATGTGTCCTAGAAAATAATTGAATATAGAAAAATCCCGCATTTTATTTATTATAATCATGTAATCTTAATGAAATTGAAATAGAGGATTTTTTCACATTAAATCTGAAGCATCAAAATTAGTTGAATACTTTAAATACAATTCGATTCACCATCGAATTAAACTTTAACCACTTAAGAAGGATGCCCGAAAAATTTTTACAATATTTCGCAATTTGTAAATGTTTTTGTTTAATTTTAAAAACTCACAATGAAACAATTTTTAAATAAAAATAACGGTAATTAATTAATGTACTTTTTTAGTGTACCATTCCTTTTGATGCGCACTGTAGCTTTAAACAAAAAAAAAACCAGTACGAACTTGGTTGCTTTACATTTTGGAAACCAAATTCAAATAAAATTGAACGCTGATAATCAAAATATACAGGTAAGGTTAGGTTAGGGTAGGTTAGAGGACGTTTGGTTGTCGGTTAAGACAAGTGCTGTACCCGAAGGTCAAAATTGGTCCATTGTTCAAGTTCCTTAGAGGAAATAGAGGATATAGGATAAAAGGAGGAAATGAAGGTAAGGGGGAAGTGGAAATTGGAGGAAGTACACAGAAAGAAACAGACACAAACCAAAGAGGATGAGAGCACGATTACAGTTATGAAGCCCTAGCACCTCTCAACCAGCGCAAGCTGCTAATGAACTCCAGCTATTAAAGAAGGCCCTGCCAAACGTACTCAACCTCGACCTACCAAGGTTCTAGGCTGTTACAGAGGAGACGTTCTACATTCTCCAAGATCCCCGTCAGCAACCTAATCTCGCAGAGGCCCATGATAAAACCAACAACCAATCTTAAGCTGGCCTTAACCAAGCCCAGCAGTCAATCTGTTCTCTTACTATGCACGGCAGGCCATAGATGTCTAGGACGCCTCTGCTCTTCCTCCCTAATCCATCCATCGATGAGCGCATAGAGCTGGTAGACTGGGGAATCAGGACCAACTATCAAATCGCCCCCTGAAAGCGAACCTAACCTAGAGAGGGCATCCGTCGTCTCAATACCCAGTTTGACCCGGAACCCAGCATAGACGGATACGGTCTAATCCAAAACTCCTCAACGACTCTTTGCAATCGCGAACGATGCAATGGCTCTAAGAGCAGCCGGACTGTATCAAAACATACAAAATATTGGCAACAATTTCTGGAGGACTTGTAAAGATCTTTATTGTTGACAGATAGAAAACCTCAAAGAAATGAGAAACTGTACGAAAGTTGTTCCATGCAAATTAATATAATAACTGAAAGCACTTAGAGAACTACCTGTCCATACATACATAATTGATCATTACAATCCTTCAGTCAGGATTACGACCTAGCGTCTCACACCAGATGAATGGCTTAACTATGAGCTTTTGTCTAATATACAAACCCATTTTACCTACTGTACTGTGGTGAGACTGAAAATATAATTGCCCAGGAGTAGTAATGAGTATCGATAGTTTTACTAAACAATTATCCTGAATTGATGATAACTTAAACTTGGTTGTAATACCTTGCCAGACAATGACACCTTCACGTAACTTATTAGAAAATATGTTGTAATGTCTCAAAAGTGCATGAAACTTCTATGTTCTCTATCCCGATGAAATTAGAATCCAAAAACTGTTTGTTGACCTTAAACAGCATTT
Organism: Sarcophaga peregrina; assembly: GCA_014635995.1. Taxonomy (NCBI): domain Eukaryota; kingdom Metazoa; phylum Arthropoda; class Insecta; order Diptera; family Sarcophagidae; genus Sarcophaga; species Sarcophaga peregrina. Next base: position 87,729,881 of record CM025790.1, on the reverse strand, counting down.
GATAACCTCATAAAAATATCGCGCTTTTATCTTAATGTCTGAGTTACATAATGAGCAACGCCTGCAGCTCCTCCGAAAAAAAAAAAATGACAATCTTTAAAATATTGTTGTGGTTTCATAAACCACACTTAATAAAACTTCTTCAACGTCAACTTGCAAAATGTTACACAAAAGATGGAAGTTTTCTTTTTTATAAAACCAGCACTCTGGGGATGGCCCCTATTCATGCAGTGCTTTGTGCAGGTTTTGGAAAAGGTGGAAGGAGGAAAGATGCAAACGGCAAGGAAACCAGTTGCTGCTAGGTGACTATAAAATGGCCAGTGTTATAGCTTCATCATTAGACAGTATACACCAATCGTCCCCAGTTTCTTACACTACTTATGTTGTGTGTGATAATTTTATATTGAAGTGGCGGGACCTACAGTTTAAAGTCGACTCCGAACGAAAGCTTTTTTTTGAAAAACTTTTCATGGCAATTTTATTTACTCTTATAGTTTCAATGCAATGGAACTATTTTTTCAAGCTTGGGCAGACAATATCGATGTTATCGAGCCTACCAAGCAAAATGTTATCCCAGCCTATAGTGTCATAGAATGGAACATCCGTCAAGACCAGACTAGCAATGAATACAAATCAAACCGATGTAATTTTTTACTTTGACTCTGACGTTACCAACGAAAACGTCAGCCTATCTCCTGAATTACTATTCTCTCAACAGCCAAATAAGTAGTTGAAACTCACTCGTACGATGGAACTCATGCCTTATGCCTTTATGTAGCAGCCCTGGGAATACAGTCAACCATACTATAACGCAGTACGCTAAGAACGCAGTTCCCATATAACGCGGGGCTGAAATTGCGACAGTCCTCCTATAACGCGGTACTCTTACAGCGCTGTTTGCGTTCAATTTCATATCATAAATTCCTTCCGTACAGCCTATTAATGAATAGGAACTCGATATTGTAAGGGGGTTTAATAGAAGATTTATTTTGGACGCAAAAGTTCAGCCGAGATACAGTACCGTGCAAAACAATAGCAGTTGGATTTTTAATTTTAAAAAGAACAATGAATGAAGGTGAACCAAGTGAGAATAAATATTAAAAAATTACATTATTTTACAAGTCTTTCTTAATTTTGTTGGAAACTAGTCTTTGAGTTTAGTTTTTATTTCATTTTTTTATCAATCCTTATATGAAATCTTGAATTCAATAAAAATAATTTATAATTTATTTTGCCTTTTTTGGTCTCCATATATCGCGGTACGAATGATGTGATTTGTACTAATTCTGTGTTTCTTATAGAGCGATTTCCATACAACGCGGTAGACGGTTTTTATAGAACGTGCTACCAATTAGCCTAGTTTGTACCTGAAATCAGAGTTTCTTATACCGCGATTTCCATATAACACGGTATGCACTCACCGCGTTATAGGAGGTTGACTGTACTTGAAAGAGAATTTTTAAATAAAATGATGGTCATGTCTTTCAGACATTGGCCAGCGTATTTTCGATGTATGAAAACTATAAATGAATAATAATAATTCTGAATCGTTAGGAAAAATGCATTTCTTAAGATTAATTACTTTCCTTTGAACATGTGTTTGCAAATGTATGCTAAAACTCTTGCTGCCATTCTTTTAATTGAATGCATAAGGGTTTCTGTTACTTGATTTGGTAAATCTAAAAACTTATTTGTTTGTTATGAGAACATAAAACTTTGGGATATCCAATACACTCTCATCTATCTATCAATATATATAAAAATGAATGTGTGTTTGTTTGTTTGTTCGTATGTATGTATGTTTGAACGTTATAGACGGCTAAACCGATTTTGTTGACATTTTCATAGCATCTTCCTGTATGTCTGGAGGGAGCTATCGGCTACTTTATATTTTAAAATTTCAAGTAGGGGAAATGCCACGCCCACATATACTACATTACCTACTATTGTAAGATAATAACGAGATGGATATATTTGAAAAATTATAACAGCAAGATACCCTAAATTTTGTACAAGTAACTACAGTTTCAATATAAATATTTTGGGGAAAAATGGGCGAACTAGCTATAGTGGGTGTGGTACCTTCCATGTAAAGTAAATACGAAAATCTGTATATCCGAAAAACTATAATAGCTGGAATCCGATTTTTTGGAATCAAAGCCAGCTGATAAGCTAAATGCATATCTAAAATCGTCAGACCTTTGGCGACTAATATGTGTTTTCAGCTGCAACGTAATGCTTCAGCTTCAACTTTTTCCAAACAATTGCTTTATTCCAATTGATCCTATGACAAAGTATATAAAATTTTCCATCAGACTTTTGCAGAATGACCCAAACAAAAGAAGAATTAATAAATTGTGTATTTCCCAATATTGGGCAAAATTTTAAAAATATCCAATGGTTTTCTGAACGGGCGGACTAGCATCCAAAAATATTAACATTAATTTCATCAACAGCAATATTCTTAACAAGATCTTTGGGAATCTAAGAACTTATTGATCGATCAACACAGTTTCAAATATTAAGGATGTCGTCAATTACTTAGTCAAATTTTTAAATTCGTTAGATTTACCAGGCTTTCCAACACATGACATGCAGTCCATTATTGCACTTAGAAATATTGAACCTCCACGATCTTTTGTAATGACACTTGACTAACAGTAAAAAAGAAAAAATGATGAGCAATCTTATCGAGGTGAACATTATAACTGGAAAGTTTAAGGGAACTGATATATTGCTGCCACGTATTCCTACGACCAAATCGGAGATGCCTGCAATTTCCTATTCGCCAAGCATTTATAATGACGATTAATAAAGCTTAAGGTTAGGCCTTTTAAGTTTGTGAATTTTCTAGATATCCATGTTTCTCACATAAACAGTTTTACGTCGCATGTTCGCGAGTAGGAAATTCCGCAGATTTATATGTATACGCACCAGAGGGAAATACAAGCAATATTGTGTATCCCAAGGCATTAGAATAAGAATTATTTGTTTAAGAAAAAAGTATATTTAGTGGATCGTAATAATTTCTAGATTTTTACATCCACTAATCAGGTAATTTATTAATTTAAATTAAAGATTACAAATTATTTAAGAGAATGATATGAGACTAGATAAACTGTACCTGCAGTCGGGTGAGAGCTTCCAATAGAAAAAAGACAGGATATTATGGCGGAAAACGCGTGTCTACACGGAAAGTGGTTTGAAAATGTCTTGGCAACGCGCCACATATATGTTAAATTTTAATCATTAATTACTTAATAAAAATTTTTTTTTATTCTTTTTGTTACGCATAGCGAAACGACCTAATATCCTTTAACATTAACGATAAACAAAAACTACAAATACAAAGACAATGCGTACACAATGCGACACATGACACAAATACAGACTAACACATACATCGAACTTATTCTAAGCGAACCAGCTGCAACAAGTATGAAAGAAAAAGAGACAGACATGTAAGCGAATACAACAACAACCAACGAAAACATAGTACACAAACAACGTTGCAGTAGCTATAGATTCCCGAGTAGGCGCGAACGCGAACCTTCTACATCGAGAACCAACATCAGAATGATGTCGTTCGCATATAAAAGGGCAGGACAAGACAAGTAACACAGTCAGAGTAAATTCAGTCAGCCTTGTGTGCAGTTGCGTATGAAGTAAAAGTCGTGGTTCGAAGATACCCGTTGTGAACAGAGTAGCAAATACTATGTGAATAATATCGGACAAGCAATAAATTGTTGTAGTTACTATTGCGTACATTGTATCGGTTAAGTTTGAACAGTGGCATGTAAAAGTTGTGGAATAATATAGAGGGTTTCATTAAAATAAACACAGATTTGTTTTTACTTGGTTTGCAATAAACGAACTCATACATAAACATTTTAAAAAGGGTTAAAACGTAACATTATGTGTTTAATTTCGATGGGGGGGTAGCGAAGCACAAAGGGTATTAGCTAGTAAGAAATAAAATAAAAAGATTATCCTGTCAACCATGATACTTTTACATAAACTTTCTAAATACTCTTCTAAAACTGAGGCATAACTTTGCTAAACTTATCCGTACACATCTGTTGTGATCCTTAAAAAAACAAAGTGAAAAAAATAAGTTTTTTCTGGTTTTCTTTAAAAAGAAAATATAATTTCTTAAATAACTTAAGTTTTTAGTTTCAAAAGTGGTTTAAACACAACAACAACTTTAATGTGTATGCTGCCAACGTATTGCGGTTTCTTTTAACAGATATAACCCTGTACGTAATGCCAATATTGTTTCCAGTATAAAGATGTTTTTAAAGTAATTGAATGGTTAAACAAGAAAACTTTTTCATCTTCTCTCATGATTGTGCTCATGTCTATTCCTGTTAGAATTTCTATGTAAAAAATACGAATTTATCCATCATGTTCTTGGTTATTGCTTAAAGATGTGGATACTTGTTGGAAATAGTTCTTAAATTTTTAGTTTTTAAGTCAACAGTAGTACGTGCTCTATTAAAGGAGTCTGTGTTACATAAAAATTTAATTAAAGCAATTCAAATACTTACCTTATAATTTAAATCAAAATTTATATTTGGTAAATGAAAAAATTTGAAAAATTTGTAAAAATTCATCACAGATTGGTAGATTGAGTATTGGCTTATTAGACGAGAGCCCAAACCCTAGCTTTGATATCACGAACTTTATATAGAAGGATATTTCTTTTGGCGACCGATGCCCCTTAGAAGCATGGGTCGATGTTTCGAATCTAGTTTGAAGCATTTTGCTAACGTACAAGACTAGTCGAAAGTATTTGTTGATGACAGAGTGTATCGGACTCTTTTGATGGGTTAGAGCATCCTTGCAATGGGACATGTATTTCGCTATTTTTTTGCTACTTCAACGGAATGTGCTTTAGTAGTATAAATATTGCTAACGATAAACAAAAGGATACAAATACAAAGCCCACTAGGCAATGCGTATACAATACACGCGACACAAATACACACTAACACATGCATCGAACTTATTATAAGTAAACCAGCTACAACAAGTATAAGACAAAAAAGACAGACAAGTCAGCAGACGCAATAACAAACAATGTAGTCGCAATGAAATTCTCGTGAATGCCAAACCTCGAACATTCCACTTCGAGAACCGCGATCAGACTGAAGAGGTTCGCATATAAAACGCCAGGAGAAAGCTGACAACGAGTCCAGTGTGAATTTAGTCAGCCTTGCGTTTAGTTGCGTATGAACTTATCAGTCGCGGCGTAAAGACAAGTTGACCCGTAGTAAGGTTTAGCAAAGAGTTGTTAGTGTTTATGCTAGCAGAAGTGTTGTGCTTACAAAAAAGTTGTAAGCAGAGAATAACGAACAAGTGCTGTTGCTTAAAAACAGGTTATAAGCAGAGAAGAGAATCGAACGAGCACATACGTTTAGTTGTGCATCAATCGCGTATGAACTTTATCAGAACGACCACATTCTGTTATAGTTATTGTTGTATACTTTGTATAAGTTTGAACAGTGAGGCAAAAAAGTAGTGTGAATAATAAACAGTTTCATTAAAATGAACACAGATTTGTTTTTACTTGGTTTGCAGTAAACGTACTTCTTTCCGGTTATTAATGAAAAATAATTTCATTCAAATGGCTGTCTCGGCTGGCCACGCAGTAGCCTACACGATTGGTCCAATTTTTAAGCACATTATCGTTTGTGTGCAGCTGTATTTCACCAATAGCTTCACGAATTTTGTCCTTTAAAGCGTCAATTGTCTCTGGCTTGTCGGTGTAACACTTATTTTTGAAGGCACCCCACAAATAATAGTCCCACGGTGTCAAAATGCAGGTCCGAGGTGACCAAATGACTACGGCTGCTAATATGATATTCAACAACAATGCCCAAAACATCGAGTATAGCTTCGGCTGTGTGGCACGTAGTGTCGTCCTGTTTAAACCAAATGTTGCCAATATTCTTCTCTTCAATTTTTGTGCACAAAAATTCATTCAACATGTCCCGATAATGATCGCCATTGACTGTAACGGCCACTCATTGTTAATTTTCGAAGAAAAATGGCCCAATTACGCAACTGGACCAAAATCCGCACCAAACAGTGACTCGTTTTATGTGCGTCGGCTTTTCAATGTATACGTGCGGGTTTTCTGTGCCCTAAATGCACAATTTTGCTTTTTTACATACATACATACCAGCACACAGCTATGGTAGATTTCTTTTAAGCATTTTCAAAAAAAAAGGTTATTTGGCGGATCCTTTATTTTTCAACGGCAGCGTATGTTGACAACAAAATTCGTTCAAGCCTATCAGACTACATGCTAGAGGCTTTAATATTTTTCTTGGAATACAAATGATTTTCTTAAAACTAAAGCATTTGCAGGTAACTATGCTGACCATCCATGGATTCATTAGCAACTTGGGTTGGTTGAGATGTGCTAGGGCTTCATAAGTGTTGTCGCGCTCTCATTCTCTTTTGTTTTGTGTCTCTTTCTTTCTGTGTAATTCCTCCGATCTGTATAAGTGGAATAGAAATGCTTTTGTTAACGAAATATTTTTATTATTCAGAGAAAATCGCGATTTTTCCCGTGATTTTTTGGGATTTTAGGATCCTGAAATATTGCAGGATTTCGTGATAGGGATTTACAAAATCTTAGTAGATAGTATACGAGCTTATTAGGCGTAAGGCCAAAATTAAAATCCCAGGTCAGACAGATTCAACAAAACGAAAATTGGAAAAATATTTCTTCGGTGACATGTTCTTAGTCGATTTCTGCCCAAAAAGTTTTTCAAAGAAAAAAAATCTGCGATTCGGAATCGACTTTAAACTGTAGGTTCCGCAACGCATGCAACAATACAACGAATGGCAACCCTATCGCTCTAGAGCCTGCTACAATAGATAGTAAAAAGCTACTTATTAAATAAATTTCTGTTTCAAAATGTAATTTATTTGTGCAGAATAAAAGGAAAAATAAAATATTACAATTAGCTACTCACGGTGTGACAAATAATTTATAAAAAATATTTTAATTAAATTTTCATAAATTTTTTTTTCTGAAATAAATTCCAGGTCATTAAAACGACCTACACGATTTATGAAACAATAAAAGTAAAAGAAATATTGGGAATATGATTTGATTGACGAAATAAAAGCGAATAATAAAATGTAATCAAAATATTAAATTAAAACGGAAATATAGAGGCTTTATATTCAAATGCATTGAACTCTTTTGTGCAAACTCTTTATTTGCTTCGTTTTTTTAATTTAATTTTTTTAATAATAATACCATAGAAACATGAATTAAAAAAATTTAAAATCTTTTTTTTACAAAACATTTAATTTCTTATTGAATTTATAAAAGGAAATAGAAAAATTAAATTAAATTTATTTTTGTATCCAAACAAACAAGCCACTAGACAAACAAACAAAATATTTTCTTTTTTTGCTGCCTTTTCAATTATATTCCCTTTTAATATTTTTATTTACGAAAAAACAGAAATAAAAACAATAAAATAAATAACAACTCTCTAACTGAACAGAATAATGGATAAAAAAGCATACAAAAAACTCACAAAATGGAAAATTGGTGTTAAGTTTCAGACTAAAAAAACAAAACAAAACAGTCATCCACAACCATTATTTACAACAAACAAATGACAAAAAATAAATCCCCTTTACAGAAGTGAAATAACATTTACTTTGTTAGGAGATAAAAAATTAAAAAATAAAAATCTTACCTCCAAGCAATATACAGTAGCGAACAAAATAATTCACAGGATTACGTCCCACCACTTATGTTGTGTGCGTTATTTTTATGCATGAGTAGCAGGACCTACAGTTTAAAGTCGACGCCATATAACAGATTTTTTGGGAAACTTTTCATGGCAATTTTATTTACTCTCAGAGTTTTTACCAGAAATCTGCAGAGAGAAGGCCGTGGAAGTAATATTTGTCCACATTTCGTTTTCTTCGTGATATCCAACCTAGGGTTTAAATGATCGCCTTACACTTAATAAGTTAACCCACAACCTACTAGACAACATCTACTGCTAGGACAATATTTTGAAAGCTATTCAGTTAAAACATCAAAAGGGTGACAATCAAAATCCATAGTCAATTACATTTTTCCTGAATAGAATAGGGTGCTCCCTGTGTTGTGGAGGCAGCATACATACACGCAGGGTGGCTAATACGTACTGCAGCCAACTTCAGGTTGTTGTAGTAAACCGCTCGTCTGACAGCTGACAGATTTATGCCAGTGACAGTTCATTTTAATTTTTACAAACTTACAAAAGTATTTTGATCTATTGCATTCAGAAAAAAAGTTATTCGTGATCGAATTCAAGCCTAATCGTGTGATTGCTTTATATTTGGCTGGAAAACCACAAGTGGCTATCGTTAGAGCCCTCCAGCATTTAAATGTGAATAAATCTTTTACTTCTCGTACCATTGCTCATTGAAGTCGCCGTGGTCTAGTGGGTAGTGTGTTGGCTTATTAGACAAAAGACCCGGGTTCGAATCCCAGGTCAGACATCAAAACGAAAAGTATTTCTTCGGCGACTTCCTCTCAGCAGATTTCTGGCAAAGACTCTGAGAGTAAAAATTGCCATGAAAAGCTTCTCAAAAATCTGTCGTTCGGAGTCGACTTTAAAACTGTAGGTCCCGCCACTCATGTATAAAATTAACGCACACAACATAAGTGGTGTGGGAAGCTAGGTCGTAATCCTGACTGAAGGGTTGTAATGGCCAATTATGTATGTATGTATGTAACATTGCTCATTACCATGTTACTGGCTGTGTTGCAACGCGTCTAAAAAGTGAAGGCCAGATTTGATTGAAATCCACGCTAAAGAGGTCAGCTGAAAATTAATTTACACCTGCGATTGGCATAAGTGGTGTGAGAAACTAGATCCCTAACTCTGACTGAAGGGTTATAATGACTAAAACAGAGTGGCTGATATATAATGCAACAAAGTAAACCGAAATATTTTTCTAATTTTTATTCTTTTTTAAATTTATTTTTTAAAAGCAAAAAATTTTGGAAATAACATTAAATTTTAGATACAGTTTAGATTTGTTCGAATTGACCTCCGTTGGTACGAATTATGGCCTTCAAACAGCCCACAAAGCCATCACAGGCGGCACGGAAGTGGTTCTGAGGTATTTTGGCCTATTCCCGGCGAAGTGCCGTCTTGAAATGATCTACACTTTGGTATTTTTTAGTGAGAACTTTAAACTCCAAAATGCCCCAGGCGCAAAAGTCCAACGGATTGAGATCCAGTGTTTTTGGTGGCCATTTTCCGGTAGAAATGAAGGGAGGAAACTCGTTTTTAAGCCATTCTTGATGGACGCGTTCTGAGTGCGGTGGTGCTGAGCCTTGTTAGAATGTCCATGGCCTACGGCCGAAATGTTTGTCTGCCCACGGCTTCAATACTGTCTTTAACATATTTCCCGATAATATTTGGCATTCATTTTGACTTCACGGTTGATGAATACGAGCGGGGAGCGCATTTCGGCCGTTACGGCCCACGCCATTACCATCGGCGGCTCTTGAGTTCTGGTGGCCAATCGCAGGTGCAAGTAAACCCGATCATTTTGCTTGTTAACAAACTGCTCAATTTTGAATAGCTTCTCATCGAAGAAAACTAAATTCGGTAACTGACCAGTTTCCTGCAAGCGAAGTAACTCCTTGGCTCTTTCCAGTCTAATTTTTTTTTGTCCATCCTTTTTGGAACTTCAATGGCTTTAGTCCGAGCTCATTTTTCAATATGTGTTATATACGTTCACGTGATATGTTCAGCTCACGAGAAAGTTTTCTACCACTACGGCGTGGATTTCGATCAAATCTGGTCTTTGCTCTACGGATCATTTCTGGTGTTGTTACCGTTTCTTTTGTCCACTTTTTGGACGCGATGCAACACTGCCATAATTACGGTAACGAGCAATGGTACGAGAAACAAAAAATTTTGTTCCCATTTTAATGCTGGAGAACTCCAACGATAACCACCTGTGGTTTTCCAGCGAAATATAAAGCTATCAGACTATCACGCTTGAATTCCATCACGAATAACCTTTTTTTCTGAATGCAATAGATCAAAATGCTTTTGTTAGGTTGTAAATAATAAAATGAACTGTCACTCTAATAAGTCTATCAGCTGTCAGATGAGCGGTTTACAAATGATAACAACCTGAAGTTGGTTGTAGTACGTATTAGCCACCCTGTAAACATTTATTTTTTGTTTTAAATTTTGGGCATTCGATAACGTGAACAAACTCGAAAATGTAAACTGCGTTGGTATAAATTAGTTTACGTTATCGCGAGTTTACTGTAATTGTTGTGCAATTTTGTAACATATTTTTTTTTTAAATTTTAGTTGCAACGTCTAACCAAATATTGTAAACCTAAGCGACCAACTGCTAAAACCAATTTTACATTCAAATGCTTAACGAAAAGTGTCACAATTCCGTTTGCAATAAAATTCAAACTAAAAAAAAAAATGCTTTTGGTGGCAATACATTGTTGACAGCTAACAACTGAGTCACAAGGAAAAGAAAAAAGAACAAAACCAATTTCGAAATCGAGTGGATATTTGAGGACTTTATAGAAATATGTTGTTCGCGAATGCAACGAAAAGTGTAAAAACTAAACTAAAAAACTAAAAACTAAAGCTAAGAAAAGCTTAAACAAAAAAAAAAAAAAAACACACTAATTTCAAAGGACATTTTGACATTTTGTAGTGAAAAGTAGACAAGCGCCCACCTCTATTGTTCATCCTGTCAAAAAATGAAAAAGGAAACATTTAACATGTTTATGATGGCAGCTGCATAAGAATTGCATTTTCTCTATTTCTTCTTTCTTCAAGTTGTATTCCATTTCAAAGCACCAGGTATAGATATCGGATCTTCCATCAAGGACTTCTGATCTTTGACGATTGATAAAGGCCATCTTGTTGATACTACTTTTTTTTCAAATTTGGTGTGATTTTTTCTGTCTGTTTTGCCCAATCAGCATGGCTGACTATAAGCAAAGACATGTGGTCCTTAAATAGGCTTTGCATCGATGAGTCCACTTCTGTATAAATACTTACGTAATTATACGATACCAATCGTTATAAGATATCAGAATAATCAATGAATTGCAAAAAATTCACAATTTGGAGTGGATTTGGACTTGACAGCATGGACAGCCCATTACTATTACTGACGTATCCAATAGGTTGATGATTACCAACTTATTTCGCAGTAAATTGAATGATCTGAACACCAAAAGTTTGGGTGCCCCAAATTGGATGTTCTACACGAGCGAATTGATTGCATGGTTATCTCTTTTGTAGGTTCTGTAAACTACCCACAGACATCGCTAAGCTTTTTCTTGAGTGGTTTTCGTAAGAAGCAGATAAATAAGCCATAAACATCGGTGATCCTAAACCCATTAAAGCCTGACCCCAGAATCCGTGATTCGATTTAGGTGAAATTTTGCACAAACAGTATTTGGAGTACTTATATTTCTATGAATATTTCTTTTTTTAAGTGTTTTGGAGGCCTGCGTAGGGCATGGGTATTTTTCTACCCACTTCGGCATAAGTGTATTCCAAAATGAAAATTTTTTCTCTTTATTATATGATGGCTAGACAACATAGTTAAGCTATTTTTGAGAGTTTTATTGAAAATAACACGTTAGTGACAATAATAATATTGACAAGAATGATAAAATTGCCAAAATTACTCCATTGAACAATCTAATCAAATCTCATGGAATTTGGCATATTTTCCCATAGTCCTTCTGTGGTTGAACAGATGATCGCATATTATGGTCGCAATTTGGCTACAATTACCGGGTAATGGCTTCTATGACAGAATATTGTTATTCCTTTATCCTATATTCTGGCGCTTCTGCTAAAAATAATGCTGACTACGGCCTTGGAGGAAACGTGGTTCTACGGCTATTAGATAATATTTCAGATCCAAGTCAAGATAATGTTACATGGGACAAGCCATAATTTATTATGGACGTAATCTCTAAAAGGTTATTTTGCAACAAGTACTGTTCGAGATGATGGAAGCATTCATGCATTGCTGGATGATATTAAATTGATGAAAAAAAACCTTGAAGTTCATCAGGTTTTTGCTTTGGCAAAAAATAATATTATCGCAGTACTCTGGCACGATAATTCGGTATTTACTATCATGTTATACCTATATACGTATGTACTATTTTAAATCTATCTGAAGGCGGTCACTGTGATGTCTAATTTTTTTGGGTGTAGAGCCGATGTGTAAAACCATAAACACCGCAAGATGGCTGTCGTTGAACAATCGTACACAATACATGCACATAATCAGCGTGTAGCTGACGTTGACTTAGTTGATAATGGCGTTAACAATTATCGCATGCTAACGCTATTGATGCAGCTATGGTAAACGCATAGAAACTACACTGTTTTATGCAGAGGATGTGGAGGTTTGCCACCTATGAGAAAACTCGATTTTCGGGTTAGCATTATTGAAGCTATGACATGGGTTTTAGCATATAGAATATCCACGAGATTCCATATGGACTCGAGATATTTAATTCTGGGTGCAAAAACACCAACTCCTGTTTCAAGATCCTACTTCTCTGATGATTGTAAAAAATTTTAAAATTTACATCAACAATTGCCGTCATTTACTTGTCTGTCATATTTAGTTCATATCGAATGCTTTTAACAAACATTTTGATGATTTAATGAAGAAAAAGCGTTCATCTATTACGCTATGATAATTGTAAGTAAAACATTATAAATCATTATTTATTGTGACATTTTTTAAATTACAAAAAAAAAAAAAAGAACTCATAAAACACTCTTAATAGTCCATAAGAGATAAACTAAAAATATAAAAAGAGAAAATAAATTCAAAATGATATTATCGTGTTAATAACAACAATTACATTTTTTTTTTATACAATACAAAAACAAACCAACGACATGAGCAATGATTTTTATAACAATAACAACAACACTAATATAAAACACATCATTTTAAAAACATAACATACGAGTACAGTCAACCCTCCTATAACGCGGTACTTTCAGAACGCTGTTTCCATATAACGCAGGGTTGAAATTGCGACAGCATTCCTATAACGCGGTACTCTTATAGCGCGGTTTGCGTTCAATTTCATCCCGTAAGTTCCTTCCGCACAGCCTATGAACGAATAGTAACTAGATATTGTAAGAGTTCTATTTTCGATGCAAAAGCTCAGCTAAGATACAGTACCGTGCAAAACAATAGCAGTTGGATTTTCAATTTGAAAAAAAGCAATGAATGAAAATGAACCAAGTGAGAGGATAAATATTGAAAAATTACATTATTTTTCAAGTCTTTCTTAATTTTGTTGGAAACCAGTCTTTGAGTTTAGTTTTTATTTCATTTTTTTATCAATCCTTAAATGAACTCTTGAATTCAATAAAAATAATTTATAATTTATCTTGGCTTTTGTATTTCTTGGTGTCCATATAACGTGGTACGAATGATGTGATTTGTACTAATTCTGTGTTTCCTATAGCGGGGTTTCCATAAAACGCGGTAGACGGTTTCCATAGAACGTGCTACGAATTAGTCTGGTTTGTACATGAATTCTGAGTTTCTTATAGCGCGATTTCCATATAATGCGGTACACACTCACCGCTTTACAGGAGGGTTGACTGTATACATGAAACAAAATCATCAATCAAATGTCAGAAAATGATATCCCATGACACTGATTTTCTTTCATTACACAATATTACAACCAGAAGTTTGAAAAAATTTTTTTTTTTCATCTTTTTTTTTAAGAACATAAAACAAAAACTTGTTCAAATGCCATGAACTATGTTCACGCTGGCCACCCTACTTTTAAGCCTTAGTAATAAGTTTAGTTTAAGTATATAAACCATCCCTGTACTTACGTTATAATTATTGTGAATTGTGGAATATAAACGAAAAGAGATCATTACTCGATCCACCCCCCAACCCGAAGGTACGTTTATGTACATAGAATAAATAAATTCGATTATTAATATTAATAAATTTGTATTTTCTTTACCCGTCTTCTCGCCTAATATTTTATTTTATTATTACCCTGCACCCCCCGAAACATTTGGTCCAATCGAGCCGGATCAACCCCTAATAAAATAAAATATTGGACGAGATTTTCTTTTTAGATTGTCTCAAGGATCGCCATATTTAGTTTTTGTTGGACTAATCACACCCTTGTCTCCACATCATTTAATATTTTAATATAATTTGGTACCTATTATTTGTTTTTTTACAAGGTATGTAAAATATATTTTATTTGTGGTGCTACAGTTTTAATTGGATATTATTGTGTTCAAAACAAAATAAGTTAGTGCAAAAATATAAGTAGAAAACAAAGACGAAAATAAACAAAACAAATATATACAAACAACATTATGCAAGTATAGCCGTGTTGTTGTTGTGAGTTTTATATATTTCTGTTTATTAACAGTTCGAGATTGTCACTGACTAGGTGGCCGCTTTTTAATTTTTTGCTAAATATTCGCCTTTGTTATTTCGATTATTTCTGTTGTATATTTTTGCACAGATATCAATACTATTTTAAAATCTTAATATTATTTTTCAAATTTATATTTTAATATAATTTGGTACCTATTATTTGTTTTTTTACAAGGTATGTAAAATATATTTTATTTGTGGTGCTACAGTTTTAATTGGATATTATTGTGTTCAAAACAAAATAAGTTAGTGCAAAAATATAAGTAGAAAACAAAGACGAAAATAAACAAAACAAATATATACAAACAACATTATGCAAGTATAGCCGTGTTGTTGTTGTGAGTTTTATATATTTCTGTTTATTAACAGTTCGAGATTGTCACTGACTAGGTGGCCGCTTTTTAATTTTTTGCTAAATATTCGCCTTTGTTATTTCGATTATTCTGTTGTATATTTTTGCACAGATATCAATACTATTTTAAAATCTTAATATTATTTTTCAAATTTATATTTTAATCCGATTTTTTACTAACATTTTTTGATACGAATGAATATTGTTTGATTTTTTTAAATTAATATTGTGATCAAAAATATTTAAAGTCTTTCGATTGCTCCCTATCCTTTCTGAATATTGTTTTGAGAAACTTTCGCTAACCCTTTTTTTTAACTCTTTGTATCCTTCAAAAGTTCGGTCGCGAATATTTCTTTAATATTTTGGAATTAAAGGTGAATTTTTATTTAGTTGTATTTGAACTTTACATTTTCTTCGACAAATCCTACTCTTTGGAGTTCTTATACTTTGGTTTTTGAACTTTTTTAAATTAATTTAAATTTTCGATCCCTATTTGAATTTTTCTCCCGATAAATTCATTGAAAAAACCCGAATTTTGATAATAAATAATGGCCCGCGTTAAAGAACTTAAATAGGAATTACAATCGTTTAACAGATTTGGAAAGCTTTATTCAGGCTATTCCGCGAGAGGAACATTCGGTTCACTCTCTTGGTGTTCATCGGCAGGAGTTGACCCGTTTGTGGGAAGTCTTTCGTGACTCTTACGACGACTTGTTGGAAAATGCCGATGACACGAAAGTCTCAACAAAAGACGCGAGGGCCAAGTATATGTCCGGATATACTCTGTATTTTCAATCCGCCTCATTTATTGATGGATTAATTGACAGCCTTAAAGGCAAGGCCGCGAACCCTCCTATTAATGGTATCCCCATTCACCTTCCTCCATGTGACACCCCAACCTTTTCAGGCGATTACGCTTCGTGGCCAACATTTAGAGATATGTTCTCGGCCATTTACAGAACTAACCCCCATATTGGCAACATCCAAAGGATGTATTATCTTTTGCAAAAGACTGAAGGTGAGGCGAGGGACATAATTCGCACTTGCCCCATGACGAATGATGGTTTCGACATGGCTTGGCAGAATCTCGTAGATCGTTACGAGAATAAAAGAGTATTAGTTAATTCCCAATTGAAAACTCTTTTTAACCTCCCTCCCATATCGAAAGAATCTGGCCCTTCCGTCAAGAGTTTGCAACGGACAATTAATGATTGCATAACAAATTTGTCGTTGCTGGGAATAGAAACTCAGAATTGGGACATCATCTTCGTTTACATTTGCTCCACTAGACTTCCCGAACACACCCTAGGTCTTTGGGAGCAATCTCAAGGGCCTTGCTCAGACTTACCTAAGTGGAGCAAGATGGATGACTTCCTGACTGCCAGATACCGAACTCTTGAATCAGTTTCGGATATTATCGGCAGCCACAATTTTGCCCAAAGTACTGCTCAGATTGATAATCAGAGCAATTCTAGTAATTCCCGAAGATACAGAATTTATGAGACTGTGTCCCCTAACTTACCTCAGAGAAAATGTCCAGTTTGTGGAGAGAATCATCCCATTCGTTTGTGTTCAGACTTTTTGAGAATGACGGTTAGTGCTCGCTTGGCAACCGTTAGAAGATATAATTGCTGCACCAATTGTTTAGCCGTTTCCCATGAGGCCAAAAGATGCCATAGCTCTAACGTTTGCTATATTTGCAAACAAAAACATCATTCGCTACTTCATCGTATCGAATCTTCCCCCCGGGAGGAACTGAGGACTGGAACTAACCCCGCTAACCCTTCTACCCCAGACAGTTCTTTGGAAATCCCTCGGCCATCTCCTATACAAAAGCGAAATGAAGTGAATAATGGCCCATCTACAACCCCTGCTTCTCGACCTTTTCAAAATTTCGCTACCCGAATACAGTCCACCCCGTCTTCAACAGTTCTGTTAGGAACTGCGGAAGTGAATATAAAATTGGATCATGCCCCGTTTTCTGCGAGAGCTCTGATTGACCCCGCATCTCAAGCTACTTTCATCTCTCGAGAGTTACAACGGAAGCTAGATCTTCCAACCTATTCGGCACCTGCTGCCACTATTGTGGGCCTTAATGGCAAAGTGGTAGCAAACTCAACAAAAGTTTGTAATGTTTCATTACGGTCTCCAATTGATCCATCGTTTAAATTGACCACAGTGGCTTATGTTGTCGAAAAGCTCACTGGTCAATTACCCACATGCTCGTTAGCGAAGTGTGCTGAAATAGATGCCCCCGATCTCCCGTTAACGGAATTTAAATATGCGCATATGGATTTGCTATTGGGTGGAGATGTATACCCCCAGATAATGCTTTCCGGATTTCGAAAAGACCCCAAAAACCATTTGATAGCCCAACAGACCGTTTTCGGTTGGGTCGTGACTGGCAAAACACTTCAGTTAAATTCGTTACCCTATAAGTCTAAAATCCCTACAGACTTGAGTCTTGATCGATCTCCTAAAGGTGCGTTTGCTCAAGGTAAGAGATCTGATTGCTCCAGAGCCCCGAAATTGAAACCTCATACGAGGAAGTAATTAGTGAATACCTTTCCCTAGACCTCTCGCCGATCATGACTATTTTATTCTCCCCATCATATCGTGTTAACTCCCATCACTCATATTTTCTCGTGTGCTACCCGAATACCCACTAGATTCCGAATTTTTTAAAATTGTCAGACGCCAGCACCGCTAAAACTCTGGGTTTACGTTGGAATGCGAGCATTGATACATTTTGCTTCAAGCCAGCTCCAACGCCCTGTTTACTTGTCGTCACAAAACTTTCTGTCTTTTTTCAAATAGCCAAAGCTGTTTGACCCCGTTGGGTGAGTGGCACCTAAAATCGTAGTTGCTAAGATTGTTATGCGACAAAGTTGTAAAAGCAGAACAGATTGAGGCGAATGTTTGGAACCCATGACGTTTAACAGATGGCTCGAGTTTGTCGATGATTATTCGTACATCGACAGGATTAACATCCCCCGTTGGGTTAATTTTAACCTTCAGCGTGAAGTACTTCATGCAATTTGTGATGCTTCTTAAAAAGCATTTGCTGCCATTTTGTATAGTAGAGTCCTAACCCCGTCTGGTGAATTTATCACCCACTTGCTCGCTGCCAAAGCAAAAGTTGTGCTTGTATAAGTGTATACTTTACCCCGTTGAGAGCTCTGCGATGCAACTCTGTTGGCAAAAATGGTATTTTCACTTCGTAAGAAGCTGAATTTTACCTTTGTGGGACAGATTTGACTATCGTTCGGTCCTGGTTTCGAAACCCCCATGCCATTGGCCAACTTTTCGGCAAATCGAGTATCGTTTATCGTGGACCAGGTAGGCACTGACAAATGGAATCTCCGTATGATATCATCTTACTCATCACAAAAGCTATTGAAGATATGTTATTGTTTTCATTAGATGTGACATTTAACCCCTACCGATCCGAAATTTGATCGAATACAACGGTTTTATCTCGTCCCTAATTCAAAATGAAAGTGTCCGAAATTCGAACTGCCAATGGCGTTCCAATACGGCCAAGTGTGAAGCCCATGCGGCTTTCTAACCCACACTAAGAGCAAAGCTAATTCGTTCTCTTGTTTTTTTTCCTTGTTGCGTGTTGGTCGTTTAATTCCAGATAGTGTAATACCCCGTAGGCTAATTGGCGAACGCCTAAAGGACAAACACCTCGAAACAAGCTGGCAACAATAAGGATCCTGATCACCCAGTACGGAAGAAGAGGAGCGCAACCCACAACCAAGCTCTTGTTAGAACATGTTCATTGGCAGCAAAAATCGCTTTTATATTTTATAATTTTTTTTACCCTCTACCACAAATAATTTGTATTATTTTATCATAATATTATTACCCCTGAATTGTTAATTTTGATCTTTGGCCAGGTGACTTCTCTCTCCTCTTGTTGCAATGTTGCAAGGGGGGCGGGATGTTCACGCTGGCCACCCTACTTTTAAGCCTTAGTAATAAGTTTAGTTTAAGTATATAAACCATCCCTGTACTTACGTTATAATTATTGTGAATTGTGGAATATAAACGAAAAGAGATCATTACTCGATCCACCCCCCAACCCGAAGGTACGTTTATGTACATAGAATAAATAAATTCGATTATTAATATTAATAAATTTGTATTTTCTTTACCCGTCTTCTCGCCTAATATTTTATTTTATTATTACCCTGCACGCCCCGAAACAAACTATAATCCTTATTATTTAACTGACATACATACAGGGTGACTAATATATAATGCAACAAAGTAAAGCGCTCTATTTAATTTTTTTTTTTTAGTTAATTTTATTGTTTAAAAGCAAAAAATGTTGGAAATAACATCAAATTTTAGAATCAGTTTAGATTTGTTCGAATTAGCCACCTTTGGTACGAATTATGGCCTTTAAACGGTCGACAAAGCCATCACAGGTTGCATAAAAATGGCTCTGCGAAAGCAACTAACATGTGATCTGACAGGCTTGAACGAATTTTGTTGTCAACAAACGCTGCCATTGAAAAATAAAGGGTCCACCAAATAATATATTTTTTTTTTTGAAAATGCTTTAAAAAAAGGCTACTGCAGCTGATTATGTGCGGGTATGTAAACAAGCAAAATTGTCGCATTTCGAGCACAGAAAACTCGCACGTATACATTGAAAAGCCGACGCACACAAACGAGTCACTGTTTGGTGCGGATTTTGGTCCATAGTCATAATTGAGCCATTTTTTTTCCAAAATGAGCAATCAATGATCGTTACGGTCAATAGCGATCGTTATCGAGCCATGTTGAACGAATTTTTGTACACTAAAATTAAAGAGAGGGATATTGGCAACATTTGGTTTCAACAGGAAGGCGCAACGTGTTACACAGCCGAAGGTACACTCGATGTTTTGCGTCCTGTTTTTGCCGCAGAGCTGATGTCATTTGGCAATTTCAAAGCTGCAATATGACACCGTTGGATTATTATCTGTGGGGTGGCGTCAAAGATAAGTATTTCGCCGACAACCAAGAGACAATTGACGCTTTAAAGGGTAATATTCGCGAAGCCATTGGTGAAATACAGCTGCACACAATCGATAATGTGCTTTAAAATTGGACCAATCGTGTAGGCTACTGCATGGCCAGCCGACTCAGCCATTTGAATGAAATTATTTTCCATTAATAACCGGAAGGATTGTACTTTCAAATAAAAAAAGAGGAATTTGAGTAAATATTTTGAAGTTTTTTTTAAAGCATTTTCAAAAAAAAAAAAGTTATTTGGTAGACAATTTAAGGAGTGCGCACAAGAAAAACTGGACTTACACTTTTCGTTATAGAAATAAAACTAAATGGCGGATTTTTTTCGTTTTATATTTCAATTAAAGTGAATAATATTTGAATTCTTTCGTGTATAAAATATCAAGAATTCGTTGTTAAAATAGTTCCAAGAAAGCTGTATGCAGCTTATAAATATTCACCTCTATCACCTCCTGATGAAGTCGGCGTGGTAGTAGTAGTAGTAGGGTAGTCTGCTAGCTTGCTAGACGTAAAGCCGGGGTTCGAGTCCCAGGCCAGATATCAAAATAAAACACAAAAATAATTTTTTCGGGAATTTCCTCTCAGCAGATTTCTGGCAATAACTCTGAGTGTAAATAAAATTGCCATGAAAAGTTTTTCAAAAATTTGTCGTTCGGAGTCGACTTTAAAGTGTAGGTGCCGCCACTTATGTATAAAATTAACATAAGTAGTGTGAAAAACTAGATCAATAATCTTGGCTGAAGGGATGTATTAACCAATTAGGTATGTATCACCTCATGATGTAATTAAATCTATTTCTTTGAACAGTTGAGTATCTAATTCAGTTACCCTATTAATTCATTTTATAGGGTGTTTGCACTCTTCGACACCATCAAATAACTACAATACTAATAACCACTAACTACAATGGAAGTAGGGATTTCCACATTTGATATACTTTTATCGACGTCGAGTGATACAAAAACTTTTTTTTCAGGACCTTTTCTAGGTTCCAAATGCTTATGAATTCACAGTCCCGAAAACCCGAAATATCCCGGGATTCAGGATTTGAAAATCTCGAAAATCACGGGATTTATACATTCGGGATTTCCCGATTGGCATCCCTAGTGTGAATACTTGTTTTTTTTTTTTTGATACTTCTCTAGTCTAGTCGATGTTTAAATTTTAAATTTTTTCAAAATATTTACAAACAAACATTTCTGTTTTCAATAACATCATTGATTATTCCCAACAAACATGAAATCTCTTAAGAATTCAAGCTGCCGCTAATGCATTCCAAACACACACCCACAAAGGGGGTATAAAATAAAAGATTTAAAATCCAGCAGACAGGCAGGAAAAACCAACAGACAAATAAATAAAATATTAAACAATACCCTTCTGCTTTTACAGCATTTTTATTGTTTTATTTTATGATCAAATTCACGTTGATGTTGGAGGGTATGTAAGGTATGCCATTAAGTTTGTAACGCAACCAGTTTGATGATATTTTTAAAGGAACTAAGGATTGAGTAAAAAATAAAATCAAAAAAAGTTTTTTGAAAATAGACAATTTGAAAAATATTATATTTCCTACAGCTGCGTTGAATAATTCGGGTTATCGTGTAAAAATTCCTTCTTGATTATTGTTTGATTTCGGTGGGTCACTCAAGGCAAAGTCGCATGGCTCATTTTTGTATGTTATGTTTTTCGATTTATGCGAGATATGTGATATAAACATAGCTGCCAGATTTGACGATTTATCGTCATTTTGATGATTTTGTGCTCCAGAAATATCATATTGATGATGTGACGATTTATGCCTTTATTTTTACGATTTTTAAAAATTAAAAATTTAAATTATTATCTTTACTTCAGTACATTAAAAACCACTTTAAGCTTTGTATTTACCTTTGCAGTTATTACTATTGCCAAATTTTTCAGTATCTTATGTCCTTAAAAGCCAAAAAAAAACTACAATCTCTGCACAATAATCCGACTAAAGAACGAATTTTGTCTGTAATGTAGTGAGCGATCCACTTGCCAATCAACCACATACATATGTATGTGCCCGTCGAGAAAGGCGAGTGTTGCGTAGGAATACATAATTCTCGGGTACAAGTCCCTTAATTCGCTTGAACAAAATCCGTTAAAATTTCGATACAATAGTGAAACTAGATCACATTTTAACGATACTCCAAAGAATCAACGGAGTTCGATTCGCTACCGTCATTAACGGGTAACTTCATCCTTTCTTCTAAGCGGTCGAGAAGTCTCAAAATAGTCATTGACGCGCCGCCTCCATTCCATTCGTTTTCGGATATAAGAGGTGTAAATAGTAAGAAGATCAGATCTAACACTCGCTTAAGAAACTAAGGAACTGAAAAACGTGTTGGCTCTAGTGTACATCACACTGAATTTTCATGCCGATTTTGTGACGATTCGTTTGACGATTTCCATGAACGTATTTGACGATTTTGACGATTTAGTAGTAGAAACACCTGATTAGGGCAACGAACTTGAATCTGATACGCAAGTTACATCAATCTGCTGGCATAATAATTAGTGGTGCCCTGCGCAGTACTCCTACGATTGCTCTGGAGATGACCTTATATCTTCTACCGCTTGTTTTATACTGCAGGCGACTGGACAATGGCATACATCGGGCATTGGTCATACAAGGATACTTGAAGGAACTGATATTGTCGGAAGCATGGACTATGTGACACCGCGATATGACTTCTCAATGAATTTTAGGACATCCATCCTGAAAAGGGAGGACTGGAGAAAGGGTGTGGCGCACCTCGCGAGGAATGCCGCACAAATCTACACCGACCGCTCCAAATTAGAAGAAGCCATTGGTATTGGCATCTATACGAGATCAATCGGAATATCAAAGCCTACGAGGCTACCCGATCAATGCAGTGTCTTTCAGACGGAAGTGTCGGCAATTCAAGCTGCGGTGAAAATTGTTGCGGACAAAAATGTTCACAAGCGAAGGATCATTATACTTTCTGATAGCCATGCGTCCATCAGGGCGCTGTATTCTAGTGTGATAAACTCCAAGACAGTGTACGACTGTCGCAGATGTCTCAATGAGATGGCGAACCGATGTGATGTTTGTATCAAATGGGTACCGGGACATAAGGACATGGTTTGGCCAGAAGGCCTCTCTTATGAATTCTCTACATTGGGGATCCCTTTAAGTACCTGTGGGCTTATGATTGACAATAAAATCGTGGACCTTGTCCACAATAAAAGCAGAGCGGCGCATAAAATCTGGCCAAGGCCGGATAGAAGGCACACGGCGATTCTGCTTAAGCTCGGGGTTATTACGGGACATTGTATTATGGGAACACATGCGAGGCGTATTGGTTTTGGACACCTCGCGAATGATTTCTACAGAAGCTGTGGAGATGAGGAGAGGATGAAACTATTCTTCACATACTGTGCACATGCCCGGCACTTGGTCGATGGAGAAAGAAACACCTGGGTGCCTACTACCTAGACCTAGATCATGTCATGCATGGATATTAGCAGTCTGAGTCGCTTCATCGGAAGATGGAATAGGGGAGAGGATGAAACTGTGGTATTACAATGGGCCTTCCATGCGACATAAGTGTGTCCGCTCATCGGCGGGATAGCCACTTCTACCTACCTAACAAATGACAAATCATCATTATAGTAGCATTTAACAAAACGAGTAGAAAATGAAATTATTTGATTAAAATCGTGATGATGCGAAACCATGAGTATTTTTAGACTGCATAAGAGAGTTCTACGTAGACCAATAAACATAACGGCACTGGCGTGGTGAAAAATAATGTTAATTTGTTTTGAGGGCATCGAAGCGATGGCATGCTTTTCATCAGTGCGAGATCATAATATTTTAGTAAAAAAATTATCCCAGCCATCACTTATCTCAGGGGAATGGGCTGATAAATGGTAAGACAAATTTTATAAGATACAGAACTTGGACTGCTATAGTTTTGAACCTTAAAAATATTTTAGAACAAATCGTAGAGTGTCTTAATGCAATATTTTAAAGGCAAAAACAATGAATACAAATTCAGTCTATGAATACGTAAACCAACAATAGGAAATGAAAATAAAAGATAAATCTACGCTTACGTACACAGATTGATAATACTTTTCCGAACAAACATACATGGAGAAACACACTTCAATACTCGTAAACATTTGCATAAACGCCACACCAACACATATGAATATGTATTGTGTTAAACAAAAACATTTTTTTTATAAATACAGTCAACCCTCCTATAACGCGGCTGAGCTTTTGCGTCGAAAATAAAATTTATATTAAACCCGCTTACAATATCTAGTTACTATTCATTCATAGGCTGTACGGAAGGAACTTATGGGATGAAGTTGAACGGAAACCGCGCTATAAGAGTACCGCGTTATAGTAGGGTTGACTGTATGGTTGTTAAATACTTAACCATGTTGTTTTATATTGAGATGTTGTTATTTTGATGGTAGTAAAGTAATACATTTTTTTTCAGCTGTTGCTTCAATTGTTCCTTTTAATGTCATCCTGGTTGGTATTGTGAGGACTCACTCCTCCATCATTTAACAACGATATAGTCCAGGATAACAATAGGAGTATTAATATTTATTGCAAAAACGGCACAACTTTTTTCTATGTAATGAATAAATGAATATTGTTAGGAGAGAATTTGCACATTTGCTGCTCTCATGCCAAAAGGGACTACAATTGTAGGCTATGCAGATGACATTGCCATAGTCTCGGTAGCTAAGACGGTACAAGAAATAGAGGAGAAAACTAACACAGCGATTCGAAATGTTGGAGCATGGATGGGTGAGACAGGTTTGACACTTGCTGCACATAAAACGGAGGTCGTCTTGACAAGCGGCCGGAAGATATTGGAGAAGGAGGCACAGAAATCGAATCAAAGCGGTCAATAAAATACCTGGGAGTGACTATTGACGACAGGTTGAATTCCAAGGAGCACTTCAAATACATCGGCGAAAAGGCATCTGTAATGCAGGGAACACTAGCGAGGATGATGCCAAATATTGGAGGACCAGGTCCATTCGAGAGGAGGATAATTTCAGCGGTAGTAACGTCGATAATGCCGTATACATGCTCCAAATGGTCGGAGGCACTCTCCGTGGGGACGACAAGGAAAATACTGTCCTCGGTGTATCGTCTAAACGCAATTATACGGATAAGTGGCTTCAGGACAGTGTCTGATGAAGCGGTATTGGTATTGGTATTGGCAATACCAATAAACATATTGGTGGATGAAATGAGCCGGATATACTTACGTCGTCTCGAATATCCAGGACGAACAGCGGATATAAAAGCGGATGAAAGAAGGACTACCATGCACAAATGGCAGTCACCATGTGAGAACAGTTTAAAGCGAAGGTGGAAATTTCAGCTTGTCTCTTCTATAACCCTTTGGATGAAGAACAAACATTGCGAGCTGAATTACTACGTGACCCACAGTTCCTAACTGGTCACGGATATTTTTGGAAGTACCTGCACAGATTTGGATATGATACTTTTCCTATATTCCCAAATTGTGTAGATGAAGAGAAACATGCGGAGCATATTCTAACATGCTGCTTAGATGGCCCGGAGAAAAAAAATTAGGACCAAACGGCTCATGGAAGAGCTGTTGAATTCTAGAACGCTATGGAGCCAATACAGCCAGAAAATGGCCGAAGTCTGATAGTATTCCGAAGGTTCGAAGAACGAAGGCGAAATTTGAAATTCGAGCTCACCAGCCCTCCGCGAAGTAATACCTTATGGCAGTCCCTCAGGGGGAGAGTGGTAGAAGTGCTCTACATAATGGCTTCGATATACGTCAGTAGGCATGAAACCCTTCCTTCATATCCTCTCCTTCAACCTACCTACCTGCACCAGAAGGAAATATCACCCAGGTAAAGATATTATTCACCATTCACAAACCAAAAAGTTTACGTTGTAATAAGAAACGTGTTGTAAAATTCTAGGAAACAATATTTTTAATGAAAACTTAAATCCCAATTTCACCACACAAGTGAAGAGAAATTTGTGGCACGTTTAGAAAGGAGTCATTAAATTTGTTCAGAGCACGTAAAACGTTAACATTTCATCGACGTTTATTGACAATAAATTTCACGGTTAGTATAAAATACAATTTTATTTAATTTTTACTCTGTTAACGATGTAAATGGAATTTTTATTGTAGAACATTTATTCAATATTTTATTGTATAACATAAAATACGAAAATAAATACGAACATAATAAAACGAAATTAAAAATGTTTTGCATTTAAAAGTCAAGTTTTTAATTTTTGAAATTTAATTTACATAAAATGGTTACAGAGATGTCGTATCAAAACAATTTCCTATTAAAATAAGAATTGCAGGGTGGCTGATATGTATTGCAACCAACTTCAGGTTGTTATCATTAGTAAACCGCTTGTCTGACAGCTGACAGATTTATTCTAGTGACAGTTCATTTTATTATTTACAAGCTTGCAAAAGCATTTTGATCTATTGGATTCAGAAAAAGAGTTATTCGTGATGAAATTCAAGCGTGATAGCGGGATTGCTTTATATTTGGCTAGCAGGTGATTATTGCTAGAGCCCTCCAGTATTTAAATATAACTAAATCTTTTGTTTCTCGTACTATTTCTCCTTACCGTAATACTAAGAGTGTTGCATCGCGTCCAAAAAATGGACGAAAAACAAAACGGTAACAACACCAGAAATGATCCGAAAAGTGAAGGCCAGATTTGATCGAAATCCATGCCGCAGTGGTAGCAAAATTGCTCGTGAGCTGAACATATCACGAGAACGGATGCGACAAATATTGAAAAATGAACTTAGACTAAAGCCATTGAAGTTCCAAAAAGTGCAAGGGCTCACCTCACCGATGGACTAAGAAAAAAAGTTAGACTGGAAAGTGCCAAGGAGTCACTTTGCTTGCACGAAAGCGGCCAGTTACCGAATTTGATTTTCTCCGATGAGAAGCCATTTCAAACTGAGCAGTTTGTGAACAAACAAAATGATCGGATTTGCTTACCAAACAGGTCGGCTGAATATTTATACGTGCGATTGGCTACCAGAACTCAAGCGCCGCTGATGGTTATGGTGTGGGCCGCCGTAACGGCCGATGGTCCCTTCCCGCTAGTATTCATCTATGCCTTAAATACATCGCCCGTAAACCATGGACGTTTCAACAGGACTCAGCACCACCGCACCCAGCATGTGTCTACCAAGAATGGCTCAAAAAGGAGGTTCCTCGTTTCAGTTCAACCGCACAATGGGCACCAAAATCTCCGGATCTCAATCCGTTGTACTTTTGCGCCTTTGGCATTTTGGAGAGTAAAGTTCTCACTAAAAAATACTAAAGTGTCGATCATCTCAAGACGGCGCTTCGTTGGGAATGGCCCAAAATGCAGAAGAGCCACTTTCGTGCAGCCTGTGATTGCTTTGTTGACCGTTTGATAGCCGTAATTCGTACCAAAGGTGACCAATACGAACAAATCTAAACCGGGTCTAAAATTTGATGATATTTCCAACATTTTTTGCTTTAGAATTATATATCAGCCACACTGTATAAGTCTTTCATTAAGCGATTCCTATTTATAAATTTCATTAACAGAAAATTGCTTGTGATATATCATTGAAATTTGTTTATTTAAGGGACCTGTAGATTCCATTATGTGTGGAATATTACATCGTTTAAATATCCGCAACGACTTCCTCAGGAGCAGCTCATCTTAAATACCTAATTTTTTATGACTGACTAAAAAATCAGGCTAAATTTCACCGATGACATGGATTATATTGGCTTAAAGAACAGCTGAGATTTATGTTCTATTCGCATATACCTACGACTCAACGAAACCCCACATAAAAAATTCTAATTAAAATAAATCACGCTATCTGGATCCATGTGAGATGACAATATCATCGGATTAGAGTATAAAGTGTGCGGCCGACCTATTCAAATCACATATCATCTGAAGTCGCCATAGTCTATAGGGTCTAATGGGTTTATTAGACGTAAGCCCAGGAGTCAAATCTCAGTTAAAATATCTCCAACAAAAGGACAAATTAAAGAATGTTTCTTCGGCGATTTTTTCTTAGCATATTTCTGACAAAAACTCTGACAGGAAATAAAATTGCCATGAAAAGTTTTGTAAAAATCTGTCTTTCGAAGTCGACTTTAAACTGTTAGCCCCGACATTTATGTATGAAATTAACACACGCAACATAGTTGGTGAGAGAAATTAGGTTGTAATCCTGCCAAAAGGACCAAGTATATAAACTATATATGTATGTACAGGGTGGCTGATATATAATACAACAAAGTCAAGCGCTATATTTCTTTAATTTTATTGCTCAAAAGGAAAAAATATTGGAAATAACAAAATTAACACACGCAACATAGTTGGTGAGAGAAATTAGGTTGTAATCCTGCCAAAAGGACCAAATATATAAACTATATATGTATGTACAGGGTGGCTGATATATAATACAACAAAGTCAAGCGCTATATTTCTTTAATTTTATTGCTCAAAAGGAAAAAATATTGGAAATAACAAAATTAACACACGCAACATAGTTGGTGAGAGAAATTAGGTTGTAATCCTGCCAAAAGGACCAAATATATAAACTATATATGTATGTACAGGGTGGCTGATATATAATACAACAAAGTCAAGCGCTATATTTCTTTAATTTTTTCTTTAATTTTATTGTTCAAAAGGAAAAAATTTTGGAAATAACATCAAACAGTTGCCAGACGAGCGGTTTACAAATAATAACAACCTGAAGTTGGTTGCAATACATATTAGTCACCCTGTATATACGATCTGGATGGTCAGTTTATATCACCACCATGTGAGATGCAATACGTAGCGCCGTCCTATTAAAATCGCATGTCGTTGGCGTCCATATCATCCAAATCGGACCTAAAGAAGCTGGATATCATACCGCTATAGCTTTGAGCGTTTAGCATTGTTTTCAAAGAAATAAGAACCGATGACACAACCATCCCAAAATCCACATTAAACAGTAACTTTTTCGAAATATTTACTCATCCGGAATAAGCTTATACGGTTAAGATGATTTTTTAATGAAAACTAGGGTCCATTGTCAACTGCTCCAAATCTTATTAAGCCAACGAGGTTGAATGGGAATTTCTCTTCTTTTATTCCAATGCACATTGTTTCATTGTTGATAGCGAGCAGTTCCACTGTAAGCATGTAACTGTGATCATGAAGGATTCCTAATTTCATAATTTTATATTCTATAGTTAAGCCTTAC
The DNA here is from genome assembly GCA_014635995.1 of Sarcophaga peregrina. Classification (NCBI taxonomy): domain Eukaryota; kingdom Metazoa; phylum Arthropoda; class Insecta; order Diptera; family Sarcophagidae; genus Sarcophaga; species Sarcophaga peregrina. The sequence goes on along the minus strand of CM025790.1, from coordinate 87,700,721 downwards.
TTTTTTGGATTTTTTTGTATTCATTTAAACAGAAAATAAAGTCGCATTGGGTTATGGTTGATTTTGTGAAGTTATGAGGCAAGAAGTAAATAAGGGGACTGAACAATTTCTGTCCGATTCGTTTGAATGGATATACCAATAGTTTAACGGTTTTGTTGAATTCTTCTAATAGTACTAAACTATTTGACATAATTCTATAACTAAGCTATTGTTCTCGACTTTAATAAAAATATAAGTTAACGGTCTTCGGTTCAGATTTTATGCAACAGCCGTTGTTACGAAAATGGAAACGACGTAGCATTTTTAACATTAATACATTATACTTCAAGAATGTTCTTCAGACTGTTTACGTGGATAAATTAGGCAACGTGTAGTTGTAATAATTCAGTCAGGCTTAAGTGAAGTCGAGTTGCGTGTAAAGAAAACAGGCGTGGTTTGAAGATCTTCCTTGTAAAGATCTGCGTTGTTAGCAAACAAACTCAATTATTATTGTACCGCTCAAGTTGTGAAAAGTGACACACAAAATAGTACGCACAATAAAGAATTTAATGGAAACTAAACACTAAGTTAGTTCAAACGTTTTTATAAAAGGTAAAATCGTAATAATGCTAATAAATACCACTTGAAGCCATCAATTAGCCTTTCTTTTGCAATCATAATACGACATTACTCTATCCAGCGTATCAATTTGTGCTTTACATTTTTAATCGAGTATTATAGAGGTTTCTTGTTCTCGACATTACGTATTTCTGGATTATGATACCAACCAGTTAGAAGAGTACAGACTTATTTTTTAAGGGTATATGAGAATGGCCAATGTCTATGGGGAATCAAAAAAAAAAAAAAAATGATTAAAGTCTGCTTTTGGTAATTCAATTTTAGTTCCAGCCTTCCAGAGTTATCTGCTTTATACGATGTAAAAAAAATTGTCTGCTGTTACATTATGAGCAAGTGTGTATTCCTGAATATGACTGTGTTTTCCAGAGGTGGGCGAAAATAATTGAAGCCTAGAAATTGATGTCTGGGGCAAGAATAATGAGTCACAATTCTATTGTCATGCACATAGTATCCTCCGTTCGTGATCTTCCTACTCTGTTTGTCGTTGGTACCATAAAATATTCTACTCCAATATTTTTTGAAATAATTGCTTAAGTAGGCAGAGCCGTACTTTCATTTTCATAGAAGCTGTTAGATGGTTCAGCATATTTTATTTTTTTTACCATAAATTTATTTTTATTTGCTTTATTAAGAAATATTTTCTGCACTATTAAAAAATGTATAATTAAGTTAATCTCTTAAACTTGACCGCTTTTATTAAATTTGTTTGCAGTATGAATAGGTTTTTCCCATTCATTTACGATTTAATTATTGTATAACCTTTAATTACGTATAAAATAATATTTTAATTGGCCATAATTTTATTTGTTATGGATTTATAAACCCTATTGAAACGTGACTGGCATACAATTCAATGGCTTTTGAATGAGCAGCACACTATGTATCTACGTGTAATTAATTAATAATAAAAATAAATATTTATAGATTGACTTTAATCTTCTCTCTTCTATTCGCTACAGCGTTTAATTGCTTAAGTTATTACTATTCACACGGGGGTAGAATTAAACGTTAGGCATACTCAAGCATTTTCACATCATTTGTTTTCTATTGAAGTAATTAAACGGGAAAAATAGCTTTAGCAGTTTATTCTAGTATTACTTTCATGAAAAAAAATTATTATTTTTCTTCGTGCATCACAAATTGAAATAATTTAATTTTGCTACATAAAATACAAGTAACATGTTTTCACCTTTTTAAAAACGTTTAAAATATGAGTTCGTTGAATGCACATATAGTAAAAATAAATTGGAGTTTAGTTTCAATTACATTCATTATTGTTCGCCCTAATTTGTACGCTACTGTAGCCAACTTGATGTATATAACAATAATTTACTTGTTCGTTATTCTTCTTTGCTTACATCCTTTCTGTAAAGAATAACAGTTGCTCGTTAGTTCCGTATAGCGGAGATCTTCAAGCCACGACTGTTCTCTTCACATGCAACGTGTCTTCACACAAGACTGACTGAATTCTTACTGGTCTTTGTCTGCTTTGTCTTGCCCTCTTAAACAGTGTAATGAATGTTCTTAAAGTCGAATGTTTGTGGTTTTGACCTCTCGAGAACTCTCATGGTTTCATTGTTATTTGTGTATTTTAAGGTATACACACATAGACGACAGACAATAGAAAGCTGCCAAGTTTAGAATACATAAGTTTATATGAAAACGATTATATTGAAGGCAAAACAGAAAAAGCTTAAGCAAGACAATAGCCTAAGCAGCTCCTGCCAAAATTAAATTATTTTCTATTTTTATAAGCAGCTAAAAAGAGAGAAAAGAAAACAATTCATGTGTTTATAAAAAGAAAAATTTAATTACTTATAAAGTGTTTATTAATTTAATTTTGTATGCGAATTGGTTTTATGAATACAATAATCAATCTGCAAAAGAAATAGTTTCTCGGGATGCTAAGTTTAATTTAATAATTTTTAAAATTTTAGAAAAAATACATAGTCCATTATTAAAGTTACATGAATTTGTTTTTGTGAATGTAGAATCGAATCATACTCATAATTTGTGATACTTATACGCATTCATGCTTATTTTAATATCATTGAACCTCCACTCATAGTAAAAGTTTGATATACGCATCATATTCATACTTACTTACTTTCATGTTTTATGTTACTGATTTCGACTTTCAATAATTCAACATTTACAAGAATCACAAAATAAGTACAATTCACATACGAATTCTAAAATACTCACCAAATGGTAGTTTGTTTGTCTGCTTGCCGCTCTATCTGTTTTGCTTAATTGTCTTTTTTAAATGCAACAACAACTAAGACTATAAATTTTGATGAATGATTCGAGTCCCACGAATTTCATTTATAAGTATTTTTCTAAAGTTACGAATCTGATATTTTCAGTATGTAACGAAGTTACACCGTTTCCATAATCGTAACAATATTTATTATAACAATTTTCTATGACTCTGGCGTATCACAATTTGATCGAGAAAATCGTATGATCGCGTGCGAGTACTATTCCCTCAATTCGTTCGTTCAGAATAACTAACATCACAGGTTGCACGAAAGTGCCTCTGCGGTATTTTAGCCCATTCCCGACGAAGCGCCGTCTTGAGATGATCGACACTTTGGTACTGTTTAGTGAGAAACTTACTCTCCAAAGTGCCCCAGGCACAAAAGTCCAACGGATTGAAATCCGGAGGTGGTCATTGTGTGGTAGAAATGAAGCGAGGAACCTCCTTTTTAAGCCATTGGTTGACGCGTGCTGAATGTTGGAATGTCCATGGTCTGCGGCCGAAATGTTTGTCTGCCCAGGGCTTCAATACTGTCTTTAAGACATTTTCCCGATAAAATTCGGTATTTATTTTGACCGCACGGTCGATGATTACGAGCGGGGAGCGACCATCGGATGTTACGGCTGCCCACACCATTACCATTGACGGCGCTGGCGTTCTGGTTGCCAATCGCAGGTGAACATTTTCAGCTGACCTGTTTGGCAAGTAAACTTGATGATTTTGTTTGTTCACAAACTGCTCAATTTGGAATGGCTTCCCATTGGAGAAAACCAAATTCGGTAACTGGCCACTTTCCTGCAAGTGATGTTATTCCTTGGCTTTTTCCATTTTAACTTTTTTTGTCCATCAGTGAGCTCTTGCACTTTTTGGAACTTCAATGGCTTTAGTCCAAGCTCATTTTTCAATATATGTTGCATCCGTTCTCGCGAGATGTTCAGCTCACGAGCAATTTTTCTACCATTGCGACGTGGATTTCAATCAAATCTGACCTTTACTTTTCGGATCATTTCTGGTGTTGTTACCGTTTTTTTCCTTCGTCCACCTTTTGGACGCGATGCAACACTGCCAATATTACGGCAACGAGCAATGGTACGAGGAACAAATGATTTATTCACATTTAAATGCTGGAGGACTCTATCGATAGCCACCTGTGGTTTTCCAGTCAAATATAAAGCAATCACACTATCACGCTTGAATTCCATCACGAATAACGTATTTTTCTGAATACAATAGATCGAAATACTTTTGCAAGCCTGTAAATAATAAAATAAGCTGTCACTGGAATAAATATGTCAACCGTCAGATGAGCGGTTTACAAATGATTACAACCTGAAGTTGGTTGCAATACATATTAGCTACAGGGTAGCTAAGCGATGAAATATTGTTTTTATCTCTTAAGACCCTGATTTTGCATAAAGAAATTACCATGATTAAGTCAAGATTAAATTAAATTATCGATTAATTACATTTAAAAGGTCTTACATCTTAAAGAAATAGATAGAAGTTGCCCTACACTAATGGTACAATTAAATTATGTTATCACAAAAAATTTAATAAAAGTTGGTACAATAAACTTTAAATATCAACCCAAATGAAACAACCCTAATGGCAGAGGGCTACCATAGTAGCACGAAATTAAAATATTCGATTATACTTACACAATCGTTAACACTAATATACATACATACGTATGTATATGTATATGGTGTCAGTATGTTGTTTTTTTAGCGCTTGTCAGCAATTTTGATAACCAAAGGCAATAACAGTATTTTCGACAGAAAGAAAGATCTCATACATACAGTGTACAGCAAAAGTCGTAGTACTTCGATATATTTTGACAAAAAAAGTCTCCACAGGCTTAATGCTCTTGCACAAAGTCCCTAAATGACTTGAAGAGAGTATTTAGGAGATCGTATGAAAGAACGATTACGTATTCACTAAACCTGAAACAAAGATCAACCGAAATTCTTGCTCATGGTGCCACCAGAAAGCACCGAACTTGTACATTAAACTCCAAATGGAATAAATGAAACAACTGAAGCGGGCTTGTCTGTATAGACATGAGCTTTAACATAACCCCATAAAAAATAGTCTAAAGGCGTTAAATCGCACGATCTAGGCGGCCAATCGACTGAACCCGAACGTGAAATAAAATGTTCAAAGTACTAGCCTCTCAATAAGCCCATTTTTACGCGTGCTTTATGGCATGTGGCAAGTCATGTTTTTGCATTTTTGGTAAAAAAAAGTTGAATATCTTACAGTAGTGCTCCCCATTCACAGTTACATTACGATTCCCAGCATCTTTAAAGAAACACGGTCCAATAATGTCACCAGCCCATAAACCTCTACAAACTGTGACTTTTTCTGGATGCATTGGTAGCATTTTCAATGCTTCTGGTTGATCTTCACTTCAAAATCGACAATTCTGCTTATTTACGTATCCATTGAGCTAAAAATGAGCTTCGGCGCTGAATACAATTTTTCGATAAAGGAGTAGAACTTCGGCCAACCTTCCAAGAGCCCATTCACAAAAAATTCTGCGTTGCGGTAGGTCGTTCACCAGCTGTATTTTGAAAGGCTTCACACCTAAATCCTTCTGAAAAATTATCCACTTTGTAAGTGTGTTGGTAGTTTAATGTCCAACAATGTAAATTTGGTGCAAAATTTAGTCGCAATAGCCGCTTCAGTGGGTCGATTAAACTGACCATAAAATGGAAAAAGCACGCTTTGAACTTTCTTAACAGAGTACACATTTTGATAATAAAATTCAATGATTTGCAAGCTTCGGTCATTTGTAAGACGACTCATAGTAAAATTATAGATCAAACTGAAGGTGTTTAACAACAAAACACGAAACGTAGGTGAACTGTTTAAACCAGTGTTGCCAAATAGATAATAGCTAAAAAATCACCCGTTATTAGGACTTTGAATTTTAATTTAATTCAGGGTCCTAATTGAGGGAACTAATAGGGGTCATCTGAAACTTCTCCTTATTTTCCTCATGTTTTATGAAAAACATTAAAATATTCTTTGGTTTTCTAATAAAACAGAAATAAATTAATAAAATAAATGCAAAAACCATAATTTTTTATACAAACATTTAACTGAAATTCATGAAATTGATAAAAATGTATTGCCGTACTAAGAATTTTGATGTCCACTGTACTATGAATTCATAACAGGCTGTTACATACTTCGCCAAATTGCAACGCAAATAAATGTAACATTGCAATGCAATAATTTGTTGCTTAAAGGCAGTACTATCCACAGCCATCAATAAAAAGAAAAACATTTCGAATGAATCTAGCATGACTGTAAAAGAATCATCGAAAACATCCGCTGTACGTGGAAAGAATGGAAAGAAGTGTCATCGCTATCGTTATGACTTTAGTAATAACGTTCTACAGTTATAGAAGGCTAACGACTATAGCAATGAGAGTAACGTAGACATGAAATAACAGCAGAATTCAATAATCGAATTGCTTTATAGCAACAGTTACACAACGAAGCAACGACAACGAATGCCCAGGGCTAGTGTCACTGTAGTAACAAGAAAAATTATTTTCAGTTTTTCAATTTGGAGTTTTTAAACGACAAGGAAATTATCTTTTTATGTAAAAGACTAGCTGTACCATACACGTGTTACAGCGCCTCCAACTAAAATAAATTTGAAGGAACGACATTACACAAATGTCCAATTAATTTTGAATAACTTTATTGATTTTGTTTCCCGTTGTCTTGATGATTCAGATGAACGGGCCTGAGTAGTACGCATTCGATCAGTTTCTAATCTTACTTCTCGTTATTCAAGTGGTTCATGCAAACTGGTCTCAGTGGTATATACTCGAAGATACTCCAGTTACTGTGCTCGTCTGCTTCTTAGGCTCGTAATGCATTTTTCTACCGTGCTTGGGGTGTAGGTCGACCAATTGCTTGTCATTCATTTTCAATAATTTTCAGTTACGCCATCCTTCGGAAATTACTCGCACCAATCTCCATCGACTCATACGTAACAACTTTGCTAAAAAGTGCACAGTTTAAGATTTAATTCATTTTAAGTAATTTTCAGTGGCACCACCTATTGGAAATTGATTATACCAACTTAGAAACCTTCATCGGCTCATGTGTAACAATTTTGGTAAAGATTATAACATGATTAAATGCACAGTTTAATAGATTTTAAGTCATTTTCAGTGGCGCCACCTGCCGGAAATTAGTCATATCAACTTAGAAACCTACCCCAGCTGTTGCGCAACAACTTTTCTCAAGATCATAACATGATCAAGTGTATAGTTTACGATTCTATAAGGTAAATACAAACAAACATTCATTTTTATATATATAGACTACGGGAGATGACACGCCCACTATAGTCGATCTGCCCATTTTGTTTATATATACGACAAAGTCTTCAATACAAAATTTGAGAACTTTAGCTGTTTGCAGTTTATGAGATATGTAATAAGCCAACACAATAGGTTAGGTCGCGTTAGGTTAGAGGACGTGTACTTATTCAACTGTGACAAGTACAGTACCCGGATGTCGAATTGACCCATTGTACAACGTCCTAGCTTCTCGCACCACTCGTATTGCGTGCATTAATTTTATACATGATTGGCGGAAGTCGACTCCGAACGACAAATTTTTTTTGAGATGCTTTTCATGGCAAATTTTACTCTCATAAATTTTACCAGAAATCTGCTGAGAGGAAGTCGGTGAAAAAATATTTTCATATTTTCGTTTTGATGTCTGATCTATGATACTAACTCGGGCCTTTCGTTTAATAAGCCAACACACTACCTACTAGACCACGGCGACTTCTAAGCCAATATAATACTCACAAGACTACGTAGACCATAGTCACTTAGTTTTCAAAGTTTCTATTTAAAACATCGCAGCAAGACGACAGGAATTGGCATCTGTAACTATGGTTAAGCAGATGAGAATATCAAAAATTTCTTCATTTCACAAAAATTTGGAAATTAGTCGTGAGTCGTTTTAACCCAGAACAGTACTTTAAAATTTTGGAAATTTAGTATTAAAAAAATTTTATAGCATAAATTATTAGTTTTTTCTTTAATCGTAACAGTTACTCTTGTTCAGATGTACAAGCCACGGCAGTAATCGTTTCGTGCCCAACTATAGTTTCTCCGTGCTCTAGTTTCATCCATTGGGTTGGTTTGGCTACCTTATTTTCTGCTGGATCGATCGATTTGGGAATGTAGTCTGCAATATTTTACAAAAAAAAAAATTGCAGAGGCCTTCCTCAAAGTATTTGCTGAATTAGCGCATACTTTCTGCTGGAGGTCGGCATCTATTATTTCGGCTGGAATTAGGTGTCCGACTGCCGTAAACTCTTCCTTTTGTTCGACTCGACTTTTCCAATTCTCGTTCAAATCCTCTAATTACCTTTTCCATTATAATTGCAGCAGCTATTGCATCCTTAAGTGATTGCATTTTTTGCCCTTGCGTTTCAGTCACTTTTTGTTTCTCGAGAGCATCTTTAAGCCTTTTATTTAAGGTCAAAGCTTATTCGCATTTCCTTTTAAGCACTTTACACTGTAAAGTCTGATAGGCATTTTGTTTTAATTTAGACATTTCCATCTCCAAAGCCTGCAAACGTAAACGCCTTTCATTTGACAATTTTATGGAGGCGTTCTCATTCACATGAGCCCTCTCAGCTTCAAACGCTGGAATTTTTTGCTGACATTCCTTAAACTTTTCACCAATATCATATTCCTTCCCAACAGACACAGAAGAATATTGTTTTTCGTCCATTTCGTTCTTATCTATACGAGACAGCTCTTCATCTAAAGCAGCCAATAATTTATTGATATTTCCTACCGTGTCCACTAGTTTTTTGGCATCCACTAAGCCTCCATTGATTTCTGACAATTCGTTTGCAATGCACCTTGTCTCCTCTACTTTTTGCTTTATATGCCCATGACTTTTAAGAACTCTTGTTTTAAATGTTGCAGCATCCTGTAGCGTCTTTTGCAAAAACTGTTGCTCACTCTTATATTTTTGCAATAAGTCCTGGTATTTAGAATTTGGTTCATTTGCCAACATTGTCGATGACACAAGAGAAGCAATGGAAACAACATTTTCCACATCGTTGGAAACAGCAACCGTTTTACTGGCATTTTTGTTTTCCAACTCTAGGCGTAATGTCTGTAGAATACCCTTGAGACGATTTATTTCCGCTGCATGAGGCTCTTCGGTTTGTTTTTGATTTTACGTGCACGATCGGCATAACGTAGGGTGCTTAATGTTGCCGGGACATTATAATCGGCCGGTGAAACACAGGCTATCACTAACGTTACTGAATTGCCACCCAAAGAATCCTGTAGCAGACGAGTCAATTTCGAAACACGATAACCCACGAAACAAGAGTCTTTGCCGTTACCTAAAGCTGAAATCACATTACCTAAGGCTAGAAGGCCTTAGTTAATTTTAATGCCTTCCTTTAAACGATTACCTGTGGCAGCAGTCTTTTTCGAACGCTCCGAACCAGTCAAATCCACCAACTGAAACTTTGTTGTGGTTACAGCATGCGACTCATCCTGTTTGGTTGCTTGCAAGGTTACAGTGAATATGGCATGGGATCTGGACGATGCCGTATTCATGGCTATTGAGGCCACAGTTCTTCGGGTAGATCCCTGCTCTAAACACTCTGTAGTTTTTATGGCACTATGAACCTCCTTTTCGATTAATTCTCCCAGCACAATGCGATTATGATTTTCACGCATATTTATTATGCAAATCTTTCCAGATTTATTCGAAAGCAAATCATAAATTATAAGTATAAGGAGCAATGAGTATAAGTACAACGTTGACATCAAACTCACAACATTCGAAATATGTTTGATTCATATGCCTACTCATTTTGATTCATAAATTTAGAAAAATACTTATAATACTTATAAGTCATTCGAGTGACTCGAATCATTTATCAAAATTTACAGTTTTTGTTGTTGTTGCTTATACAAACAAAAAAGAAAGGAAAGACAAAGACAATAAGCAAAGCATAGACACAATTTTCTTGTGAGTGTAAGTAGTGTTCGTACGCGAATCATACTTATTGTGTGGTTTGTGTAAATGTTAAGTAGAGATGAGTTGAAGTCAATAACATCATGCATATTGTTAAGTATGAATGTGATGAGTACTTCCAATTTTAAGTATGAGTAGTAGTATGAGTATTATATCAACATAAGAATGAATACGTATAAGTATCTGAAATTATAAGTATGATTTGAATTTACTCATCGTTTTGAATACTTATCGCTGATCTCTAGATGTAATATAATAAGTAAAAATAATGTTAAAGTAATGCATAATAATGGTATGTTTATATGACAGTAGGATAAAATTTATAATACATTTTCGAATTTGTTAAAATGCTGCATCGGATCACCTATTACTTAATACGTCATTAAAAATATGTGGTCAGAATGACAATCTAGCTCCTCACGCCACTTATGTTATGAGCGTTAATTTTATTCATGAGTAAAGGAATTTACAGTATGATGTCGGCTCCAAACGAGCCGAAAATCACTTAAAGGCAACATGACAACAAGCAACAATTGTGCTGATTTGCTTTTAAGCGATTTTTAAAATTAAAAAAATTGTAATGGGTTGCAAGCAATTTTAATAGGTTATAGATTGTAGATACCCTTTCCACTCCAAAGTCGAGTGTCCTTAATTTTGGCCTAGGAATTATTTGAAAATAAATGCATTTAGACCGGCACAAGTATGCCTAACAGAAAAGGAATGCCATAAGAAATTTAAAAAAAAACCCAAGTTGCCGAGGGGAAAAACAATTGCTTTTCTTAAAGACAATACCCTTTCGCTAGCTTGGTGTGATAGCAGAAAAAATATTTTAATTTGAAATCAAAAAAAAAATGAATTTACGTTGCAAACAATTGTGTTTGACTTTTAAAAAATTCTATTTGTATAGAAAAACCGATAATTTGAGAATAAAAACCTATATATCGCTAAAGAATGCTGTCTGTGCTGCCGCTATCTTTATTATGCAGCTTATACGAATTCAGTTTTCTTTAGGCTGCAATTGCAAACTTATTTTCCTAGCTGTGTTGAGTTAATTGTGTTTATAGCATTGCGCGAGTGATTTTTAATTAAGAACAAAAAATATTAAAAAAACAATTGTAATCGATTGCGAGTAATTGTAATAGGTTACAGACAAAAGGATGTACTATGCTTGGACACCAGTACCGTTTTTAAAACAAAGTGTTCTCAAAAAATTTCATACATCAGGAGGATAATGCGGCAATTCACAATAGTTGCCACAAAAAAAAAAATTGGTTACTCCGAAAAAATAATGATTAAGATTTTAAAATCTATCTCCCCAGGTCAGTTAATAGAGCTCTGTTATGTTACTTACAGAACTCTATTAAACAATTAATTTAAGGCTGAAAAAGAAAACCATGGAAAATGATTTAAATTCCTATGTGAAATAATATCAAAAATCAAAAGTCCGTAATAAGAACAAATAGTCAAACATTTTCGAAAGCTAAGGTCATCTAATAAATAGCTCAAAAATAGGGATTAGTAATAAGTCCTTAAACGAAAATGCCAAGAAGTTTTGACCCTAAACAAACAATTGAAAGATTCTCTGGAAAAACAAAAAGGGGCTGAAATATAGGGGCAAAAAATGCAATCACTTAAAGATGCAACAGCTATGGCAATTAAAATCGAAAAGGTTATTGGATAATTTGAACGTGAATTAGAAAAGTCGAGTCGAACAAGAGATAGAGTATACATCAGTAGAACACGAAATACTAGCCCATTTGAAGGAAGAAATGATAGACGCCGATCTCCAGCAGAAAGTATGCGCTAATTCAGCAAATACCTTGAGGAAGACCTCTGCAATTTGACTGCAGTTTGGATTGTGTTTAAATATGTTTTAAAACCCTTAGCAGCTGTGAGCGATGAATGCAACCAGATAATGACGGCAAAACGATCCAGCAGAAATTAAGGTAGCCAAACCAACCCAGCAGATGAAACTAGAACACGAACGATTTATAGTTGAGCGTGGCTTGAATTGATAATTAAACAATTTATTTAAATAAAAAATTAAAAATAAATAAATTTAATGAATTTCTTTATAGCAAAATTTCTATTCTTAAATCCGTTATTTGAATTTAATAAAGTAAATTTTTTTAAATAAAAACTAAATTAAAAAACATTTTTTTTATTTCTGCTTTCGCTCACTTGAGCCTCTGTAAAACTTGGTTTCTTTATATTTTAATAAGATCACACACCATTTGAAAAATTCAGCAATATTTTGAGCCTTAACATTATCAATGAATGAATGAATACTCATGTGAATGAGTATGTAGGATAAGAATCCTAATATATATTATAAATCTTTCTGTAAGTCTGGTTTTTTTTGTTTGAAATTTGGGATATAGATCTGTCTTTTGTCGATCCAGGTTATAGGCAATAAAATTTTTCAAAATTTTGCCTAAAAGGGGAGAAGAAATGGGACAAATGGGGAAAAAATGGTAATAGGTAATTTTTTCCGATATAGCTTGGTTAAGTTTCCCAAATAGCTATTGGAGGTGTTCTGTTTTTAAAGTTGAATCAAAAATGGTCCAAAAAGGGGGAAGGGGCCAAAAACGGGCAAATTTAGTGTATAACCAATTACGCCTGAACGCTTGATGAGGATATTGGGATATTGATCGAGCTTTTGTCGATGCAGGTTATAGGCTATAAATCTTTTAAAAATTTTGAACCAAAGGGAAAAATAATGGGACAAAGAGAGAAAAAAAAGGGCAACATTTAGTACTTTATGCATGAATGGTGTATTTTATTTGTTTTAAAGGTATTTTTTACGATTTAGCTTCATCAAGTTTTCCAAATAGCTATTGCAGGTGTTCCGTTTCTAAAGTTGGACCAAACGGTTCCAAAAAAAGGGGGTAAGGGACAAAAAAACGGGAAAATTGCATACATTTATATTTAGGACTTAGAGTATTCAAAAAACGTCGTTGTTTGGTAAACTGGTTTCCGAATAATTTGAAAAATTGCATTTTTTAAGAATCCGGTTTCGAAACCGGATTTTTATTTATTGTTATTTTTATAATCGGCGCAACGCCGGGTACAACCTGCTAGTACTAAACAAAACATTGAATTCGATATAAATAATGGCGCTGTATAATCTTGTGTAATAGGATGAAGTTTAATTGTTCATATAATAGTTCAAACCATAACGTAACCGTAAGTAAAGGATATGGTCTTAGCACTATTAGTGAAATCAATACTTTAGTATATGAACTCTTCAATATAATTGTTATGGAAATTTAATACAATTGTCAGGGCCTTTAAACTTTGACATCAATTTTTGGCTGTTAAGCACTTAGGTAAACAATAGTTAAAACAAATTTCCAACAATAATCAAAATATTTCCCATGGAGAGTCCATATTTATTCAAACTAAATATTGTATTGGAATACAATTCGTTTATGTTCATTCTTTTTTAATTATCCCTTGTCCATCATTTGCAGAGAAATAATCAAAATCTGTTTATAACTTAAGGGAACTGCTTTCATTTTTAATACAATTTTTTCTTATTTATTATTTTTTATATCATAAAAATCCAAATATTTTTCGAAAAATTTTGACAGGTGACTACACCAGATGAAATGTAACAAATTAATGTTCAAAGAAACAAAAGATGGAGTAGTCTTTTATTCTTAAACAACATATTTCCTGGAATCCGACAACATACGTTTCATAGGAATATATTTTTAATGTACAAACTGTTCGATTGATCAAAATATGTGGGACAAAAATTACTTTTCCATTTTATTCTTTAGAAAAAAGAAATTATTTTTAACCAAAAATAAATCAAATCAGCATTTAACTGAATCACCACCAAACATAGATTAGGTTAGGTTAGAGGATGTGTACTTGTCAACTGAGGCAAGTACAGTACCCGGACGTTGAATTGACTTCTTGTACAACGTCATTTAAAAGGAAGGATAACAGAGGAGATAGAAAAAAAAGAAGAAGTGGGAAAGGGTTAATGAGCATCAGGTGTACGCAATTTGGAATGTGTTGGGCAATAAGACTCTGTACTTAAGCATTCTCATTTTGGTAAGCAAATCCCCCACAGGAGTAATATTCTTCCATAAAGTCTCGATATGACTCTTAATTAGATTAGTACATTCAATTCCCTCCAGTGACGCTGGGTATTTTGCAATTGTTTGAATAGATACATATACAGGGTGGCTGATATGTATTGCAACCAAATTTAGGTTGTTTTCATTTGTAAACCGCTCGTCTGACAGCTGACAGATTTATTCCAGTGACAGTTCATTTTATTATTTACAAGCTTACAAAAGCATTTTGATCTATTGCATTCAGAAAAAAAGTTATTCGTGATGAAATTCAAGCGTTATAGTGTGATTGCCTTATATTTGGCTGGAAAACCATATGTGACTATCTCGTTAGAGCCCTCCAGCATTTAAATGTGAATAAATTTTTTATTTCTCGTACCATTGCTCGTTACCGTGATACTGGCAGTGTTGCATCGCGTCCAAAAAATGAACCAGAAATGATCCGAAAAGTGAAGGCCACATTTGATCGAAATCCACGCCGAAAAATTGCTCGTAAGCTGAACGGAGCAAGAAAGGGTGCAACACATCTTGAAAAATGAGCTTGGACTAAAGCCATTGAAGTTCCAAAACTGCAAGAGCTCACCGATGGACAGAAAAAAGTTAGACTGGAAAGACCCAAGAAGTTACTTCGCTTGCACGAAAGTGGCCAGTTACCGAATTTGGTTTTCTCCGATGAGAAACCATTTCAAATTGAGCAGTTTGTGAACAAACAAAGTGATCTGAGCTCAGCTGAAAATTTACACCTGCGATTGGCCACCAGAACTCAAGCGCCGGCGATGGTAATGATTGAGTCGCCATAACGGCCGATGGTCACTCTCCGCTCATATTCATCGACCAGGAGATCTAAATAAATGCCGAAGTTTACCGGGAAAATGTCTGAAAGACAGTTTTGAAGCTCTGAGCAGACAAACATTTCGCCCGCAGACCATGGACTTTCTAACAGGACTCAGCACCACCGCACTCAACACGCGTCAACCAAGAATGGCTTCAAAAGGAGGTTCCTCGCTTCATTTCTGCCGCACAATGGCCACCAAAATTTCCGTATCTCAATCCGTTGGACTTTTGCGCATGAAGCATTTTGCAGAGTAAGGTTCTCACTAAAAAATTCCAAAGTGTCGATTATCTCAAGACATTGCTTCGACGGCAATGGGCCAAAATACCGCAGAGCCAATTTTGAGCATCCTGTTATGACTTTGTCTGCTGTTTGAAGGCTTTAATTCGTACCAAAGGTGGGCAATTCGATCAAATCTAAACTGATTCTAAAATTTGCTGTTATTACAAAAATTTTTTGATTTTGAACAATAAAATTAAAAAAAGAAATTAAAAATATATAGGGCTTTACTCTGTGCATTATATATCAGCCACCCTGCATATGTACATCATTACAACCCTTCAGTCGGGATTACGGCCTCTCACATCACTTAATTTGTGTGTTTTAATTTTATACCTAACTAAGCGGTGTGAGGAGTTAGTTCGAAATCCTGACTGAAGGATTGTAACAACAAATTAAGTACTTATGTTCGGTATTCCCCGGATATAAGCACCACCAATGTGATATTTCCACGCTTAGTAACAATAAAACTTATACAAGTTTGATTTTTGCTTCAAAATGTTCTTAAAAATTCATTTTTGTGCACTCGACGACGTTCTTTCTACAGTAACTCTTTCCATAGTCGTGTGTTACCATCTGTAAAATGTCAAACGTTATAAAAGCTGAGAATTTTGCCGCAAATGAAGCAATAATTTTTAAAACCACCCCATAATCACAAGCATTTTACAGTTCTTAGTTTTGGGCAATGGCAAATACTTTAAACCTGTGTATCCATTGTCTTATGTCATACATCATTACATTATTGAGTTATAACCACGATTTGATGTTAGTTTAGCCATGGATACTTACGATGCTTTGCCGTCAATGCATTATCATTTTATGTAGGGACTTGGGTTTTTATAGCTGGTAAAAGGATAAACATGTAAATATGAAGAGATAAATGCAAAAAGGTGAATGTAGTAAACTAAGCATATAGTTACAAGTCTGTATCTATTTATACTTTTATGTGTGATTGTGGCACTTTTAAAATCCATTAAATATATATTGTTTAAGGAATAGGAATTTGTTTAGAATTACTCATAAGGGACACATGCTCAACTTTTTATAATTAAGCAGTTCAATGCTCCAATATATAATAAATGCCGCACAGCATGGGCAGAAACTAAGCAATAACATGGATTTCATATTTTTGATGACACTTTCATTTACAGCAGCAATGTTTTCAACAGACCAAATGCTATGTCTTCATATCCAAAACAGAGTTTCTTAAAATGTTAGCACTTTTCTTCTAATGGTTGACATATTCAGTGCACTTTCTTCTCTTTCTTTTCTCTAAAAATTTTTCTTTCGAAATATTCTCTCATAGCTTTTGCAGTTATAATGCGTTTCGTAAACATTTCATTTTTAATAATCGGGGTAAACAAATCTCATTATGTAAATATTAGACTTTATGTTTTACATATGTAATGTAGAATTTACAATTCATATCTGTCGCCCATCAGTTTTAAAAAATTCGAATACGATCTTCAGCTTTTATTACAGCTGAAACCACAACTATATACATTCAACGCCCATCACAAGAGCTGGTATTCTGACTTCCCAATGATCAACGTAGCATTGCGATAGCTGACCAAATAGATGAGTCACATTTCGCCACTATTAATGAGCCTCATCTAACCAGGGTCACAACAAGATGCTCAAGCTCTCATTGTCAGTCGGCCACTTCTAGCATAAACTACCTGGAAAACATATACAGACTTAAACTCAGGCTATATATCCATTGTGGTCAATATTAAAAAACTCAGCGACTTTCTAGAACCTAATCGACACAAGTACATAAATTATAACACGGCTAATTGGGAGGATTTCAAAGCCTTCATCAAAGACAACATCGGACTATTACTCTCTCACACGTGCGTCAGAAGTGGTGAAAGGCAATTCCGAACAATTGCTTTATTCCCTGGTAATAGAATAAAGAACATGAGACCAAACTACCCTTCTGAGAGATTATGATTTACATAATCTTCCAACTAAGTAAGTAATTGGAAAAATTGTGAATAAATTTGAAGAGATTGATATGGTCGCAAATATGCAAAGGTTTGTGCATTATCATTTTGTTCGTACCGCTGAAAATATCACCAATATAAGTGAAAGTGTCGCCGAAGACCCGAATGTGTCTATTCCTCGCTGTTCTCAGGAATTAGGCCTGTCTTACGGCACATTATGAAGTATTTTGCATTAAGATCTGCACCTACATCCATATAAAGCCAGCTGACCATTCACAACATTGTAGATACGTGGAATGGGTGCTTGAACAACAGGCGGTGGACGGTAATTTTTAGAACAAAATTTTCTTCAGCGATGAAGAGTATTTCACACTCGGTGGGTATGTTTATAAACAAAATTGTCGTATTTGGGGTTCTGAGAATCCCCAAGTAATTAAGGAGAGGTCATTACATCCAAAAAAAAGTCACTGTTTGGTGAGCTCTTTAGTTCAAAGTTTTAATTGGATCAGAAACAATGATGAACGACTGTCACCATCAATTCGGAGCGTTATGGTCATATGATAACCAACATAGTTTTGCCGGCTATTAAAGAATATGTGGTTTCAACAAGACGATGCCAGATGCCACACAACTCGAGCGAAAATGGCTTTATTGCAAAAAACATTTCCCTGCTGCGTAATTCCTCGTCTTGGCGATATCAACTGGTTAGCAAATTTCATGCAATTGGACATCATTAGATTTTTTTTGTGGCGCTATGCAAAAGACCGTGTTTATACAGATAAACCATCAACTCTTGAGCACTTAAAAACCAATCACTTCGTCAAGTTATGCCTGAGATACCGCCAAATATGTGCCAAAAAGTGGCCGAAAATTACATCAAAAGAATTAACGTTACTTGTTACTTAAGGCAGCGATTATTCTGTACCCACTTAAGTTTCAAGTTGTCGAACTTTATGTGTTAAGTTAACTGATAAGTACAGAATGAAATAAAGCACTTAAGAAAATATGTATTTCAACTCTAATGTCTGTTCGACAAGACAAAATTTGACGTATGACAGGTTTTAATATAGACATTTTCACTCGCACATCATATGCACATCAGAAATCAGCAATAAGTATTCAAAACGATGTGTAGATTCGAGTCATACTTATAATTTCAGATACTTCTACGCATTCATACTTATTTGCATATCATACTCATACTACTTATACTCAAAGTTGGAAGTACTTGTCGTATTTATACTTAATAATACGCATGATATTATTGATTTCGACTTGTCATCTACTTACAGAAGCTAAGTCTGATTCGCGTGCGAACACTACTAAGCTCACAAGAGGATTGCCTTTGTATTTCCTTTCTTCTTTGTTTGTATATACAAATTTTGATGGATGATTCGAGGCATTTGAATGACTTATAAGTTGTATAAGTATTTTTCTAAATTTATGAATCAGAATATTTTATATTTCGAATGTTGTGAGTTTGATCTCAACGTTGTACTCATACTCATTGCTACTTATACTTATAAATCAATGTACGAATGAATCAGAGTAATTGAATTTCATTCAATTCACTCATACTCAAAATTGCATGAGTGCTGATGAGTAGCGGAAAAACAATTCATTGCTGATCTCTGATGCATATACAGAAGACGCCATTTAAAACGATCGATATTTCAGTTCATAACAATTTATTCCATGATTATTGAAATTGTTTTGTCAACTTTTGTTTGAATTAATTTAAGAAATCATTTAACAAGTCTTTAAAACAACTTGTTTAATAAAAACTGAAAAAATAAACAATTTTTGAATTAATTTGTCTCTATTTTTTTTAACTGCGTACAAAATCGACTGCGAATTATAAACATCAGAAGTTTTTGTATTCAAACTACAACAGACAGACTCAATTTATTTTCTCTTGGTTTTTATTGTAGCCTTCAATTCTCGAATAGAAATTGTAAGTAATGCCGTTAGCAGCTGCAATAAAATATTGTCGCATAAAATTTCTGTTGTACTCTGTAGTACTCATTCTATAATGAATGCAATTGTAACTGCTGTTTGAATATTTTATGAATGAATGAATATTTTAGCAATTCAAAGAGAGAATTATTCTACACTACAGACAATTGTTTTAATTTATTTTCATTGAATTTAAACAAATTAGTTTAAATTAAGTGCAGCAATGACATTTGGGTGATGAATTTAAAATTAACTTAAATTATTCGATTTTCACTTGTAATAAAAGTTTATATTTCGTTTTAAAAAATGCTTTCTAGACGCTGATTTCAAGCGCCCACCGAAGAGCCAATAGCCATAGAATTAAATTTGTTTCATTGGCGGTACTGGAGACGACTTTGGTCATCTTTTACAAGTCGGTACGGTGAACAAAGTCGTAATTTTCTGAGTCTCCGTGAAATATTGAAACCACTGCGAGCCACTCCGTGTCCAATGGCTCAAGAGTTGAAATCTTAAGTGGAAGTTAGGACAAATTTATTTTTTTTTTATCTATTATTTATTAAACCAGCACTCAGAGGATGAGCCCTACTCATGCAGTGCATTGTGCAGGTTTAGGTAAGTTGGAAAGAGGTAAGATGCGAACGGTAAAGAAAGGAGTTGCTACTGGTGACTATGAAATGGCCAGTGCTATACCTTCACCATTAGACAGTCTACAGCAATCGTCCCAAGAAGCCCGCAGTTTCTCACACCACTTGTGTTTTGTGTGTTAATTTTATACAGAAATGGCGGGACCTACAGTTTAAAGTCGACTCCGAACGACAGATTTTTGAGAAACTGTTCAAGAAGAGAAAGAGGAGAAATCGTCGAAAAAATGCTTTTTTATTTTGAAATCTGACCTGGGACTCGAACCCTAGCTTTACGTCTAATAAGCCAGCACACTACCTACTAGACCACGGCGACCCTATATATAACAATACATTATAATCATTGTTGCCAGATAAATAAAGCTTCAAATCGTCAAATATTAGAAAAAAAAATAGTAAAAATTGCCTAAGACTTTCATGGAAATTGTAAAAATAATGGCACAAACCGAGACGTTTTTCAGTGGATTAGCTTCTTAAGGGAGTGCAAGAAATTCTCTGATTTTCTAACTTTTTACACCACTTATATCCGAAAGAGAATGAAATACAATTCTCATGTATAGGCCGGCGCGTCAACATCTATTTTGAGACCTTTAGTTCGTGTATTAATTGTGTTTCATTGTTCTTTCGGCATTATGACGGATTTTGCTCCGGCGAACGATTCTCGACGTTTCCGTGAATCGTGCATAACACTGGCTTTTAATACACTAAAGTAAAGAATATGATGTAAATTCCTCATTTCGAAAAATCATCAAAATAAGGGCATAAATCGTCAAATCTGGCATCTATGGTTATAATTGCAAAAATTTTCAGTGAAGAATTCGAAAGGAGAATTTTTAGACGAGAAAGTACACTTAACGTGTCAACCATTCGAAGAGCCACTTAATTGGTCATTACAATCCTTGAGTCAGGAGTATTGACCTACTTTCTTACACCACTTATGTTGTCTGTGTTAATTTTAAAGTCGACTCCGAATGACAGATTTTATCAGAAACTTTTCATGGGAATTTTATTTACTCTCAGAGTTTTTGCCAGCAATCTTTTTGTATTTTATTTTGATGTCTGGCCTGGGATACGAACTCTGGCTTTTCGTCTAATAAGCCAGCACACTACCTACTAGAGCACGGCGAAGAGTGTTCGAAAATACTTCTAGGAGTTCTGTTCTGGATATGACAGCACACAATGAGGTCTTTTGGAAACATTATTGCTTTAAATGAAAGTGTCGCCAAAAATACGAAATCCGTGTTATTGATTAGTTTCTGCCCATGTTGTTCGCCTCAATTTTTATAATTCCATGCGTGGCGGGACACAGAACGCAACATTTATTAACGATTGGAGTATTGAACTGCTTAATTTTAGAAAGTGGAGCATGTATCCCTTACGAATAGTTCTAAATAAATTCCAATTCCTTAAACCATATATATTTTATGGATTTTAAAAGTGCCACAATCACACATAAAAGTATAAATAGATAAGGAATTGTAACCACAAGTTTAGTTTACATTTACCTTTTTACATTTATCTTTCCATACTTACATGTTTATCCTTTTACCGGCTATTTTATCTATTTTTTTATGTTTATCCTTGCCGGCATTGACGGCAGAACACCGTAAGCATCAATGGCTAAACTAACATCAAATCATGGTTATAACTCAATAATGTAATGATGTGAGACATAAAACAATGGATGCACAGGTGTTAAGTACATGCCAATGCTCAAAACTAAGAACCGTAAAATGCTTACTTATGGGGTGGCATTAAAAATGATTGCTTCGTTTTCAGTGAAATTTTCTGCTTTTATAACTTTTGACATCTTACAGGTGGTAAGCCATGGCTATGGCTAAATCTGTAGCAGAAAGTCCACTAAATGTCTGTGAATAATAATTTACGACACAACCGGTTGTACTAGATTCTGGGGACACAATGGCATAGAGAAAACAAAAAGATGGACAGTTCTTCAAGGAGAACCCTGAGTAAATTTAAAATTCAAAGGCTTAATACAGTAAGACCCCTCTTAACGCTACCCCGCTTAGCGCTGTTTGAGTATTATGCGGTTTCAAATGAAACGGTCGTGCACTAACCAAAGTCGGTGTATTTAAGCGTAGTGTATACTAGATATCTTTTTCAATGCTCTGTCATTAGTTTCTCCAAAAAAAAGATTCCTACTGTATTTTCCGATGTCTTCGAATCTTTCTTGCGTCACAGTTGATTTATTAGTTGTCATCAACGTTACTCCATGTATATATATGTACGTGTTAAGTTGCCTCGTTTAACGCTGTTTCGTTTAGCGCTGGAACTAATTGCAATGTATCACCCGCGTTAAGCGTGGTCTTACTGTATATACAAATATTATCCCTTGTATTTAATAGAATATCCCTTAAGGACCAGCACAGCATTTAACCCATTTGGCATTGAATGTACAAGTTTTGTTTAGTGTTTTCTGGTGGCACTATGAGCAAGTTTTTCGCTTGACTTTTTGTTTTAGCGATTACGTAACCGTTCCTTCAAATGATCTCCTAAATGCTCTCTTGAAGTTATATCGGGACTTTGTGGAAGAGTATTAAGCCTGAGGGTACTTTTTTTTGCTAAAATATATTGGAGTACTAGGACTTTTGCTGGGCACTCTATGTGCCACTGCAAGAAGTTGGGAAAAGCGACATGGAATTCAGGCAAACACTAGGTGGACCAATGAACCTTATCGCCATATTTTATAACAGCTGTGTACAGCAGCCGTCAGCAGCAAAACCAAAAAACTATGGTAGTTTGGCAGACAAGCTCAGTGTAACACAACAAGATTACTGCAGAATTGATCATGATGTACACATACATAATTGGTCATTACATTTCTTCAGTCAGGATTATGACCTAGGTTAGGTTAGGTCGGAGTGGTAGCTCTGATATCACAATGCTCACTTGAGAACGCATGGCAGCCCGTTGTGATGCCACGGGTGAACGCAGTCCCTGACTAACCAAGTTCCACCAAATTAGGGAAAAGGAAGAAGTTGGCCAGCGCAGGGGCTCCACAGAATTACGACCTAGCTTCTCACTTCACTTATGTTGTGTGTGTTAATTTTATACGTGAGTGGCGAGACCTACAGTTTAAAGTCGTCTCCGAACGACAGATTTTTGAAACACTTTTCATAGCAATTTTATATACTCTCATAGTTTTTGCCAGAAATCTGCTGAGAGGAGGAAATATTTTTTCATATTGCGGGGGGTTTAAACTGTGGCTTTACGCCTACTAAACCAACACACTAGGCTAAGGCGACAACAAACGGAATATTTACAACACCTTTTATGCTTCAAAACACACGCCATCGGTTCTTGGCTGACACAACATTTGAAGATTTGGACATCGTGGCGAAGGTGCCATAAAAATTCTATTAGATATCCGCAGGAACCACCACATTTTTCGAGTATTGAAAGAAGCATTCAATTCAAGTGCCTCGGTTTCTTAAGACAGCGCAAGAAATTTTTCGTTTTATCTGATATTCTTTACTGTATATCAGACCCACCACCCACTGTATATATATCCCACCGAGAATGGAATACAACTCTCATGTGTGGACTGGTGCCTTACAATTTATTTTCTTTCTCAATGACGGTAGGGTATACAACTCTATTGATTCATTGGTGCATCAAAGTAATGTGGCTTGCGTTTTTACTGTTCAAGCGCTGCTACAATGGATTTTACTCGACTGAAATAAGGGGTCTTGTTCATGTATTTGTGCGTAACTGTTTTCTTTCACAACGAGCACATCCGATCTTGGTCGATTGCCCCTTGCATTGCACACTGCATTACAACAAAATTTGATGCTGGAACTTCTTTCCAGCAGAGGTCTTTTCTGTCAATTGTATTATAAAGAGATTCAAATCTAATGTTCACAAACACTACTGCCTCCCTTTCCGCCTTTCCATAAAATATTTTTATAGTTCGAACATAATGCACTGCATGTGAAAAGGCTATCCTCTGAGTGTTGCTCGTAAAAAGAAAAATCTTCCTTGCCGAAAATACAAATTTAGAATCTAAAATTTATTATGATTCCTTTTTACTACACCCTTTACATAATTTCCTATTTTTAAATCTGCAATACTTGTTTACGTATGTATAATCACAACATAAACCTCCGTCATTCGCATTTTTTTTCAGCAGCATTTAACTATCGTTCATAGTAAATATTAAGTGCGTATTACTGGAATGAAAATACATGTTCCATGGAATTGATAGTAAATTTTATGTTTACGCCGGATAGTTTATTTTTATTGCCTGTATGCTGACAAGACGCAGGATATTATAAGGAAAATGAAGAGTAACCGCAAGTAAACATAAGTATCATGTGCCATGTGCCATGTGCCATTTGATGTTCATACGTGTTGGATTTTCTGCAATCTACAGGCAATCACATATTAAGTGAATGGAGTCTGAAGTGTGGATGATTGAAAGACCATTCATGGAAAAACTGTGGAATAAAATAAAGTAGAGAATAACAAACAAGATAAATAATAATGAAGAACAACTATAGTTAACTATTTTATGAATAGTTCTGTTCACGGTCGACATAAGCATTGTACAATATCATGACTAGGTTAGGTAAGGTGGCCGACTCCTTTTAAAAGCAGAGAATCCAGTTAAGCTAGCTTTAGGCCCACTGTGGTATCGGGAATAACCGAGTTCCTAAAAGAAACAGCAAAATATAAAACAAATCTGGCTATAAGAGCATTAGAGACTATCAGATCATTTGCCGGAATGATAGTAGAGCATGCCTTGCAAAAGGAAAGTGACTACACAACAGAGATTAGCAATAAGTATTCAAAACGATGAGTAGGTTCGAGTCATTCTTATAATTTCAGATACTTATACGCATTCATACTTATTTTGATATCGTTCTCATACTATTCATACTCAAAGTTGGAAGTACTTGTCGTATTTATGCTTAACAATACGCAAGATGTTATTGTCTTCGACTCTTCTCTACTAAACATTCACACGAAGGACAAAATAAGTATGATTCGCGTATGAACACTACTATGCTTACAAGAAGATTGTGGGTATGCTTTGCTTGTTGTCTTTGTCTTTCCTTTCTTCTTTGTTTGTATATGCAACAACGACAAAGGCAGTAAATTTTGATCAATGATTCGAATCACTCGAATGACTTATAAGTATTTTTTGAAATGTATGAATCAGAATGAGTAGGCGTATGAATCAAACATATTTGGAATATTGTGAGTTTGATGTCAACGTTGTACTCATACTCATTGCTATTTATACTTATAAATCAATGTTGTAGCGAGTAATGAATCAGAGTATTTGAGTTTCAATTCTGTTCATTCATTTATAATCAAAATCGAATGAGTGCTTATGAGTAGCAGAAAAACGATTCATTGCTGATCTATGCTGTACAATCAAAGATTTCGAAACAATTTCTCACCAAACTCTCTCGCATGATGTGAATACTTGTGTAATGTTCTCTGGAAGGTGTGAACTGTTGTCATTATAGTATCTTTTCAGGGTTTTGTTTGGAAACCCTGAATAGATAATGTGTTTAACAGGTATATCCAAATGGATTATAAATATGATTAAGATATGGCCATTGCTCTTACAGAGTGGCTGATATATAATGCAACAAAGTAAAGCGCTATTTTTTTTAATTTTATTTTTCAAATGCAAAAACTGCTGGAAATAACATCAAATTTTAGAATCAGTTTAGATTCGTTCGAATTGGCCATTTTTGGTACGAATTATGGCCTTAAAACGGCCGACAAAGCCATCACAGGCTGCACGAAGGTTGCTCTGCAGTATTTTGGCCCATTTCCGATGAAGTACCATCATAAGATGATCGACACTTTGGTATTTTTTAGTGAGAACCTTACTGTCCAAAATGCCTCAGGCCCTACAGTCCAACGCATTGAGATCCGGAGATTTTGGTGGCCATTGTGCGGCAGAAATGAAGCGAGGAATCTCCTTTTTAAGCCATTCTTGGTTGACGAGTGCTGAGTGCGGTGGTGCTGAGTCCTGTTAGAATGTCCATGGTCTGCCGCCGAAATGTTTGTCTGCCCAGGGCTTCAACACTGTCTTTAAGACATTTTCCTTATAATATTCGGCATTTATTTTGACCCCACGGTCGATAAATACGAGCAACCCATACCATTACCATCGGCGGCGCATGAGTACTAATATTTTCAGCTGATCTCCTTGGCTAGTAAACCCGAAATAACTCATTGGTTCATTCTAGTTTAACTTTTTTGTTTTGCCCATCGGTGACCTCTTGCACTTTTTGGAACTTCAATGACTTTAGGACAAGCTCATTTCTCAGTATGTGTTGCATCCGTTCTCGCGATGAGTTCAGCTCATGAGCAATTTTTTTACCAATGCGGCGTGGATTTTTATCAGATCTGGCCTTCACTTTTCGGATCATTTCTGGTGTTGTTACCGTTTTTTTCGTCCTTTTTTTGGACGCTATGAAACACTGCCAATCACAGTAACTAGCAATGGTACGAGAAATAAAAGATTTATTCACTGGAGGGCTCTAACGATAGTTACCTATGGTTTTCTAGCCAAATATAAAGCAATCGCACTATTAGGCTTGAATTCCATCACGAATAACTTGTTTTCTGAATACAATAGATCAAAATGCTTTTGTAAGCTTGTAAATAATAAAATGAAATATCAATGGAATAAATCTGTCAGCTGTCAGACGAGCGGTTTACAAATGATAACAACCTGAAGTTGTTTGCAATACATATTAGCTACAGGGTGGCTATGCGATGAAATATTGTTTTAATCTCTTAAGACCCTGATTTTTCGGAAAGAAATTACCTTGTTTAAATCAAGATTAAGTTAAGATTAGAGTCCTTTAAATAATCGATGAATTATATTTAAAACGTCTTACATTTGATAGAAATAGAAAGAAGTTGCTCTACTCTAATGTCACAATTAAATTATATTGAGACAACAAAATTTAATAAAAGTTGGTACAATAAACTTTAAATATCAACCCAAATGAAACATAGCCCTCTGCCATAGAGGCACGAAATTAAAATAATCGATTATACTTACACAACCGTGAACACTAATATACATACGTATGTATATGTATACGGTGTCAGTATGTTGTAAATGACAACAACGTGAATTTGGTTGCAATACACCCTGTAAGCTCCGAGTGATTTATATTTTGGGATTTGTATTCCATGAAAACTGTTGTCAGGGCTTTGGATATTTGATGATATTTGATGAATTTGATGGATATTAGATGACATACAGTAGCGAGAAAAAAAATGCAACTCGATGTCATATTATCCATGTCTTGTATTATTTAGAGAATTGTTGTGAGTATCTTTGTTTTGGGGGCCGACGAATGTAATTCAACACATCAAACACAGACAAATAAGTTAAACTTTGGTCCATAGCTCCACTAAACTTAAGTCCACTGCTCTTTTAACCAATGCAGATAGCGTGTAGCATTGAAACCATTTTTTTCTTATTAACATTACTTATAAGGGGATAATTAATTGGCTGGTCTTCTAGCTAATAAATTTGCTTTTCTTAATCGATTTCTGGTTCTGTGGAAGCAAATAGAATCCTTGAATTGCTCATTGGAATATACTGCCGTTTTCCAAGTGTCATGGTTTCCTATTTTTACTTCCTGGTTTTCTTTCCACATTATTTGTCTGACGATATCGCAATGAATTCCAACAAACCGTTGATTTTTTCATATTAAATTGAAAAGCAACTTCATTCATATTTTTGCCTGCTTCAAAAGTCCTTATAATGGCAACTTTCCTATATGATGACAGCTGTTTCTATTTTAAAATTGAAAATTTTTCATTAAACTTTTGTTTAAATTGACCTAATTGATCTAGTTTTACCTTTAAAACATTGCGTTGCCTTACAATGAAAATGTTGATTCTTATTAAAATACCCTTTATGAAGCACCCTTTATGTTTTAAAATAATTAACACAGAATTGATAATGACATTTTTCATCTGTAAAATACTAGAAAATTTGAATAAATTTATTATACAGTTTGTCACAAAAATCTTTGCACATAGAGAAAAAGTAAGAAAACTTTGAAAAATTCATTGATTTCTAATATAAATAATCAAATTTTTAAATTTTTTCAAACAGGATTTTATAAAGATATGTTTTGTTAATATAATAATTAAAAAAAATTTTATAACAATGACAATAATCTAATGTAAAATATTAAAAAAACAAAAAAAATCCTATTTTACTGCTGTCAAAAAAATGTTTGCACACTTGATAAAATATTAAGATTTATGCAATTTGTTTAAATGTATAGTGATAATATTTTGTGGGTTCACCTTGAGCTTCAACTAAAGCTTGCAGACGCCTTCTCATAGATTGAATTAGCTTCAGCATGTCATATTCTAATAGTATTTTTAGCTCAATCTTTTTTGAGGAGCTTTATCGATGCGTTTTTATTTGTGGGTGAATTTTTACCGACCTTTTCCTTTACATGAGCCCACAAATTTTTGATAAGATTAATATCAGGACTTTGGGTAGGAGTATCAATAGCTTTGGTGCAGTTGTAAAGTAACCTGGAGTTACATAAATAAGATTTATTTTAAAGATTATTATCTTGATATTACTTGTAATTAAATTTATTCGGATTAACCGGGTCAATAAAACCAAATTTCTTTTTGCCGACGGTCAGTGCATTTTTTAAAACTTCAAGATGTACTTTCTTAGTCATTATTTCATCCAAACACCAACTTCCTTGCTGGATATACAGCCGAATACCATTACAGGCAGTTTTCCAAACTTTACTGTAGCAATAAGATTTTTATTTTCTAGTGCTTTCAGAGGATTACGTCAAATTTTTTGCGGTCCATCATGATAATAAAGCATTATTTTCGTCTCATTTGAGAAAATAACTTCTCCCCAGTACTCCGGAGTAAGCAAAATGTATTCGGTGGCATATCTTAATCTCTTTTCAACATTTTGGGCTGACAGCAGGGGTTTTTTCCTAGTCATTCTTGAAGAATATTTGTGTTTTTGAAGAACATTTTCAATGGTTTCTTGGAAAACCCGTAACTCAAAGTCTTTTTAAACTTGAAGAGCTAATCATCTCGCACTGGATTGTGGTCTATCATACACGGTTCTAATAATTTTTCTCTCAACTCGCTGAGTCATCTTTTTTGGCCTGTCTGTAGATCCCTTTAAGTCTAGTCCTCCTTCTTTTTCAGGCCGGGATATAAAATTATATGCAGTCCTGATGTTTAGGGAGAACATACGAAATAGCCTAATTGTATAATACTTTTTGAAACTCGTTTTCCTGGCATTGTTTGTATTCAAAAATAAGGACACTTGTTACATAAAAAATGATCCCTTCATTACTAAAACGTTATTTACCCCTTTCACATTCCATCTCATTTATAAAAAACCCAAAATGCGCACCATTTTTGAGAAATAATGGCATATTTTTGTAATTTTTTTTATTATTTTCATTTAATATGCAAAGATTTTTTTGACACTTTTTATATTGAGTAAAGATCTTTTGTTGTTGTTATTATTGTAATGTGTGTTACTATTAGGAAACTATTGGTGCCATATGATCGCAGACAAGTACAGTTGTAGAATGAGTGCAAAAATAAAAAAATTTATAAAGTTTTTTTTGTTGGAATTCTTGAATGAAGATCAAATTTTAAATTTGTTTGGTCTGTGCAAAGATTTTTTTGACAAACTGTACATTACACAGACATGGAATTTTCGCTCTGCATAAGACAAGTAGGTTCTAGCAACCAGTCTTTTTTTGTTTTATTATTCTTGTAAATTGTTATTGTGTTAGTTTGATAATGTTCAGTATCTGACTGACCATCTGTTTTATTAACACAAGTTCATGCATCACGTCGTCGTGTACAAGCAAGTTCGTACAAATGATGCTGGCGCTTCTTTTAAGCACTGTAATTATTACTAACACACCGAAACACATTCCTACGCATGTTTTCAAAATTTACATGAAAAATACTATTACACGACAAGTATGGTTTTATGTTGCCATGTTCGCTGTTCCTCCACACAAGCTCTCTCTCGCAAAACATGATGGAAGTGAAGATTTAAATACCTTTGGTATTGTGGACGTCTGTGTGAACTACATACATGAGAATTCTAAAGTAGAAGTAATATGAACAACATATGTACACATTACATACCCACATATTTATGCAAAAGCATTTCTCTCTTTAATGCGTATTTATTGTCGACGTAAACTTGATTAATTTCTCTACTCAACATTCTCAAAGAGAAAATCATTTTAATGCGGAGTAATGAAAATGGGTTATTCCTATGAAACCATTGTATTGTTTTTACTTTAACTAACGAAATTAATAATGGGTTACGAAAGGCTTGATCTTAAGCGAGGAGATTTTTTAAATTCTGTTCATATCGACAGTCACTTTTTTGAATTACTTCATTTTATTTTAATAAAAAAAAAGAGATAAAATTTAATAGCTGGTAAAAAAATATTTCAAATACTAATTTAAGTTCCTTTGAAATAAAACAACGTTTCATGTTGCAGGATGATTTGCTTTATATTGGTCGACAAATTAAGTGCGAAATATATAGGGTGGCTGATATATAGCTGCGTGCAACTAATTAAGGACACGAAGCTTATATGTGAGCTTGAAGCAAAAAAGTACAAATTGTTGTATGATATTGTCAAAATTTGGCCAAGTTTAGTTAATTAAACTCTTAGAAGTAGATAATAACTGCTTATTGTGTCAAATAAATTATTACTTTTAAAGCTGTGAGTCATATTTTAAAAGAATATTGATTTCAGTCGTGCATATAATTAAGGACACACCGTAAACTTTATGAAAAACACGTAGTTATTAGAAAAAAATCAATGTTTTGTTCCAAAACTATTGTTGGCGATAACAGCTTGACATCTGCGAGGTATCGAGGTAATCAGATTTTCACATACACTGGTTGGAATGGCCTCAGTACTCGGAAGATTATTTTACAAATGCATCAGGATGGAACCTCTTATCGGGAGATCGCAACAGCCTTAAGAGTTTCTAAAACAATGGTTTTCCAAGCGGTGCAATATTTCAGAAAACATTCGACAGCTGAAAAGGTGGCACGTAAACAAGGAAGCCGAATTACGTCAGTTCGTTAAGATGCACTGATGCCAGTCAAAAAAAAATCCGCATAAATCAGCGATTGAAATTCGGATAGCAGTCTTTGGTGGACATAGTAAAACGTCGATTGAAAGAAGCTGGGCTCTTTGAACGAATTTCCCGAAAGAAACCATTGTTGTTTGAGCGTAACCGGAAGAAGCAAATTGAGTACGGAAAAAAATAGCCCCATTGGACCGCTATGGAATGGAAAAGGGTATTATTTTCGGATGAAACAAGAAGAACAGAGTCTTTCCCGATGGAAAAAAAATATGTTCGCCAGCCGAAGTTAAAAAATTTAATCTAAGATACACCCGGGCCACTTTAAAGCATGTAGGAGGTTCTATTACACTTTGCGGTGATATGTCGTCATGCGGTGCTGTGCCGCTGCACAAAATTTACGGAAACATGGACAAGTTCCAATGTGTAAGAATCTTTAGTAATACAATGATGCCGTGTTCTTTTAAAATATGGCTCACAGCTTTAAAAGTAATAACTTATTTGACACAATAAGCAGTTATTTTCTACTACTAAGAGTTTAATTAACTAAACTTGGCCAAATTTTGACAATATCATACAACAATTTGTACTTTTTTGCTTCAAACTCACATGTAAGCTTCGTGTCCTTAATTAGTTGCACGCAGCTGTATAATGCAACAAAGTAAAGCGCTATATTTTTTTAAACATAAGTAGTGTAAGAAACTAGGTTAATAATCCTGACTGAATGGTTATAATGACCTATTATGTATGTAAGTATGTAGGGCTTTAAGAGTTGTACAGCCGTTGTCAAGCATGAACCTTCAGCATTCCAAAGGGAAACTCTAATATTCAGGCATTCTTAGGAAAGTTCGATGGTCGTGCCGTGTGTGGCCAGTTCATCTGCTCTGCAATTGCCCAGGATATCATTACGTACCGGAAACCGAATGATGTGTACATTATACCTCACTGGCACCCTGATTAGATGTTTTTGACAGCCGTACACACCGGCCTAAAGTTCATCACATTGGAGCCCTGAGTACTTATAGCCGCATGGGTATCGGAAGGCAGCAGTCTATATCTTCTGCAGCAGCCATAGGCCTGAAGGGAAGTAAGACATAGTCTTTCTCCTGATGTATCGATATCATAAAAAAACTTAGGTCTGGATAGCGCTGCAATAGGAATAATTGGTAAAATTCTCTGTGATTTATGCATTAGAATTATGTAAAATTGGATATACTGGGTGATTTCAAAATATTTCAAAATTAATAAAAAAAATGTCGATGATATCACACGCATATTTGGCTGATTAACTAGTCCTTAAAAACAACGCTGAATATGTTGATATTTTTGAAAATCCTTATAATTTCACCTAATAAATCCAGTGAATGAAAAATTTTTTTCCTTTTACGTCTTTATTACCAACAACTATGTCAATCGTAACATAAACTGCAATGCATCAATTCAAGTGCTTCTCTTTAAATATTCAGTCATTCGTTTAAGCTGCTCACCATCCATTAGACTCGAATGTAGTTTTCTTTTTTCAAACCATAAGCCTGTCATGGTTTTTGGTGTAAATGTGCGGCATGGTTTGTTAGTTAAAGAAGGAGAGTTCGGGTTTTCTTCTCAAGTTTTTGCAAAATCAGTTTCTTTTTAACAAGCATTGCTTCCGATGGGTTTTTTTTCTACCACCATTCCGTGAAACCTCTAAGATGTTGCGTATTAATGGTTATTGTTGTTGTTCGCTTAGTTAGGATTTTCTTGTTTCATCTTTGGCACGGAACATCGTGTTCTACGCACACAAGCATAAACTCAAATAAAAAATAAAAAACCTCTGCTTTATATTGCATTCTCTAAGACTGTTGCTTTTACTACTCTTCGTTGTAGTTCTTGCGAGGCAGTGGTTATAAGTATCAGACATCAGGAATGAGTATTCAAAACGATGAGTAGATTCGAGTCTTACTCTTCTTCTCAGATACTTATAATCTTTCATATCATACTCATACTACTTGTATCCACTTATGTTGTGAGTGTTAACTTTAAATATGAGTGGCGGAACCTACAGTTTAAAGTCGACTCCGAACGACAGATTTTAGAGAAACTTTTCATGGCAATTTTATCTACTTTCAGACTTTATGCTAGAAATCTGCTGAGAGGAAGCCGCCAAAGAAATAATTTTTGTTTTTAGTTTTGATGTCTGGCCTGAGGCTCGAACCCTGGCTTTTACGCCTAATAAGCCAACTCAACATATACAAGGAGCTTAAAATGAGTATGATTCAAGTACAAACACCACAATACTCGGTAAAAGGTTGTGTGTTTGCTTTACATGCTGCTTTTGTCTTTTTCTTTGTTCTGTTTTGTAAATGCAACTACAACTAAGACTATAAATTTTAATGAATGATTCGAATCATACTCATATATAAGTACATATTTTCCTAAACTTATGAATTTAAATGAGTAGGCGAATGAATCAAACATATTTCGAAAGTTCTGTGTTTGATGTCAACGTTGTACTCATACCGATGGCAACCTGTGCTTAAAAATCAATGTCTTAGTGTGTACGAATGATTCAGAGTAGTTGAATTTCAATACTGTTGACTCACTCATACTCAAAATTTTATGAGTACTTATGAGTAGCGAAAGAACGATTCATTGCTAAGCTCTGATAAGTATATTGTCAATAAAGATATACGGAAGATTTAAAAACGTGCATGAAATATTTCAAAACATTCCAAAGTAGCACTGCGGCGATTGGGATCCAAACTTTTTTGTTAGCCATTATCGGCAAGATCATAGTCTTATACACGCTTCTTTTTTTTTATAAAAATCAACTCTCAGGGGATGGCCCCTACTCATGGAGTGCATTGTGCAGGTTTAGGAAAATAGGTTATAGGAATATGGAAAGAGGGAGTAGTGTTTGTGGACATTTGATTTGAACTTACTAATATAGTAATTGACGGGAAAAACCCTCGAGGAAGATCATTCCTTGTAATGCTTTGTTCGGTTCACTGGACACAAAAGGATGTGCTCTGCGAGAAGCACAGGGGAACCAAGCCCCTTATCTCTCGAGAACACCTCCCATTATAGTACCGATAGAACAATGAAACACACGCCACACTGCGACGATGCTCCAATGAATCAATAATGTTGGATACCCTACTGTTGTTAATAAGCACTTTCGGCCTCTTCTGTACGCGGTCGCAAAGCTTCAAAATAATCTTTGAAGTACCGGCCCATACATGAAAGTTGTATTCCATCCGGGGTCGGATAGAGATCTTGTAAATAGTAAGAAGGTCGGATGGAGTGAGGTATTTTCTGCACCGTTTCAAAAAACCAAGACACTTGAATGGTTCCTTCGACACTCGAAAAATGTGATCGTTTCAACGAGCATCACAACTAATTCTCATGCCCTGGACATCAAGAGCATCCGCCTCCTCATAGAAGTCGCCGTGGTCTAGTGGGTAGTGTGTTGGCTTATTAGACAAAAGGCCCGGGTTCGAATCCCAGGTCAGACATCAAAACGAAAAAATATTTCTTCGGCGACTTCCTCTCAGCAGATTTCTGGCAAAGACTCTGAGAGTAAAAATTGCCATGAAAAGCTTCTCAAAAATCTGTCGTTCGGAGTCGGCTTTAAACTGTAGGTCCCGCCACTCATGTATAAAATTAACGCACACAACATAAGTGGTGTGAGAAGCTAGGTCGTAATCCTGACTGAAGGGTTGTAATGGCCAATTATGTATGTATGTATAGATACAGATGACAGAACACCAGCGCCAGCATCATGCCGGTGTCAAAAACCAACATTGGGTCTTGCGTGCATTGAAATGGAACCTGTTCGCGCTGCTCCACTCAGAGATTGTTATCAGGTCACCTGTGAGTGCGTCACTCATGTTCGACCTCCTTGCCCCAATCTTCAAAAGGCTTGGCCTCCGAGCAAATGAATATGAATGACAAATGTTGCTGTCATCCGCAAAAGAGTAAATAGGATGCGAAGTAATAGATAGAAGATCATTGAGAAAAATCAGAAAAAGAGTAGGAGAAAGAAAAGAGACCTCTGGTGCCCCTGAATTTATACTGAACTCGTTGGAAAAGACGCCATTTATAACCACTTCTTGGATTAATGCAAAAAAGAAAATGTTTTTTCTGGCTGATGCTTTTGGATCGGTTTGAAATAGTCCCAAGGGAATTCAGCCTTTACTTGGAACGTTTTTGGACACTAAGAACTAGTGATTTATGTTTCTTTCATTATTGGAAAATTTGATAACATCCGGCATACATCGCGTCTGGGCTAACTACGCAATGCATTTTCGGTAGCTACTGGTATGCCGTAGCTCGGTACGCCATTACCCAGTCGTATTTTATGTTTTTTCGGAAGTTTTTCTTTTTTTATCATGCATTAAGCCGTATTTAAAATTTCGTATTTCCTATCACCAGATGAAGAGCATTATCCTTCCGCCGAATCAATCTGGTTCTGTATTGTTTATTGTTTAGGATTGTGAAAGAGACACACTTCTAATTGCCAGTAAAATATTTTTTGTCGTGTCTTTGAATCAAAATTTCACAAGTTCTTGTTCAGTGTTCCAACTGTCTACTATTCAATCTATGTGACACCTTTTTATCCACTATATTTCCCTATATGGGAGATTGCAATTCGACAATGAACTTTCAAGTTTCTTATTTATTGTGATTATCTATTATTCTCCATTGTCTTTATCTTCTTTCCTTGCGTATCCTTTATACTTTCTTGTAACACCTACATTGTCTCTTATGTTGGTCTATTGAAAACTCCCAAGGGCACAAGTGTTAATTTGTCTCCATCTAAAGCTGGTTTATGTCCTTAGCATTTTGAAATCCCTTTTCTTTCCTAATCTTTAAGGTGATTTTTCTTTGTTGTCCCATTGGCCATTGTGTCTTGATGTTCTTTAAGTTTAATTTACCTTAAGAAACTTAAAAATATTCCAAATAAAGAAACCTTTTTTTCCTTTTTAATAAACCATGGCATTCTATCCTTTATTTTCATTCAGAAGTTTGTTTATCTTGTAAGGGAAAAGTGTGGCAAGCCTTCTTCAATAACTTAAATTGAAGACCTTTTTGTGGTGTGAAAGTAAATACTCTTGTTAAATAATGAAGTTTAGACTGTGTTTGTAAAAATTAATTTAAAAAGGCTAAATCTATAGGACTTTAAAGTATAAATATATGCTTAGGTTAGCTTGTCGTTTACAGGCAAGTTCACTCATGTGGCTCATTAAGGAAAGCCCTCTTGTTATGATTTGTTTGTAGTAGGTTTCAACCATCTCAAGCTCAAAATTAAACTAGTGAGTTCCCTTAGTGGCATGTTTGCCACGATGTCCATATCTTCAAACGTGCTATTAATCAAAAGCCGATAACGTTTGTTTTAAAGGCAGGACACAGATATTTTTCACAATCTGGCAGCCTCTGCAGTAATCCTGTTGGGGCAGACCGAATTTATCAGAGAAACTGCTAATAGTGCAGTCTCCGTCTAGAACTTCTGTTAGAGTGCGAACCATTCTCTGGTTGAACTCATGCTGCCGGCTACAGCACTTTAGAAATTCGGCAAACAGTTATGTTAGACACCCACCGTATGTTAAATCCATGCTGTTTGTCCCAATTTGATCATCGTCTCTTCTTCAATCTTCTCCGCCCCCTTCTGTATTATTTCGTTTTCTTTCATGTCAGAGCTGCCCAGAACCTAGTAGAGGCGAGTCCTGTGTCTATGTGTACGGTATAGTAGCCCTACGTAACTTTTGATGCCCTTTGATTTGATGAAATGGGATCTCAGCTTTTTGATTGCAGCTTTACGCTCCACAAAAATGTTTAATGCAGGCGGTAGGTCTCCGGTTTCAACCATGTGTGCTGCCTATCCAGTAGCAAATATATCCGCCTAAAATACATTGGCCTACTTAGATAATCCATGTGACCCGTCCAGTACCAGAATAAACTCCAGATTCAGTTTTGCGTTCTATTTATTGGACGATCAGTGAAGATCGTTATAGTACTGTCAGCAATGAGATCGTTAGCTATTATTAGCCCAAATACTGCATGCATCTACCAAGGCCGCAAAACTAACGGGCATGCTAAGCAAACTGATGGCAAATATTGGCGGACCAACACAGGCCAAACGAAAATTGATTATGGCGGCGACGAACTCGATATTGCTGTACGGAAGCGAGATATGGGGAGATGCGCTGGTGATTAAATCTAAGCGGAAAATATTAGCAGCGTTGCAGCGAACAGCGGCACTAAGAGTTGCCTCGGCCTACCGCACAGTATCGGGCGCCGCAGTGATTGCCGGTTAGATACTAATTGACCTGCTGGCATTTGAGCAAAGAAAATTTTGGAGAACGAAGGTGGAAAATCTTTCCATTAGTAGCGCAGATCAAAGTAGATGGAGTGAGGAAACATATGGCAGATGGACTTATAAACTTATTCCGTCTATAGAGGCATTGATATGGAGAAACTTTGGGGAAACTGACTATTTTCTGACCCAGTTTCTTTCGGGTCATGGTTATTTCCGAAAATACGTATACCGCATGGGCAAGTTGACTGATCCTGGCTGCATTTATTGCGAGTAAATGAGTGACGACGTTGAACACATATTCTTCCATTGCATTAAATGGCAAGACGAGAAGAACATGTTGATAGAGCAAATTGTTGAATTTACACTGGGCACCCTTGTGGAAGCAATGCTCGAAAGCGTGACGAATTGGAATGCTGTGAATGTGTTGTTGAATGTGCACTCTGGAGAAAGAGATTCGACCTTGACACAATACAACGGAAGAATACATGAGAAGAAAAGCCAATAGCATGAAGCTGGCTTCCCAGACGTGGGAGAGTAGACAACGGTCCTTAACTGGACGTCGTTCTGGGCCCTACAAGAAGTAATAGAGACAACCGTCCCGGGAAGTGAGTATCCCCAGAAGAGGAGGAAGGGATTGTTTTAGTGGAAACACCACTCGACGCAGATGACGACGGTCACTTTAAGTGTGAAAGCATTTTGAACCCAACCTCACACGCCAAAAAAGAAAACAAAAAAGGAGAGCATTCGCAATCTATTCTTCACGTATAGGAGTGCAAGTTTTGTATGTTCATCCGAAAACAGTCTCGGGTACCAGTTATTTGATTTTTAAACCTGCGTAATTTCATGTAGCATTGAAGCGTGGCCCACCATGCATGGACTAAACATATTTAACTTAAGCTTCAGAAAGCTTCAATGGTTGTAGCCTACGGCGTGGGCTTTAAGTATTTCTTTCTGGGATACATTATTATTTATATAGAGGGGGTTATTGAAGGCCCCCACCACTACCACTTCTTCTATTTATAATACACTAAGGGATATACATGCCACAGATTTTCTGGTGCGGTTTATCATCCACATGTTGGGTAACAGACGAATCCGATCGAATCTGGGTGGATGTTCTGTCGGTAAGCGTGCGACCATGGGTACAGCACAGAGGGGTGTCCTATACCCACTTTTGTGGCTTTTGGTTGCTAATGATGGCCTGAGGCTCATGGAAAGTAGTGGCTTTAGGGTTGTGTTAGGGGAACTGATGCAGTCTGCTCTTGGATATTTGTCCTCTTGGGCAACAAACTGTGGTCTGGGGATAAATCCAAATAAGACGGACCTCGTTTTGTTCTCGCGTAGGTACAAAATTGAAACCTTCAGGTTTCAAGATTAGCTGGTAGGGAGCTGCCGTTGTCTTCTGAGGTCAAGTACTTAGGTGTTGTCCTGGACAGCAAGCTGAACTGGAAACGAAACACCGAGGAAAGAATGAAGAAGGGACTAAATGCTTTCTACCAGTGTAGGTAAGAACTGGGGTGTTCCGCCTAGGGCCATTCGCTGGATATATCTAGCGGTTATTACCGGTTATTACTTATGGTTGTGTTGTCGGGTGGTTTGCCTTAGATAAGAGTTTTCAACGGAAAATCTTGGATAAAAATGAGCGGATTGCCTCTTTGAGTACCACTGGAATTACATGTCAAGCGGGGTGCAGCGGCGTAGTGCCATATGCTTGAGGGAATCGGCTTGCTAGAAACAGCGCTCGGTAAGTCACTCCAGAGTTCTGAATACCGTCTTTCCTGACGGAAGGTATGGACTTTCGGAAAAAACCACTGATAATATTGCGCCTGAGGCTATATTTCTACGTGGTTTGAGAAAACTCATACCGGATAGGGCACAATGGAATGGTGGGGTACTCTAGGGGCAGAGTGGTATACCCATCTTCACAGATGGGTCTAAGTTAGGCGGATATACAGGTACTGAGGTTTTCTGTAGGGAACTCGGTTCTGAACTCCAGTTCAGGTTGAATTGCGGAGATTTTCGCAATACTGAATTCTATTGAGGCCGTAGCTGGTGGCCTATCTTCGGATTTGGAATCTTGCATGACCTTCGTTGACAGTGGGGCTGCCTTTAAAACCATTGTGTCGGTCTAGTGGAAATCGCGGCGAGTGCAAAGCGTCGTTGAGGAGTTTTGGATCCGTCTATGCTGGGTTCCGGGTCATAGCGGAATACTGGGCAATGAGACGGCGGATGCCCTCGGTATGTTAGTTTCGCTTTCAGGGGGCGATTTGATAGTTGGCCCTGACCACCCAGTCTGCCACCTCTAAGGACTCATCGATGGATGGATCAGGGAGGAAGAGCGGAGGCGTTAGGCGAACGGATCGGGTTGTTCTGTTTTTAGACGTCTATGGTCCCTGATGTAGGCAACAAGAGAACAAATTGGCTGCTGGGTTTGGTTAAGGCCAGCTTAAGGTTGGTTGGCGGTTTTATAATGGGGCACTGCGAGATTAGGTAGCTGACAGGGATCTGGAACAGATCCCAGCAGGACTATTGCAGGGTATGTTGCGATGGGGAGAAGTTGGAGACTGTTGCACACCTCCTCTGTAACTGCCCAGACCTTGGTGGGTTGATGTTGAGAAGCCTTGGCAGGTCCTTCTTTGACATCAAGGCTCTCCACAAATTCATTAGCAGCTTGGGCTGGTTGAGAGGTGCTATGGTGCTATGTAGTCGCGCTCTCACCCTCTTTTGTTTTGTGTCTGTTTCTTTCTGTGTAATTCCTTCGATTATTTCTTTTATATGTAAACGTTCACTAAAACTAAACCGTATAGATTAATAATTTCTTTATCTCCTAGACACTGAACATATTATGACTACCAACTGCTGTAGAATAAAGCTCGTCATCAAAATTAATGAAAATAAATTTTTTTTTTCGAATAAGCAAACTTTTCTTAATTTGCTAAGTAATGAAATACCAATTAGAAAATTAATTAATCAACATTTTTTATAAACAACTTTTTTTTTAATGGAAGCCAAAGTAAGTTAATCAAAAACTTGATGAAATTAAAAAAGTGAACGAAAAACAAAAATTAATTTAATTACTAGGTCACCAGGGGCTTAAAAACGTATAATTCATAAACGAATTAAATCAATTGCTGTTAGTAGATGCTTTGCTTATTTAATATTTTTATTTTTGTACCCAGAAAATATAATTTCAATTAACCACCCACAGTGCGACAAGTAATTCAAACAAATTTACTAAAGAAAAATGTTTTGATAAAAACTTTAAAAATAAAAACAATTTAATTCTTTCTTTTTAATTTTACTGTTCAAAAGGAAAAAAATGTTGAAAATAACATAGAATTTTAGAATCAGTTTAGATTTGTTCGAATTGGCCACCTTAGGTAAGAATTATGGCCATTTAAATGGCCGACAAAGCCATCACAGGCTGCACGAAAGTAGCTCTGCAGTATTTTTGCCAATTCCCGGCGAACCGCCGTCTTGAGATAATCGACAGTTTGGTATTTTTTAGTGAGAACCTTACTCTTCAAAATGCCCCAGGCGCAAAAGTCCAACGGATTAAGATCCGGAGTTTTTAGTGGCCATTGTGGGGTAGAAATGAAGCGAGGAATCTCCTTTTTAAACCATTTTTGATTGACGAGTGTTGAGTGCGGTGGTGCTGAGCCCTGTTGAAATGTCCATGATCTGAGGGCGAAATGTTTGTCTGCCCTGGGCTTCAATATTGTTTTGAAGACATTTTTCCGATACTATTAGACATTTATTCTGACCACACGGTCGATGAGTACGAGCGGGGAGTGACCATCGGCCTTTATGGCGGCCCATACCATTACCATCGGCGGCGCT
Source organism: Sarcophaga peregrina (assembly GCA_014635995.1). Taxonomy (NCBI): domain Eukaryota; kingdom Metazoa; phylum Arthropoda; class Insecta; order Diptera; family Sarcophagidae; genus Sarcophaga; species Sarcophaga peregrina. The sequence continues at coordinate 87,659,780 of CM025790.1, read as the reverse complement.
TGAGTTCTGGTGGTATGATGAATAAATGGAAAAATAATTGAAGGGAAAAATAGTGCCGGGAGACCATCTTTTTCATTTTGAATAATTATTTTTTTTTTTTCCTCAAGATAGCTCTTAGCATTGCACATAGTCGTCACTATTCATAACAATTTTTTTTCTCCTTATATATTGTACATTATTGTTATACATGCTGTAATAGTTTTTTTTTATGATGAAAATAATGATTGTTTTATGAGTTTGTTACATAAAACAGAACATGACAAAATAAAAGTGATTTACGATAAAATATTATTGCAACAGATGTTGCTGTCTTTTATTGCATAAAATAAAATATACGATAGGTAAGTGGCTAATAGTATTACTGGCATTTAAAATGTTTATATGTACATATCGCCAACTGAAATATAAAACGGCCTAACATCATGCTATTAATAAATAAATACGATGCAACAAGCACCGCAATTTTGAACCAACATTTGTTTGCTGTCGTATTGTCTTTAAAATAATAATTTCCATATACAGTCAACCCTCTTATAACGCGGTGAGTGTGTACAGTGTTATATGGAAACTGCGCTATAAGAAACTCAGATTTCAGGTAGAAACCAGGGTAATTCGTAGCGCGTTTTGTTTCCATACAGAATTAGTACAAATAACATCAATCGTACCGCGTTATATGGAGGCCAAGAAATACAAAAGGCAAGATAAATTAGAAATTATTTTTTATTGAATTCAAGAGTTCATACAAGGATTGATAAAAAAAATGAAATAAAAACTAAACTCAAAGACCGGTTTCCAACAAAATTGAGAAAGACTTGTAAAATAATGTAATTTTTTATTATTTATCCCCACTTGGTACACCTTCATTCATTGTTCTTTTTAAAATTGAAAATCCAACTGCTATTGTTTTGCACGGTACTGTATCTCTTCTGAGCTTTTTCGTCGAAAATAAAACTTCTATTAAACCCTCTTTCAATATCTAGTTACAATTCATTCATAGGCTGTGCGGAAGGAACTTATGAGATGAAGTTGAACGCAAACAGCGCTGTAGGAGTACCGCGTTATAGGTGGGCTATCGCAATTTCAACCCTGCGTTATATGGAAAACGCGTTCTGCGAGTACCGCGTTATAGGAGGATTGACTGTACATCAATGTAATCTATTTTTAAGAGATTGCTGTGTTTGCTGCGTTGCTTTTATTGTGTTTACAACATTACTTCTTAGGACAATCCGGAAGAGCTAAAAAATATTTGATAAACACTTGACAATATTACGAACAATTTTCCTCTGGGTTATACACATGCTTTGAACAACTACAGTCACGTTTTTATCATATACAACTGTCATGTATGGGTAGGCCCTTAAAGTCTATTTTAACGCTTGTCGATAGTCTACAAGTAAGGCCGTATAAGGACGTTAATGACAATAGTATTCCAACTCCATTAATTCATTGGAGCAACGTTACAATGTGGCTTGTGTTACTGTTCGAGCTCGAGCTCGAGCGAAATATGGAGAATTATTTATAAAAATCATATATTCCTATGTAACACTTATCTTTCTCAGCCATCACATCCGCATGTGGTCGATTGGACAGTGTATCGCACATAGCATTACAGGCAAAATTCGGTTGTTAGACGGACCATACTATTCGCTTGTCGAGCTATCCTGTTACTTATGGTATAAAAATATTCGAACCATAAACACTGCTCCCTCTTTCCTCCTTCCCATAACATATTTTCCTAGTTCCATAAACAATGCCATCGCCTAAGTGTTAGTCGTATGAATAAAAAATAAAGGCACTTGCCTTTGTTCTGCCGATGGTAATATTAGAAGCTATGAATGAATTTTTAATTTAAAATTTTTTGGCTTTTAAAGGATTAAAACGGTATAAAATACAGAAAAATTATTTCAGGTTTTCGAAAATAATTTAAAAATATAATACTTTACACCTTGTTATACAAAGCTTAAGGAAGCCTTTTATGTACTAAAGTTAAGAAAATTATGTAAATTTTTAGTTTCTAAAAACCGTAAAAATAAGGGCATAAATCGTGATGTCATCAAAATGACATTTTTGGAGCTGAAAATCGTCAAAATGACGATAAATCGTCAAATCCGCAGCTATGACTACAACCCTTCAATCAGAGTTACGGCCTAGTTTCTCACACCACTTATATTGTGTTTGTTAATTATTTGCATGAGTTACGGGACCTGTAGTTTAAAGTCGATGCCGAACGACAGATTTTTTTGAGAAACTTTTCATGGCAATTTAGTTACAATCAGAGTTTTTAACAGAAATCTGATGAGAGGAAATTGCTGAGGAAATATTTTTCATATTTCGTGTTGATACCTGACCTGTGTATGGTATGAACTTGGGCTTTTCGTCTAATAAAGCAATACGCTACATACTAGACTGATCAATCTTATATGTATATACATACATATGGTGCATGTTATCTCTAATATATACAAACATTTTATTTTAAACAAAAATTCTTTTTTTCAGCTACTGTATAAACTTCCAACAAAACCCCTTCTTCAAATATGGCAACCTTTTTGTAAAGTTTTTCCTCAACATACGAGTATGTTGCGCAATCTTTTAAATAAACCATGTCTATGTTGTTTTTGTTTTTATTTCCAAAAATATACAATTTTCTTAAATAAATAAAGTTTCTAGTTTCAGTATGTGCACTTTACGTCTTCCTTTAATAGATGAATTTCTTATCCAATAACCAACGCCAGTACACTCAAACCTGCTTTTACACGGTAGATACGTTCCAATGGATACCGTGTACAAAAAAAAACACGCGTAAAAAAGACAAATGTTATGTATGTAAACATGTATGTATGTATGTAAACTGTCAGTTTCTGATAACAAGCGCATTTTCTTTTGCTGGGGAGGCTCAATATCAGTCTCGTCATTAGAAATACTTAGTACTTCTAAGTCTTCAGAAGCTGCTTCTGGCTCAGGTTTATTTCTATTAACAGCAAATTTTGTTATAGAGCGTTGTGATCCAACTTTAGAAAGCTCTTTATAAAGCTCTCTGTATCTAGTCATACATGTTTGTTGGTCTGTGGGTCTGAAATTTAACAGCTCTTTCAAATATGGTGTCACATGGCAAAAAGTGTTCTGCCAACTTATTTGCCATTTGAAGGCCGTCAAGTATCAACTTGGCAGTTATTCGACTTTGAATTTCACTCTCATCAGTGTCGAGATTTTGATCTTCATTTACCAGTGCAACCTCTAATATCTTCTCTTCATTTAGAGCCTTATCAAACCCTTTACCTCCAACTTCTAGCGCTAAATTAATTAAATCTGCATATACTTCACCACCTGAATTATCATTCGCACAAGTGTCTGGCCAAATGCCCTTCCAACAGGCATTTAAAGTTGATGGTTTTATTTTAGAAAAGGCTAAAGCAGCATGCTTTATTCAATCCATAATCGAAAAAAATGATGCCACATCATATATATTATTTCTATAGTACTTTTTTTGTTGGTTGCAAATATCTCCCATACCACCGCATCAAATTTAATGAATGATATCTCATTTTAAAGCTTATATTTAACACTAATGGCAAAAAATAATTAGAAATTGAAAAATTAATATTTTTATTAATAAAAATTATATTTTATATAGAACTGCATGATAATACTGTTGTCATTATGGTTACAATGTAACAATATATTCAAAGAAGTATTATAAAAGCATTTAAACATATGTATGTATGTATGTATATATATATTTATGTATGATTTTTAATATTTTTATACTTTTAATAAAATTTCTATTAATTATTTTCATTTTATGTTACAAAAATGACAACTAACGGTGCGAAATATTCCCACGGGTCATCTAGTTATTTTTTATACACAAACTGGGAGTTAAAAGGGATTAAGCGATTTTATGCGTATAAAAAGGAGCGAAAAAAAAAAATGCTAAACTTGTTAAAAAAAACCGTGATAATTCAAATTAGCGTAAAAAAAAAACCGTGTAAAAACAGGTTTGGGTGTATAAGAATATTTTCAAAGTAATTGTTTAATTAAACAAGAAAACTTTTTATTTTGAATTGCTCATCTCATGTTTATTCTTGCCAAGTTGGGTTCCCTTTGGGGTTGCTTTTTGTACTAAGAAAACTTTTGCCATCATGTTCTTGACTGTTGGTTATCGGTGTGGGCATCTAAACAAAATTGCATAAAAAAAGGAAAATTTTCTTTAAACGGTTATTATGCATGCGAACAAAATGAAGTAATAAAGTTTGTCGTGTTGTAAGAAGATTTTAAAATGAAAGAATAGTTTTCGCTTCAATAAATTGAAATACTATTCTACACATAAATCGCTACATATTGATAATTTTTTATTTATTATATTGCATAAAGTGCACAATTTTTTTTTCTTTTCTTAACTTAATATGCTAAAGGTATAAACCAGGGAATCCTTATGGCAATGAAACATCAATACATTTAAACAAAAACAAATTTTTATTGAATATTTTTTGTTGTGAAAACTAATACATACAAACCACACTTTTATAAATGGTGTGCGAAAAACAAAAACATAATCCGCATTGATGCTCGTGTTGTCAATGTTTACGAAAGTGTTGTTGCTTTCTACACAACGAAGAAAGACGAAAGAAATAAATGCAGGTTGTGCTGTATACGTACAGTGATGAGCAGAGTGGTGAGTACATGTTCACAATACTGAGTTTCGTCATCCACAAAAACAAAACCATACAAGCAAATACAACAAAAAAAAATTCATTTTAATTTTTTATTTGATTCTTAACAAATAGCAATAAAAAAGCAATAATTAATGAAATAATTTCGATGAGTTTGAATGAAAAAACGAAAATAACCCACATAAACTCAATTTTGCTCGTTTCAAGAAAAAGAAAATTCAAGAAGCTAACCCAATTTCAATATTTTGTCCCTAGACCCTTATTAGAAATAGCTTGATTTATGCGGTTTGAGATGCTTTCTACCAAATGATCAATAACATCTTTCGGAATTCGATTCCATTTCGCAATTATTCGATCCCAAAGTTTGACCATGTTTGTTGGGGCTGTTTCGTACTGTCCGAAGCGAATTTTTACGAATGGCCAAAGATTTTCAATCGGATTGAGGTCGGGACTTTGTGCCGGTCATTCCATCAATTGAAAATTATGTTTCCCACCCCATATCTTTACAATTTTTGCTGTGTCCTTCAGATCACCATCTTTTTGAAAAATAATTTCTTATTCGGGATAAGCACATTTGTATGTAAAATTCGGAAATTGGTTTGCAGAATCTTTAGATAGTCTTTTTTCGCATGATAACATGCCACCATATTAGGCATCCCCAAACCATTACATTTTCACCGCTATGTTTAACAGTTTGCTTCACATGATATCTTTTAACACGTTCCCTGGATCTGCGCTAGCAGTACTGCTTTCCATCTTTCTGAAATTGGTTACATTTGGACTCATTCGACTAGATAACATGTTTCCAATCAGATAGATAACACGTTCCAATCAGTATTATTATTGAAGACCAGGAGAACGTGTTCAAGGATTCTATGTGAAGGCAAATATTTAACATGGCAGCGAAAATATAATTGGTTGCGGATGCTTAACATGGTGGCATGATGGCCCTCTATATTTGGTAGATGGTATTATGCGAAAAAAGGCTATCTAAAGATTCTGCAAACCAATTTTCCGAATTTTACAGACAAATGTGCTTATCTCTCTCTCATCTTCCGAATTTTATGGACAAATGTGCTTATCCCGAATAAGAAATTATTTTCAACAAGATGGTGATCCGAAAGACACAGCAAAAATTGTAAAGATATGGGGGTGGGAAACATAATCTTCAATTGATGAAATGGCCGGCACAAAGTCTCGACCTCAATCCGATTGAAAATCGGACAGTACGAAACAGCCACAACAAACGTGAAAGAACTTTGAGATCGTATAAATGCGAAATGGAATCGAATTCCGAATGACGGTATTGATCATTTGGTAGAAAGCATCTCAAACTGCCTAAATTAATCTATTTCTAATAAGGACCTATGGACAAAATATTAAATTTGGGTTAGTTTCTTGAATTTTCTTGAAACGTGCAAAATTGAGCGTATGTGGGTTATTTTCGTTTTTTCATTCAAACTCATTGAATTCATTTCATTAATTATTGTTTTTTTACTGCTATTTGTTAAGAATAAAACAAAGAATTAAAATTAATTTTTCTTTTTTTGTATTTGCTTGTATAATTTTGTTTTTTGGATGAGGAAACTCAGTATTGTGAACATGCAGTCACCTCCGCTCGTCACTGTATAAGAAATACACAACCTATTGCTATGTGCTTTTACAAAAACAAATGTGCATGAAGTGTATAGAGCTTGGGCACCACTGGTAATAAACACATAGACGACAGAGAGCAGCTTGTCAATTCGACAGAAAATTATACCAACGGTTTTTTCTGCCATATGCCGACTGCTTAAATTTTTTGAAGACTGAACAGAACAACAACTGATAAAAACACAAAATAAAAGACAACTAGATGACCCGTGCGAATATTTCGCACCATTAGTTGTCATTTTTGTAACATAAAATGAAAATAATTAATAGAAATTTTAGAAATTATAATATATCATACATATTTGCATACATACATTCATATGTTTAAATGCTTTTATGATACTTCTTTGAATACAATGTTAGAGGTAATGACATGATCATCGTTAACTTTTTGCCCGTACGAATCCTTAATACAAACAAAAATATCTTTAAACGTACGCACTCGAGAAAAAGTCACGTATAAGTGAAGGGTTTGACCTTGTGCTTTGTTTACCATCATAGCAAAAGAAACTTTCACAGGAAATTGTTTTCGTGTCATTCGGAAAGGCACAGTTGGATTAGAAGGTGAAAGTTTGATTTAAGGTATGAGTACAGTTTTATCGGTATGAATAATTTTTAGTGATATGAAGTGCTCTCCCAAGTTCATTACGATTAGCCTGGTACCATTTATTAACTCCTGTTTAGCATTAAGATTTCTGATTAACATTATAATTGCATTTGTATTTTCATTTGTCTTTCTTACGTTGCACGTTATTTTTATTCTTATTTTTCTTAAAACCTTCTTAAATGTTAAATATCAGCTCACACTATATATGTATATTATATATATTAAAAGACACCTTATTACTCCTCTTCATAAAACAAACAATGCCATGACAATAACATGATATTATCAAAATGGGTTTACAACTTTATATATTATTATGTGGAATATCATTACAATTATGATACTTTGTTTATCGCACTTGATCTAACAACTACTGCAAAGTATTGCCAAAACAGCTTTTTACAACTTAATATGCATATTATATATAACTGACTTAGTAATAAACGGCATTATAGTAATTAGTGGTATTGCCAGAATGGATTTTAATACATACTATATTATGTAGAACAATGTTACTATTAAGCGACCACACTTGAACAAAAATATATAATCATAATGACAACAGTATTATCATGAAGTTCTATGTAAAACATAATTTTAATCAATGAAAATATTAATTTTTCAATTTCTAATTATTTTTCGTCATTAGTGTTAGATACAGTAGCGAGCACAAAAAATGCAACGTTGGGTAAAATTATCTTTAAGTGCGATATTTTAAAAAAATGGTGACCAGTTCAAAATATTTCTTTGGGTTATTAATTCCTACAGTTATAGATACCTATTATCAATAACATTAAGTAAATATTTTTAATTAATGATATATTATTTTGTCATTTATTAAAAAGAGTGCAAATTTCATGGGAGCAATAAAAATGCAACAGCATAAATTTTAATGTGTTTATTTAAATTAAATAGTAATTCTTACAAAAAAAATCTTCAAATTAATATTTAGTGGCGTAGCCCTTATTTTTTATGACTTCTTGCAACCTAGAATGCATAGAGTCGACTAAAGCTATTAATGTGTTAATGGATATTTTCTCCCATTCACTTTTCAAAATTTCTTCTAATTGCCTCTTATTTGACGGATGTTTCCTCTTAACTTCCCGATCTAATAGCTCCCATAGATTTTCTATAGGTTTTAGATCGGGAGACTGTGATGGCCAATCCAAAACATTGGCATCATTGTCGCTTAAAAAGCTTCGAGCTAAGCGACTTGAGTGCTTTGGATCGTTATCCTGTTGGAATATGCTACCAGGAGGCATTTTTTCCCGCAGATGAGGAAGCATGTGTTCTCCAAGGATTTCACAGTACTTCTTGGCGTCCATTTTTCCTTCGATTTGAGTTAAGGGACCTACCCCATCACGGGAAAACGCACCTGTAAATACGTGACGTAAAATCAATAATTTTTTTTTAAAACATATCGTTCCTTACCCCACACCATTATTGATCCACCGCCATGTTTTACGGTTGGAAGTTGATATCTTGGAGAATATCTCTGTCCAGGCGGTCTTCGAACAAAATTTATCCCATCGGAGCCAAATAAATTAAATTTGCTTTCATCGCTCCACAAGACTTTAGCCCATTGTTCATTTGACCAATCCTTGTAACGTTTTGCAAATTCCAGGCGCTTCTCTTTATTGATTGCACTGATGAGAGGTTTTTTTGCGGGCCGTCTCGCATGCAAATTAGCCTCTTTCAATCTACGGCGAACAGTGTGAATGCCTATAGAGACTCCCATTTGCTCATTTGCGAAAATTAGCAACGTCCACTGCGGTCTTTCGTGGATCTTTTTTAACCAGTGCAATCATCTGGCGGTCTTGGCGAGAGGTAGTTTTTCGAGGATTACCACTACCTGGTTTCCTTTCCACACTATTTCTGAAGGAAAATCGAGATTTAATCCGACATACATTTGATTGATTTACACCAAAGAGGTGTCCAACTTCATGCATGGATTTTCCTTCTTCTAAGGCTTTAATGATTGCAGTTTTGCTGTCAGCTGAGAGCTGCTTCTATTACAAAACACATGTTGTATAACTTATTTAAGAAATTTTCAATTATAATTAAATAAATAACTTACTTTAACTATTTTTTTATTATGTTGCATTTTTCTTGCTCGCTAAAAATTTGCACTTTTTTCACTAATTCAAAAATATTTAACTTTTTAAACAGAATTTGGAATAAACTGTGGTTACTTTGAAAACTTATAATTGAAAGAATTAACAGCAAAAGAAAATAGATAAATTAGTTACCGTTATTTTGAAACAGATCTCGCTACTGTATAAGCTTCAAAATGAGATATCATTCATTAAATTTGATACGGTGGTATGGTAGATATTTACAACCGACAAAAAAAGTGCTTTGAAATAATATATATGATATGATAATTTAAATTATGAAAATTTCATTGGTGTCACTATCGAATATTTTACGTACGCAAAAATATAATCATGAACATGAAAACCGTATACTCAATAAATCGTTTCACTCTACTCATAAGAACTCATGAAATTTTGAATACAAGTGAGTCAACAATATTGAAATCTTTTCTGATTCATTCGTTCTCTTACAAAGTCGATTTGTAAGCGCAGGTTGCATATGAGTTTCTACGCATACTTATACTTGAAATATGTTTGATTCATAAGTCTACTAATTCAGATTCATAACTTTAGAAAAATACTTATAAATGAGGTTCGTGAGACTCAAATCAAATCTTTTATCAAAATTTCCAGTCTTAGTTGTTGTTGCATTTAAGAAAAAGACACATAAGCAAAACAGATAAAGCAGCAAGCAGACAACCACACTGCCATTTAGTGAGTATTTTAGTATTCGTATGCAAATTATACTTATTTTGTGATTCTTGTAAATGTTGAATTATGGAAAGTCGGAATTAAAAACATAAGACGTGTTAATAAGTATGAATATGAAGAGCACTTCAAACTTTGACTATGAGTAGAGGTTCCATTATTCCATATTAAAATATGCATGAAAGCGTATAACTATCAGAAATTATAAGTGTGATTCGATTCTATATACATAAAAAGAATTCATATAACTTTAATAATGGACTATGTATCTTTTCTAAAATTTTAAAAAGTATTAAATTACTCTTCGCATCCCGAGAAACTATTTCTTTCACAAATTGATTATTGTATTCCAAAAAAAAAAATATATATTTTTGGTTAATGGGCTTATCAAACCAATTCGCATACACTTTTTATAAATAATTGAATTGTTTTTTTATTTTTTGATTGTACGTTTCTTTTCAATAAGTATGTTAAGCTGCTATTTAATTATGATTTTGTGTTGTATTGGCATCACTAATTTGCTGTTAGCTGCTCCCAAAATAGAAAATAATTTAATTCTGTAGCAGCTGCGTAGATTGTTGTCTTGGCTTTTTCTGTGCTACCTTCACTATAATCGTTTTCATATAAACGTATGTATTCTAAACTTGGCAGCTTTCTGTGACTGTCGTCTGTCGTCTATGCGGTTATACCTTAAGATTACGCCTTTCTCTCGTTTTCAGCCACCGAATGATGAGATCAGTAGCTTAAAGTCAATTCTGGATAACATACAGTTCAAAGACTTTTCATTGCAATAATACATTTTTTCTCCACTCTTTTATAATTGAGACATTCATTCACTTTTTCATTGATGTTTCTACCGCAAACACATAAAATTGTCATCGTGATTTAAGTGTCATACTGTCTGACCATGAAAAGTAATATAAATCAGTGAAAATATACAATAAAGTAGTCAATTGAAACTGATAAATTATGTGGCCAAAAATAAACTACCATTTGTCGTTGTCACCATAGACAACAGCATCTGCAACATCTATTCAACAGCCAACCAATAAAATGGTTTTGAGTGCAAGTTTATCCGCCAACAATGTTGTTGATTGTAGAGCACAGTAGGTACTCTTACTACACTTCGCTGACAGTTTTGATATAGAAATTGCCAGAACAGAGTCTAGACTTGAGATTATTTTAAACATATTGCCTTCAATAGTTGTTTATACGATAGACAGATAATTTTTTTTCATTATTATTTATATGTAGACATATGTGTATTGTATGTACTTCATACACAGCATGTGGCCACATATTTTATTCTCCTTTAAGATTTGTAGCTTCTGTTAGAAGAAGAAAAGTCTACCATAAAATTTAAAAGAATATACAAGACGCTTCTCAATGTCAATGAAAAACAAAAAAAAAAAGGCAAACCAACTGAAACAATACAAAATTTCATAATTTCATTTTCTCTTCTACGATAACAAGGATTTTATTTTTTGTTTAAATTGCTTGTGACAATTTCTTTAGTTTTTGTTATACTTCCTTTACATATTTTGCATTGAATTTACTTTAAAATAATTTTAAAACATTTTTTATTTAAATGTTTTTAAATTTGTATAAGCAATTGGAACTAACGTTTAACCTTTATGTCAACAGATACATACCCGGGTATCTTTTGTGTTTTTAAATCGCCGTATCTCTTGAACTAAAAACTACATTAACCTAAAATTTCATGATATCCCCGCTAGTATTGTTTTCTACCTTATTCCCAGACTTGCGTAAAAATGGGGGATGGGGTCCAAGGTTTGACCATTTTTTTTTCATTTCTATCCCTTACGTCAATAATTACATACCTTGGTAGATATTGTTACGAAAGTGGAAATGGTGTTGTTAAAATAATAAACAAAATCTCCAAAAACAACACAATATACTGGATCATGCATAAAATGATAAACAAAAGCTCCAAAAACAAAACAGTGCACTGTTCACATGATCAATGAATGAGTAAAAAAATATAGCAAAAAAAATAAAGCGCTTGTTTACAAGATCGATGAATAAACAAGAATAAAGGATAAAAAGACGTAAATAACCGACAACACAATGAAGGGAACAAAGAAGTAAACAAGCAACACCAAATGCAGTATAAAATGGCGGATGGAAAAATAAGCCAACAACAACTAACCTACCTGGACGAATGTAAGTAAGAGACAACAAAAATAAAAAGAGGTTGTTTACATTATTAGAATGCTCCCGAAGGCCGTCATCATCCTGCGAGGACATTCCTCACGCTAATGATCCAGTAATATAAAAGCCAAGACAAAGCGAGCATAGAGCATTCAGAGTTGAGAGTTCAAAGTTTGAGTTGAATCGGTCGTGTGTGCAGACGGCACGTTGTATTCGGAGTTCGAATTAAGCTAGTCGTATATAACGACGTTACGTTCGTTGAAGTGATAAATCAATCGGTTGAGTGCAGACAAGTTGTGTCTGAAGGAAGCAGTTGTTAGTGTTGTGCTTACAAAAAGATTGAGAGCAAAGGGTAACTAACAAGTGTTGTTGCTTACAAAAAGGTTGTAAGCGATAATTATCACGAACAAACACATATTGCGAAAATTATCGTTGTATACGTGAAACAAGTTCGAACAGTGGCACAAAAGCTGTTCAGATAATAAAGAATTCATCCAAACTAAACACGAATTTATTTTTACTTTATTTGCAATCTACGAGCTCATATTTTTAACGTTTTTAAAAGGTAAAAACGTAACAATATAATAAAAACATGTTGATACTGGATATTTATTGAGTAAAATTGACAAGTTTCTCATAATAAAATAAAATTCAATTCGCTGATGCTTTGCAGGAACATTCTACGGCGGCTTGTGGAAGCTTATGGGTTATTATCAACGTAAACTATTATATTGTCTAGAAGAAAGCCAAGGGCCATCTGTTTGTTCGTCGCTTTGTTGAATATTCCGCTAAAAGCTTATTCATATTATCGACGCCAGCCTTATATTTGTTGTAATCTTAGATCATGAGTGGATTTTTCTTTGGACCTTGTACTTCGCATGAATAATGCATTGTGGAAAGAACAGCAACCGACTTATTTCTTTTTTTTATTGGGATGTAAGAGTACAAGGCAATATTGTTACTGAACCCAAATGTAGTTGACTCTACTTCCCGTCCTTTAGATAAAGTAAAATATGGTGATCTGTTTACTGTACCTAACATTGGTAAACTGCTGTCCATTATTAAACTTTTCGGTAAGTGTTAAGTTGTGGAGAAATTATCAAAAACAATATTCTGTCTAATTCCACGAAAAAGATTGACGCACACGTTCTTCACTATCCTCACGCCTAAGTTTTTTCCCCGTTCGCTGGTTGCCGCCAATCTAGTATAAATTTGTCCCTTTATTGGATGGGATGAGACTGAGTCACATACTCGTACTTGGCGGGTTTCGATGGTATATATTGGGTAAACCCAGTAAAACGTAAGTAGTGATGTAACTGTTCATTTGAAACTGGTACGTTTTTGCTGCGTAGATTATCATTCAGGATTAAATATAAGTTGGTTATGGCTGCAGCTTTGTCAGTTATATTATGCTATCGACGGGTGTTTCCGTTATCGAAACATATAAAGCGGCTCATATTCCAAAAATGCCAAACGCTCATGGAAGCTCGATATATTTGGTTGACCAAGAATGTAACAACAAAGCACAAACAAATCAAAACTTAAATAGAAACAAAACAATGCAACTACAAAACATAAGTAAAACAGAAATAAACTTAGCAACAAAAGAATTTCCATATAAAATGTATGAACATACCCGGTTATGCTTCTGTTGACGTACGTATAATTTTTTATCTGTTGACATAAAGGTTATTCTTATCCGAATTTGGCTTTTACCACTTTAACGGTCCGGTAGTGCCTTCACTATTCTTAAACTTTTACCGCAAGCGTTCCCAGTAAGTTTATTGTATGATTGCAATCGGGACTGCACATGGTTCGGCTATGGAAGTATACAGAGGGCCATTTACTGGTTATTTCGCATCAGGCAATACTCATGCCATATTAGTCTACGTAATGAATTGATTTGTGATTTATTGGAAATGTATTTCGAAAACAAAGACAATTAGTCTGAAATTGCGCGAAAATTTCGGACAAAATTTGGTTTCAGAGAAGGACTAACATGTTCCGGTATACGTAACTTTAATGCTAAAGTTTGTGAAACTGGTTTCATTGCTCATGTGCCAAGACGTGAGCGTAATCATACAGTGCGTACACCCGTAAATATCGAAGCTGTGGCTGAGATTATGTGTGAGAATCCTTCAACATAAGCTAGTTATCGTTTTTAAGAAATAAACAAACTTACAAAGTTCAATTGGTTCAAGAGTTGAAGCTGTGTGACCATCCGCTTCATTTTCGCTACGGTAGACGCGCCAATAAGAAATAATCAAATCATCTTTTGTGGAGTCCATTTTTATCTTGGTAGGTACGTTGATAAGCAACACACACGCGGTTTAGCAGGCGGCAATGTATCCATCACGGGTGTCTATTTAATGCGGCTTTGCCAATCGGCATTATTATTCCATTTTTCTTTGATAAAGACGGCACAACCATTAGGGTGAATGGAGGCAGCCATCGCACCATGATAAGCTATATTCCTGTAGCCGCTCTACTTGGTATTGATGTGAAAGACGTTTGGTTTTAATTGAACAAAGCAACTTGCCATACATTTTCTCATACCACAATCGATTTACTGCGTCAAACGCTTGATGACCTTTTCATTAGCTGTTAAAGAAAAGTGTTATGCCGACAAAGTAGAGGCTATATTACATTCGAATAAATGTACGAATAAGGTACTGTGAGATCAACCACGGCGGTCATATAGATGAAATAATAAATATTCCATTTTTACAAAATCTCAAATTCAAATTTGTTTTATTGTATTTTTAAATATAAAGTTTTAAATCATTTATACTCGCATCATATTTACCCATATTATGCTCATAATCATGTATAATATGTAAAATTCATACATGCCAATTAAGTACAAACATATGTGACGTATGAGTGATATTTAATTCCATTACCTACAAACATAACAAAATCCATAAATTTTTATTGCATACTTTTCAGAGTAACTATACTAAAGTAATATGGTGCGTATGAGAAATATATCGCAAATGCAATTCAATAGAGAGTATACGACCATTAATTTGAAATTAAACATTTGCAAGCTGTAATAGGACATATCAGATCATAAAAAAATTCCAATGTAGGACTATTTTCTGTTAGGCACTGATAAAGTGAAAAAGTGTTATACCAACAAACGTGAAACAATTGAGCATTTAAATGCCTACATTCATGATACCAATATCAATTTGTGACCCATAGACATAGTTGCCAGATTTGGCGATTTATTGTCATTTTGACGATTTTGTGGTCCAAAAATATTATTTTGAAGACATGACGATTTCTGCCCTTATTTTGACAATTTTTAAAAATTAAAAATTTACATCATTTTCTTTACTTTAGTACATTAAAGGTTTCCTTAAGCTTTGTATTTGCTTTACAGTTGTTACTGTTAGAAATTTCTGCTAGTAATAACAAGGGGGGTCGCCGTGGTCTAGTAGGTAGTGTGTTGGCTTATTAGACGTAAAAGCCAGGGTTCGAGTCCCAGGCCAGTCATCGAAACAAAATACAAAAAGTATTTTTTCGGCAATTTCCTCTCAGCAGATTTCTGGCAACAACTCTAAAATTAACACACACAACATAAGTGGTGTGAGAAACTAGGTCAATAATCCTGACTGATGGGTTCTAATGACCAATTATGTATGTAATAACAAGGAGTAAAGTATCATATTTTTAAGTTATTTTCGAATACCTGTAATGATTGTTATATTTTTTTAATCTCTTAAAAGCAAAAAAATTTCAACTCCTAAATAACATCGTAGCTGAGCATAAATTATCCCATGCCATTGCAAATAGTTTTAAAAATTCGTTTAAAGCTTCTAATATTGCCATCGAAAGAACAAAAACCAACGCTCAGAGGATAGCATTGTGTTTGGGACTCGGAAATATATTATTGGAATGAGGAAAGAGAGAACATTGTTTATGGGCATTAGGTTTGAATATTTTTATACCATAAGTAACAGGAAAGGTCTCTGGAGGAAGAGAATTCCACATACAAATAGTGCGTCTAACAAACGAACTTTGTCTGTAATGCAGTGTGGTATCCACTAGCCAATCGACTACATAAGGATGTGCCTGCCGAGAAAGAGGAGTATTACGTAGGAATAAATGATTTTCATAAACAAGTTTCCTTATTTCGCTCGAGCAATATCCCTTGTAGAAACGTTCCCATATTGAAACGATGCTCCAATGAATAATTGGAGTTGGACACACTATCGTGATTAACGAGCTACTATGGCCTCTTCTGTAAACGGTCGAAAAGCCTCAACATAGACGTTAAAAGCCAATCCAGATATGAAAGTTGTATTCCATTCTCGGTCGGTTATAAAGGGTGTAAATGGTAAGTAGATGAGATCGAGTGAAGTATTTATTGCATCGTCTAAGAAACCAAGGCACTGAATTATTAATATTTACACCACACATGGCTATAGATGATGCAATATTATTTTCCTCCAAAAATTGATTTTATTTATTTTTGTTTTTGAAAGCTTTCAATTTATTTATTAATTTTTTTGACGATTTTTTTACGATTTCCATGAAGGTCTTTGACGGTTTTGACGATTTGACGCTTCATTTATCTGGCAGCTCGTATAAAGGGAACAAAATTTGTTCGATCGAAACCGGTTTTGTTTTTGTTCATTTTTATATTTAAACTTTAAAATGGCCTGCTCTTTTACCACACCTTACTACACTGAGATATTCAGTTTTTCAAAGATGCAAACACTGCAAACACATAAAATTGTCATCTGCACTTAAACTATACTCTCTAGCAACGAAAAGCAATATGAATTCGTGAAAATATACGGCAAAGCAATCAATTGAAAACTATAAATTATGTAACCAAAGTATACATGCTGCTGTAAGTATGACAACAGATAACGAATCTGCAACATTTAGTCACCAGTCAGCTACTGAAATGGTTTTGAGTGCAAAGTTTAGCCGCCAACAATGTGGAAAAATATAGTAGGGCCACCTACAGTACTATGCTATCAGTTTTTAAACAAACATTATTGCAAGTCTAGACACGAGATTGGTGTAATCATACATATTGTATGCACTGTAATAAGTTTCAATATATTTTTTGCTTATGTTTTCAGTTTTTTTCTCTTGTGTGTTTGTTTGTCAAATTCATAGTATAACATAAAGAATCTTGGATTGTCAATCTGTGTTACATATCCAACAGATGACCATTTTTCTTTGTCATATAAGATTTTCAACTTCTACTAAGCTTGTTGCCTGTTAGAACGTGAAAATTCTTGCTTAAAAGGAATTGAAAGTACCCATCATTCAATATAAAAAAAGGAGAAAAATCAAGACTGCAGCAAAAGTAAGATGTCATTTCGTTTCTTAACTACAACAAAAGCTTTCTGTTTTGTCTTTAATTTTTTAAGAGGAATTATTTTCCATGTATTGTAATGATTTTTTCTGTATTTATAAAATAAAAAACGAAAGACATAACATTAGTGGGATACCATGACTATCTCACTGCTCCCTACATCCTACTATTTTTAGGGCCTGAAGCTGTCGAAAAATTATTATGAAAATGGATACAGAGCTACCGGAGTAACAACATCATCATTAGTCATCAGTTATGACTATTGTGATAATACAGTCAATTTTACGCGAGGATCAAACATTCCCCTGAGGAAACTAACCGGAGTCCAAAATAAATCGTGCTATTACATCAATCTTTATAGGGAGCTCGATCAAAGATATCTGAAAATGAGAGGACAAAAATCTCCTTCTCTTTATGACATTAGCAAAGCTCTACACTTCGGCGATAGACAATTTCGTTTTGTCAGCTGCACAGTTCCTGCAGGAGTTTATAGACAGAATATCGAGTCTTATAGCATGTCTATCAAAAGGAGAGTGGCCGTTTAGTATCGATATTATACAAGTGAGCCAATCCACTTCAATACGAGTTCAATAGGGTCTAGCCGTTTTACATGCTCTCCATTTCTTTGAATAAAATTGAGATCCACTATAAAAAATATGAAGCAATTGAAATATCCATGTCCTGTAACATGCCTGTACTATCAGTACTTACAGATATTCCGGAACACTTATAAAACCGAAAATAATTCGAAATTTCTCTTAGAAATCCTCCGTATTAATGTGCAAGGATGGATTAGTTGCAGCCGTGTCAAGAGACCATTCAATAAGCATTGCGATGCCATCTGCTTGGAAAGCACTGCAGTGGTCAGGCAGCCTAAAACAGTTTAGTCGTGCTCCTGTTAAACAGAATAAATACAGTACCCGCAGGTCGAACTGATCAATTGTACAACGTCCTAAAGGGGGGGAAGGAGGAGAAAGGATAAAAGGAGGGTATGTAAGAGATAGAAGAGAGTGGGATCAGAACCTTTAATAAATATTAGCACAGCCAAACCTGCCACTTCTTTTTAAGCCAGCAATGCAAACCTCAAATGTACCATTGGGCATCTCCGGACTTTTGGATTAGAAGTCCCAAGTTGTAATTCCATTCAAACGGTTTAAGTTGTATCATATAATCGATTCTGTGATGTCTATGTCTTCACGGAATAACTGCTTTGATTATTATTGCCACCAAATTAGCCTTCTGCAGTGGAGAGCCAATTGATTGTGGCAAATAATGCCTTGTTTGGGATATAACAGAACATCTGGTCACCGGTGTACCCATTTTCAAAACTCTGCAGCGATCTTCGTAGTTGTATTAAACATTGACGTATGTACAACCGAACATGTACTAAATAGAGAAAGTACGACTCTACAGCGACCTGAAAGAGCCTGTATATAATGTTTATGCTTAGTCCTCAAACATTGCCTAGTGTTATCCTTCCATAAGAGCTTAGAATCAAGAATGACATCGAATATTTGAACCTTTTGTATAAGGCAAGTTAAACTCCAATGAGGATCGATAAGTGAAAAATTGGCATCTTTAATTACCTGATAAAAAGCGTAAATTCCCTTTTGCTAGGGTTAACTCTTAAATCAAATATGAGCACCAATGTAAACTTTAGAGCCCAGTTACGTATCAAACCTAGATCGTACTGATCGAAACCTATTATCATAGTGACCATAGCGTTACAGTTTCTCTGCTACAATATTCTACAGCAAGTGTGAGAGAACAATTGCCTTTAGTAGATATCAATATAGAGATTCAATGTAGCCTATTTATTAAGAGAATTAAAAAAAATTTGATTTAAAAAAAAATTTAAAATTTAAGATCATTAATGATAAACATTTTCCGAAAATATGTCTACGCATTCAACATGTGAAGCAATTTTGTCCAATAGTTTGCACATCTTAAATTCTCTTATGTTAAGCTTTTATTTTCACCACATGAAACTTAAAGGTTCTTGTGGGAATTTGCTACAAATGGCTGGAGAAGAATAATAAAAATAAAACAACAAATAAGACCGGGGACATCCACACTGTTTCTATGTACCAGTCCCCAGCCACGGCAAATGGCACAGAAAATTTAAACATTTACTCACACGCGTATAACGAAATAAAATAACAAAACCAAACCAAAAAGCCCGTAGGGAATATTTACTCCTTTCATGGTAACTTATAAATAAAAAATAAATACGTTTAAAGAGTGAACAATTAATGGTCAGAATGAAACTAACTGAAAAGAAAGAAATGTTTCCGACAATACCATCGCCATGTCATTGAGTGGCATTGGGTGTAAACTTCCTTGCAATATCACATGTTGGGTCATATTGACTCAAAGGATATTAAATGTATGAAAGTCCGTATTTTGAAATGTGGAGGGGGGAAGAAAAAATTTGAATTTTATTTTTTTTCATTTAAAAGCATAATTTTTCTGCCTATGATGGATAAATTAAAGTTTCACGATCATATCTTATAATTAAAGGGAAAAATTTTGAGTTTGAAAATCAAAATTAGATCAAATTGATCCAAGGAGTACAGAAGAATTAAGTAAGTAAGTATGAGTAGTATGGCACGTAGCGCCATCCAGTTGGAAACAATTGCCGTTGGTTTCTAGGTTAACTAATTCAGTTCAAAAAAAGTTTATATCAATCGATCTTGCCGTGCTCATAATTTTATGGACCGATGAGATCACCAAAACAAAATCCACACTTAATAGTGGCTTGTTCTGGATGTATTGAACACCCATGGATTGTATTATCCCTAACTTCACAATTTTTAATCTTCATTTATTCATTCTAAGGAGTGTGCAGAAAAAAAATGGGCCTACTTTAAGGCCGTTACATTCTTTTTGTTAGTCATCTGTTCCAAACTCCACTTGCTAAATATCATTGCAAAAGCAAAATTATTTTTATAAAAATGGGCACCCAAGGAGAATGTCGTAGAAAATAATTGAAATTTTCAATGAAAAACCGTGACGCTTACAAAAAACGATTACTAGGCTCTCAGGTGTTAACCAAAAAACAGTTTCGCAGGTAAGAATAAAATAATATAAGGAGTCTTTGAGTATTGGGAGGAAGCGTGGAAGTGGAAGGAAAAAAAGGATTTGCCGACCAAACCAAAGCAAGTAAAATAAAACGTATTTTTCTAAAACACCCTAACATGTCTGGAAAAAAAGTGTGGAGCCTAAAAAGTTGGATACTGTGAGACCTTCAGAAAAGTGAAAAAACAAGTTGGGCTTAAGGCATTTGGGCATTAGGAGGTGACTGACAGGAATGCAAGAAAAAATTTGGAGGCTAAAAAAAGGGGCAAAATTATGCAGAAAGACTTTTTTAATAAACGCAAGTGCTGTGTAATGGATGATGAAAGATATGACTTGGCAGATTTTTCTCAGCTTCCTGATCAAAAGCATTTTATGTTACAGATTCTAGAGGGAACGTTGAAGAAAAATTTTGTGTACAAAAGAAACTAAGTTCCCAGAGAAATTTTTGGTATGTCAAGCAATTTGCACATGTGGCGAAAGAAGTTCTTCGTTCATTAATAGCGGCTCTGTAAACAGTGATCTATACATTAGCGAGTGTCTGCAGAAACGATTGCTTCCGTTTATAAATACCCATAGGGTATCGCAATTTTTTTGGCCTGATCTTGCAACATCTCACAATAGCAAAAAAGCTATTGATTGGTATCATACCAATAATGTTGATTATGTACCAAAACAAGCTAATCCATCAAATTACCCAGAACTTCGTCCTATTGAGAGATATTGGGCGTTAGTCAACAGATATTTAAAGGACATGAAGGGCTTAGCAAAAAATTTAAAAAGATTTTTTTATTTATTGTAATTTACATAGCACAACATGATGTGAACCATATAAGGGAAAGCGCTATTAAGATTTCAAAAATTAATAGCGAAACAAAATAAATTAAATAATGAGTTATTTCCTGGCCATGTTGTTTGATCTGATTAAATACTTCCTCACTTTAACATCATCAATCTCTAATATCAATTTAAATGATACACCTTTCGAACACGTATGTATAACTCCTTTTTATTTAAACGCTTAATTATTACAACCTATGATTTACATCTAATCTTCGATTGCATTGCCAAAACTTTTATACGATTTGATGACTTCTGATGGTTATAATTCCAGAGACAGTGTGTATAACATGGTTAGAATTCTTGCAAAACAGAGAGTAGGTCTCAACATTGTCCATATAAATGCTCAGAGTTTGAATAATAAGATTGACGAATTTAAGTTTTTATTTATATCCGCGGGTATTGACGTTATTTGTGTTTCCGAAACTTGGCTTCCCTTAGGTGTTCCAGATTCAGTTTTTAATCTAAAGGGCTTCAAGCTTTTCCGGTCGGATAGGAGAACCCTAGTTGATGGGATGGAAACTAGAACTAGAGGTAGTGGAGTTGCGATTTATGTTCGGAACGGTATACTTTGTAAGGAGAAATTATTAACCCCCATTGGGAGTGGAATTGAATTCTTGTTTCCGGAAATTTCAAGTGTCGATAATCAGAAACTTCTTTTGGGTTGTGTATATAGACCGAATTCTAGTGTGAATCTTGATTATTTTATTTCCATACTTGAGGATATCACCATTCCATATGACGACATAGTTGTCGTAGGTGACTTCAATAACAATCTTCTACTTGATAATCCATTTATTGAACCGATGCTTTCACTTCATCTCAGTCCTTTTAATGTGTCGACACCTACACACTTCCATTCGACATCTAGTAGCTTGATTGACCTTATATTTGTGAACCGCATTGAAAGGGTACAGTTATATGACCAAATTTCAGCTTCTTGTTTCTCTAGCCACAATCTTCTCTTCCTCAATTATAATGCACTCGTACCTTGTGCAGTGGACAAATATATTACATATCGTGATTTCAGGAACATGGATTATTCGACTCTCAATATTGAATTGAATGACGTATCGTGGGATCAGGTGTATATACAGGGAAATGTGAATGACCAATTGTCATTTATTCAGGAGAATGTACGCTTGATCTATGACAGATGCGTTCCTGTCAGAACCAAGTGCATCAGACCGAAACAACAGCCTTGGTTTAATACTGAGATAAAGGCACTCATTAGAAGGAGGGACAGTGCATACTGGCGGTGGAAGAGGTTTAGGACTGATGATTTAAAGGCTTTACATAAATTCGCACGGACGGAAGTTACCAAGCGCATAAGAATTGCCAAGGCATTGTATTATGGTGGAAAGTTTTCCAACGCAATGGACAACAGGTCTAAATGGAATGTAATTCGTGAAATAGGGATTGGCCGGAAGAGTTCTGGAACGGATATTGATGTTGATGTGAATATGCTTAATGACCAGTTAGTAAATGCTAATATTCCAACTTCTATCGGTAACTTCTATGATGATCTTGGTTGTGTTCTACCACAACATTCCTTTAGTTTTCGCTGTGTAAATCAGTTCGAGGTTTTGGAATGTATTTCAGCGGCAAAATCGAACGCGGTTGGTTCTGATGATTTGAATCCTTCATTCTTGAAAGCTCTGACTCCTAAACTTTTGCCATACTAAAACTCACTTGTTCAATACAGTTCTGACTATATCTACTTTTCCTGTATTAATGTATTTTTTTGTTTCACTATTAATATTTAAATCTTAATGATTCGTAACATAGCACCGTCACTTTTAAGATTCATATCTTGTTGTGCTATGTAAATTATAATAAATAAATAAAATAAAGAATACAAAATTAATGTAATTAATATCAAATTAAAATATAAAGAAAAAATATAATATAAAGAAAATAATTTAAATAACTCCTATTTTGAATGCATTTGGATGCCTAAATTCTGGATGTAATTTGGTAGGGAATACCAAAGACTAGTGGCTGTATATGAGCAACTGTTTCTGAAATAAAAGATTCCTAAATAATGCTCCTACCCCGGTAGGATTTAGCAAATTTAATTCGACAAAATAAATATTCCGGCCGTGAAGTAGAATAAGGCATTTAATTTTCAAGAGATTATCAAATTTCATATTAAGAATTCGGCAAGCCAAAGGAGAAATGTGATCAGGACGCCCTTTATGCCAAGTTAAGCCTACGTTTGTCATCACAATCACAGTTTACGAAGATTTCACATCCATACAAAAGTACCGGAATTAAGTATGTTCTAGCAAGTTACATACGAATGACAAAATGAATCGAATCAATAACAGTCCACAAGTTCCTAAGCATACTATAAATTCTACCAACAACGACATCTATATGGTTAAACCACGATAAACTGCTATTAAAGACAATACCCAAATTTAGACTTAGAGGATTTGATTTGAAGTCTATTGGCCGAAGTCCAGTTGTCAATCCGAGCAAAACCACTATTAATGAAATTCAAACAAGAATCTATATTCTCCCTAGGACATCATCATCATACATATTGTTACGAAAGTGGAAATGGTATTGTTAAAGTAATAAACAAAAGCTCCAAAAACAAAATAGCGCAATGTTCACGTGATCAATGAATGAGTAAAAAAATATGCTAACAAAAATAAAGCGCTTGTTTACAAGATCAATGAATAAACAAGAATAAAGGATAAAAAGACGTAAATAACCAACAACAGCATGAAGGGAACAAAGAAGTAAACAAGAAACAACAAAATGCAGTATAAAATAGCGAACAGAGAAACAACGCAACAACAACTAATCTACCTGCTCGAATGTAAACAAGAAACTACAAAAATGAACATAAGTTGTTTACATTTTTAGATTGTTCCCGAAAGACGTCATCGTCCTTCAAGGGCATTCATCACACTGATGATCCAGTAATATAAAAGGCAAGTTAAACCGAGCAGGGCAGAGTTTGAATTGAAGCGTGCAAGACGACGTCACGTTGGTTGAGAATTAAAACCTATCGTGGATTCAGAGCTCAGAGTTTGAGTTGAATCAGTCGTGTGTGCAAGCGTCACGTTGCATTCGGAGTGTGAATTAAGCTAGTCGTGTATAACAACATTACGTTGGTTGAAGTGATAAATCAATCGGTTGAGTGCAGACAAGTTGCGTCTGAAGGAAGCCGTTGTTAGTGTTGTGCTTACGAAAAGGTTGTGAGCGAGGAATAACTAACAAGTGTTGTTGCTTACAAAAAAGGTTGTAAGCAGAGAATTATCACGAAGAAACTCATATTGCGAAATTTATCGTTGTATACGTAGAATAAGCTGGAACAGTGGCACAAAAGCTGTGCAGATAATAAAGAATTCATCAAAACTAAACACGAATTTATTTTTACTTTATTTGCAATCTACGAACTCATATTTTTAACATTTTTAAGAGGTAAAAACGTAACAGTATGAACATTACAGTAAACCAAGACATCCGGCATTTGAGAAATAAAACAATTTCTGGAACTTTTTCAATAGAACTTCGTGATCGACTATGTCAAAAGCCTTAGTGTGATCAAACAGAACCAAAAACGCTTCACTATTTACATCTAGTTTCGAACTAAGATCTTCAACAACATTTATTAGGGCCGTAGTACAATTTCTACCCTTCATAAATAAAATGACTAAGAGTAAAGTAATTGGTAATCAGTGATTTGTTTGGCCATTATATTTTCCATTACCTTCGACGAAAATGGCAGGATAGCAATTGGCCTGAACTCGTTGTTCGTTTTGGGAATGGGAATGATTTTTGCCAGTTTTCAATGTTCAGGAAAAGTAGACTTAGCCAAAACTGTATTGAACAAGTGAGTTTTAGTATGGCAAAAGTTTAGGAGTTAGAGCTTTCAAGAATGAAGGATCCAAATCATCAGAACCAACCGCATTTGATTTTACCGCTGAAATACATTTCAAAACCTCAATCTAATTTACGCAACGAGATTTTAGCAGAAAGTGGAAAACTACTAGCAAAATGGTAACGGAAGACACAATCAAAGTCTTAATGGATGATATTAAAGGAGAATTAAAAATTTTTGTTAAAACACCATTAAAATGTATTAATTTTATACGCAAAAGAATTCAAATTATATTTACTTTAATTGAAATATAAAATGTAAAAAATCCTCTACTTAGTTTTATTTTTATAACTAAAAGTGTAAGTCCAGATTTGTTTGTGCGCACTCTTCATTTGAACTTAACATCATTGCTGTACGTAATCTAAATCTGTGGAACTTTGCCTGAACAGAAGATCCTTTTTGATAGCAATAAAATTATTATTTACACATCCATCCAAGGTGATTTGGCTAACAACTAAATAAATGACAATTAATTTGACAAAAATGTTGCTTCAACAGAATAGTCGTTATCCACCCTCAAAGTCTGCAAGCCCCTGTTGGAAAAGTCTTAACTGTTTGCCTTGCCGTAAATGTTTTTTGTCACCAATAAAATTAAATTGCAAATGAAATCTTCCCCCTGGTATCTTTACCGTACATCGTAGATTTGTTGCTTTTATTTCAGTTTGTTTTTGTTTTTCTTTTCTTCCCTTTCAATTTGTTTCTCGTTATTAATTTTTTGTTTTACCACGATTTGTTTGTACGTCTTTTAGATTTTCTTTGAAATTCTTTTTCACTCGTTTTAAAATTTTGTCTTTTACACAACCTTAAGGGTGAATTGTCTATCCATTAGCGTTGTTAAAATGCTTTTTAATGTTATCGTTTTATTTCTAATATCCTTGTCTCTGTCCTTTCTGACTCAATCAACACAGTAATTGTCAAATTTGATTACATTTGTCGTTGCCAACATAAACGATTTTGTTTTCTTTAAGGGTATGCACGTGTAAAGTCTACCTTTGTAGTTCATTTATAGGTAAGTAAACTTGTTGTTTTAGTTTGTGTATTTATCGGAGATGCCGTATTCTATGGTGTAGACTAACGATGTGTCAATATTTGACAATTGCTTTAGACTTTGAAATTTTCCTCTAACAAGTTAATATAAAATAGAATTTTTGTTTGTTTTTAAGAATTGCGTTACAATTGCAATCAATTTTATAATTACAGTCAACCCTCCTATAACGCGGTCAGTGCGTACCGCGTTATATAAAAACCGCGCTATAAGAAACTCAAATTTCAGCTACAAACCAGACTAATTCGGAGCGCGTTCTATGGAGACCGTCTACCGCGTTGTATGGAAACCAGGCTATAATAAACACAGAATTAGTACAAATCACATCATTCGTAACGCGTTATATTGAGACCAAGAAATACAAAAGGTGAGATAAATTATAAATTACTAGCTGTACCCTGCACGTGTTGCTGCACCTCCAGTTAAAATAAATTTGAAGGAAAGGCATTACACAAATGTCAAATTAATTTTGAATAATTTTATTGATTTTGTTTCCCGTTATCCTGATGATTCAGATGAACGTGCCTGAGTAGTAAGCATTCGATCAGTTTCCAATCTCACTTCTCATTGTTAAAGTGGTTCATGCGGCAACGGGTTTCAGCGGCCAATACACGAAGCTATTCATGTCACAGTGCTCGTCGGATTCTGACGTTCTTAATGCTCTTTTCTTCCGTGCTTGGGGTGTAGGTCGACCAATTACTTGTCATTCATGTTAAATAATTTTCAGTGACTCTATCCATCGGAAATTAATCGCTTCAATCTCCTTCTGCCCATACGTTACAACTTTGTTAAAGAATGCACAGTTTAAGATCTAATTCATTTTGAGTAATTTTCAGTGCCACCACCTAATGGATATTGACCATACATACATACATAATTGGCCATTACAACCCTTCAGCCAGGATTACGACCTAGTTTCTCACACCACTTATGTTGTTTGCGTTAATTTCACACATGAGTGGCGGGACCTACAGTTTAAAGTCGACACCGAACGACAGATTTTTGAGAAGCTTTTTAAGGCAATTTTTACTCTCAGAGTCTTTGGCAGAAATCTGCTGAGAGGAATTCGCCGAAGAAATATTTTTCGTTTTGATGTCTAACCTGGGATTCGAACCCGTGCCTTTTGTCTAATGAGCTAACACACTACCCACTAGACCACGGCGACTTCACCGTGACCATACCAACTTATTAATCTTCATCGGCTCATGCGAATTAACTTTGTTAAAGATAATAACATAATAAAATTCACAGTTCAGGTTTTAATTCATTTTTAGTTATTTAAAAAAGTGGGCGCAAAAGTGGGCGGGCCAAAATTTTCTCTTGATGAAAACTTTAAATGGATAAATACAAAAATTTGAAAGAAAAATTAGTCAAATCGATGGAGCCGTTTTCCGATTTTAGATAATAAATAGAAAATTTGGGCGTAAAAGTGGGTGTGGCAAACTTCACATAAACAAGATTTAAATTTTGGATATCGGGCGAGAAATGTTTGAGTAAACCGAATTATGTGCGTAAAGTCGAAGAAAAGCTGTTTTTACCAAATAAAATATGTGTGGAGGGTTCGAGAAATATTTAAAAGAATAATATTTTTGAGTTCTACTTAACTACAACGTGGACTATGTAGTTACTCGGGTGTATTTTTACTGTTGCTCCATGTTATTCGTATTAACTTTTGAGTAATTTTTCAACGATTTCTTCTGACTGTTATTGCAAGCCAATATTTAAAAGCTCGATCTTCTTCTTTGATTCTATCAATTTATCTTTTCTCATATTATACAACAATAACAATGATAAAAATATAAAATATTTGATGTTTTTCATCCTTACTCCTTGTTTTTTATTCTCCTTTTCGATTGCCATTTTTTATTTTTATTTATTACAAGTAATCCTTGCTCATGCCTTGCGGACTATACGTACGTCAGTACGCACGGGTCCAATGTATTGTTGCATTTACCTTCACCATTGCCTTCCTTTGTTTAACTCATGGCCTTTGCAGAAAAGAGCGAACAATGTCCTAGTGTTCTGTAATAAGCCTTTGAAAGTAGCGTAAAAGGTTTTCATAGTATTTTTATGGCAGTAATTGTCCTGATACAAGGGTGCTCTGTCTGGCGATAGGGTTAATTCCGTTGCATCAACAGATTAAAGGGTAGGAGTTCTTTGCTGCAAATGCAATCATAAAAATGACGGTGGTGGTAATTCCAATGAAAAATGATGCAAAATGCAAACGTTTTTCACTTATTGTCGCAACAATTTTATTTTCATGCCATTGCATGCTGTTGCTGTTATAACTGTTTTTAATAGGTGCTTATACTCCTATATTCCACAACTTTAGATGGATCCTTAAAATTATTTTGGAATTATTGAGGATGAAACCAATCATAGGGATTAAAGATCTCCTATCCACTACACATATTTCGAATTTCAAATCAGTATCAGTCTGGACATCTATTGAAAAAAGTTTGTCGGTAAACACAACTTACCTGAATTGTGTGTCTACAACGATTACTCACTTTACAAATGAACTCGACTGGTTAGATTTTTCCAGGACTAAAAAAAAACTTGATTTTAAAAGGTGCAAAATGAAGTTTACAAATGATAATGACTGTTGTTCGGCGTGAAATATATGAAATGGAAATGGGAAATCAGATATCAACGATGAGTAGATTCTAGTCATACTCATAATTTCTAATACTTATATGCATTCATACTTATTTTACTATTATACTCATTCGAAGTTTGAAGTACTCATCGTACTCATACTTAACAACACGCATGATTTTGTTGATTTCGACTCACTTTTATACAACATTTACAATACTTTAATACTCACGAATACTTTAATACACACTAGAAGCTTTTGTACTTGCTTTCTTTATCATCTTTTGAATACTTCAAGTGACTCGAATCATTTATGAGTCTTATAAGTATTTTTCTAAATTTATGAATCTGAATGATTAGGCGTATGAATCAAATATATTTCGAATGTTATGGGTTTGATGACTCATTGCAACCTATACTTATAAATCAATGTTGTACCGAGTAGTAGTTGAATTTCAATGCTGTTGACCTACTAATACTCAATATTTTACGAGCAGTTATGAGTAGCTTTTCTCTCATCAGTATAATATCTCCACTGAATTTAATGAATCAATTTACGCTTTAGCAACGCTGGGATTTATTGGAAATTTATTTCCAAAACAGTTTTGGTCGCAGAGAAGGACCAACAGTGCCAGGTATATGAGAGTTTATTGCTAAAGTTAGATGTCGATTTTGCAAAAAAAAAAATCATTTTTCATAGATGGAGCTTGTTATCATCTTGCTGGGTACGTTAATAAACTAAATTGCCGTATTTGGGGCTCAGAACGCGAACGAAGAATCTTACAAAAGCCAATGCACCCATAACGAGAGACTCTTTGGTGCCGAGGCATCATTGCCCAATATTTCAATTAAAATCAGGACAGTGCAACCGTTACAGCCAATGAATACATCTATTTACTGGCCAAGATCATGTAGTTTTTAGTACTGGAAAGTATTGCTATATTCTTCAATATCTAGACCCATTTTATTGCCATATTTAGAGGCATTCATGCAGCAACAAAGCTCTGTGGCTATTCGCGTGATAGTTTGACAAAGAAAATCTTTATGTTGTCAAATCGATGAAATTGATCGCAATTGATACATTGGAAAGCATCCTGTTGAGTATGGGTATTCGTCCAGTATTCCAATAAAATGTTGGTGACATGATTTGTATGTAGCTCTGGTTAATAAATTTTTCCCATAGCTTCAGGGCGATAATTGCCGTTCACATCATAGCCATATCTAAACCGGTTGGAAGAAATTATAAGTTTGAATATCACTGATGTTAGCGGCGATACTTATAAGAGTCAGTAATATTTCCGACTATGGTGATTTGACTAAAGAGAATGAATAAAGGACAGCCGTCAGAGTTGACGAAATTCACTCTCTGCTCAAGTGATGAACAGAATTTCAAACTCCTTTCTCAGTAGAAAAGAGAACCAACTCAAGCAGAAGATGCCGGTGAACCGACGAAACAGGTCTGTCTGGAAGGTTCCCACCCAATAAACCTGGACCTGAAGCATAAACATAGATAGGGTTACCAAAACTTACTTACATGCATACATATTTGATCGTTACAACCCTTCAGCCATAACTACAGCTTCGCTTCCCACACCAGTTAGCTTGTGTGTGTTTATTTTATACATGAATGGCGGGATCTATGATTTAAAATCTACTCCAAACGATGGATTTTTGAGAAGGTTTTTATGGCAATTTTATTTACTCTTAGAGTTTTTGCCAGAAATCTGCTGAGAGGATAGGTTAGGTTAGGTTGGTGTGGTAGCTTTATACCAAAAGCTCGCCGTTGTGGCGCCACAGGTGGACGCAGCCCCTGTGCTGACCAAGTTCTCCAAGTTGGACAGCACGCCTGCCCCACGCTGAACCAACCAGAAAGTTTGATAAACGAGGCTAAGTCCTTGGCGTCAATGGACGATAGCTCCGTCAAGCTGACAAGGTTTGGAGAGCCCAATAACCTATATTTCTATCTCCCAGGAGATGGGCATTGACATAGAAAATGGGTAACAGTCTCCTCTTCTTCAGCGGATCTGCATCCACATCAGAAATCGTTAAATAGGAGCCGCATTCTTTCTGCGTTTCTACCCATAACATAGTGGGCTGTAAGCATGGCCAAGTCCAAGTAACTGGTTGGTGCGCCTTCTATCCATTAAGGGCCAAATGAGGCTAGCGGTGCTGAGAGCTAGTCGCCGAAGAAATAATTTCATATTTTCGTTTTGATGTATCACCTGGATTTTGAATTCCTACCTACTAGAGTACTGCGACTTGCAACAAAACTTACTTATAGACCTGACTTACTGGCTTAGAACTAGAAAAGAAAATTGATAAAGAAGCATGCCTACTGCGTTGGATGGTACTAGAAGGGTGGCGGTTCCGATAGCAAACTCAATACTATCGATGATGATACCTATCTTCTTCAACAAAGACGACGACGCAGTCAGACAATGTGCCCCAAACGTCCAAGTGCGTGGTTTAAGCAGCTAAGCCAAAAGCGGATCGACCACCGGCCTCAGCGGCAGCTTTCGTAAATTCAAGGGCTGGCAGTTGCATTTACCACTCAATTAGTACATACACACACACACACACATAATTGGTCATTAGAACCCTTCAATCAGTATTATTGATCTAGTTTCTCATACCACTTATGGTGTGTGTTAATTTTATATAAGAACTCCGGGACCTACAGTTTAAACTCGACTCCGAACGACAGATTTTATAACAAACAATTTTATTTACTCTCAGAGTTTTTGCCACAAATCTGCTGAGAGGATATCGCTGAAAAAATACTTTTTGTATTATGTTTTGATGTCTGGCCTGGGGCGCGAACCCTGGCTTTTACGTCTAATAAGCCAACACACTACGTACTAGACCACGGCGACTTCACATTTTGACACTTGGCCTGCATATCACTAATGTACAACATTCTCCTGTAAATCTTTCTTTAATGTTAGAAAAATTTTTATTGCAAATTCTTCTGCACAGGCGAAACACCACCAATTCAAAATCTTAAGTGTCCAAGGCCTATAATTTAAAATAATCACTTCCTTGCAGTACAACTGCAAGTTACTTTTTTTTTGATACGTAGTAAAACAAAACCTTCCGCCAATGATGTTTGTGGTGCATAATTAAAACAAAAAAAAATTTTTGTTGTTTACACTATTTCCTGCAATAATCAAGTGCGAATTCTATCACTTGCAAATATTATGAAGTATGAGGTGAATTGCACGTAATATCCCTGTAATCAAATGAAAATGCACGGAATTATAAGTAGGCTGACATACAGTGAATATTTTATAAACACTGACAATTTAACCACAATTTAAATGTTAAATACTGATTTGCATAACTGAAAAATTTCCATAAACCACTAAAACCACTTCATTAAAACAATAAACATTGCCGAATATAAAATTATCATATCAAGCGTGATATAAATATTTAGGGACTAACTAACTGTATGAATTATAAACTAAGGTTTCGTATTCATTCGTAAACACTCAGGAAAAGTTTAATTTAATTTTAAACATTGACGATTTTATGGATGCATAAACCTCTAATAAATGACAATGGAAAGTGTTGTTGTGAGTATGCGGAACAAAAGTACCCGAAAGGTTAAAAGATCGAACAGTAAGTTATGTTTGAATTGCAGTATGAACATATAGATTGGGACGCGGGTATCGATTATGACCCAGACAACGGCTATGCAACACATTACTTGACAACGATTTTTCATGTGATACAACAAAATTCAGAACAAAACATAGAATCAAGTTGAAAACATTGATGCCGATCAAACAAGATGTAAAGAATTCACGATTTACACCAGAGATGAGCAATGAATCGTTTTTCCGCTACTCATAAGCACTCATGCAATACTGGAAGACTAAATAGTCCAAATACACAGGCACTATAGTACCAACGAGAGGCCAACAATGAATCATTTTTTCGCTACTCATAACCACTCATGCAATTTTGAGTATGAATGAATCAACAGAATTGAAATTCAACTACTCTGATTCATTCGTACTCCCTACAACATTGATTTATAAGTATAAATAGCAATTGGTATGAGTAGAACGTTCACATGAAACTCACAACATTCGAAATATGTTTGTTTCATACGCCTACTCATTCTCATTCATAAATTTAGAAAAATACTCATAATACTTATAAGTAATTCGAGTGAGTCGAATCATTCATCAAAATTTACAGCCTTTGTTATTGTTGCATATACAAACAAAGAAGAAAGGAAAGACAAAGACAACAAGCAAAGCATATAGACAATCTTCTTGTGAATATAGCAGAGTTCGTACGCGAATCATACTTATTTTGTGTTTCGTGTAAATGTTTAGTAGAGACGAGTTGAAGTATGAATACGACGAGTACTTCCAACTTTGAGTGTGAGTAGTATGAGTATGATAATAAAATAAGTATGAATGCGTATAAGTATCAGAAATTTTAAGTATGACTCGAATCTACTCATCGTTTTGAATGCTCTGGTACAGAACAGAGACGAGTTGAAGTCAATAACATCATACGTATTGTTAATTATAA
The DNA here is from genome assembly GCA_014635995.1 of Sarcophaga peregrina. Classification (NCBI taxonomy): domain Eukaryota; kingdom Metazoa; phylum Arthropoda; class Insecta; order Diptera; family Sarcophagidae; genus Sarcophaga; species Sarcophaga peregrina. Next base: position 87,626,526 of record CM025790.1, on the reverse strand, counting down.
ATACGACAAGTAGTTCCAACTTTAGGTATGAGTATGATATGAAAATAAGTATGAATGCGTTTAAGTATTAGAAATTGCATGTATGATTTGAATCTTCTCATCGTTTTGAATACTTATTGCTGATCTCTGATTTACACACATTTAATATCCTTTGGGTCAATATGACCCTAACATTATTAGACCCTCTCCCATAGGGATGCGCAATTACATGGGTGTGTAAAAAAAAAAAAACGTGAAATAATACAATTTTAAAACCAAACTAGTTGCTAATAACACATATAGGCGCATGGCCTCTTGCGTTATTTTCAAATATGATAGGCATAGATGTATTAGCATATAATTCCTACATCATATGGACTGTCTAGAATTTCAATAAAAATTTTAGACTTAGGCTTTATTTAGTAAAACTTGCAGATCAGCTAATAAACGAGCATATTTTGCGGAGAAAAGTTTTACAACATGGACAATCAGCAAGAAATCTTGTCTTAAATATTCAAGAACCAAATGATCTCACAAGTGCCTCGTAATGTTCTAAGCAAAATAATGCAAATACACTCTCCATTGTCCAGAAATTTACCAAATAAACATCAGACGTCTTTCTTTTGTCAACATGGAAAGAATTCAAATAAGCATTCCACTAAATGTGATTTTTGTAACAAATTTATTTGCAAAGAGCACATGGTCACATTATACGTAAATTGTAACAAAAATTTATAAATTTGGTACACGTTAGTATTAAAAATAGAATTATTATTAGCAATTGCTCAGAAGTCGCCGTAGTCTAGTAGATAGTCTGTTGGTTTATACGACATAAGGCCCGATTTCAAATCTCAGGTTAGAGATCAAAACGAAAATATGAAAATATTTCATTGGCGACTTCCTTTCAGCAGATTTCTGGCAAAAACTCGGAGAGTAAATAAAATTGCTATGAAAGTTTTCTCAAAAATCTGTCGATCGGAGTCGACTTTAAAACTGTAGGTCCTGCCATTCATGTATAAAATTTACGCACACAACATAAGTGGTGTGAGAAGCTAGGTCGTAATCCTGACTGAAAGGTTGTAATGAACTTATATATCAAAGAATTGCTCAGGAAGGGCTTATTTATACTAAATAAAAAAAAAAACAACAAAACAAATGAATGTCTTATAATAAATATGAAATTTTGTCTACATTTTAATGTTGGGTCATATTGACCCAAAGGATCATAGGAAGGGCACATATCCAGAAGGGTTAAAAGGTAAAAACGTAACAATATTTTCGATCTTCTTGCAGATTCCTAGCAGCTGTTTCCTAAAATGTTGTCGAGTCTTTCTTACTGTTCTTCTCAGAATTATCTCACGTAACAGACAAACATTAAAAAAGTGTTTCGTCCTATGTTTTATTGCATAGATATTACAGATGATAATATTTTGGTCAACTACATACGTATGAGATAACAGAATAATTCGCTTTGATTATGTGCTACTGGGAAATTATCAAAATTTTACACTTCTAATGGCTTTTCGAAAAATGAGCTGAAAGATTTCCAACTTTTTACAATCACAATAATTTTGTCGCTCTAGATTAGTCGTTATAAATTACGTAGAAAATATAAGCCATGCGAATAATTTCAAAAAATCGAATTTTACGCTTTATATTCTGCTACAGCGTCTGCAATAACTACGTTTTCTGCTTACAGCAATTTGAATTGCTCTTTTTAAATTTTAAACACTTGCACCACTAATCGTTACAATATACTACAGCCACTACTCTGTTCTCCACTTATCATGAAATAATACTGGATTTAATTTTTTCAAATATTAGCATTAAATTTCGTAATACCGTAACAACCGACCCTACATGAAAACGCAATGTTCACATCAGCGATCCAATTAGTTCTCCTTAAAAAAACTTCCCTATGCAATCCCATTTTCCATGAATCCTGTAATATACCATTTTAAGTTTAGTCAACCATAACTATTCTATTCGACCGACAATTTAGTTTTTTTTTTGTGTCATTCATTTTATCATTCGGTTGACTGCATACTGGTTAACTGCATCGTTCGTTTCGTGTTAAGTATAAATAGGAACTTGAAATTTCAAAGTAAACGTAACATTAAATAAACTTGTCAACCACTGTGTAATACAATTTGGACTTTAGATAACGTTCATTAAACACAACCATAGAAAATGAGCAGACCACTTGCGTGATGGAAGTATGTGAGAGGCAGTTTTGCAAATGTTTGGCAATATTCTGCAGTATTTTTTAATAATATTGTTACGTTTTTACCTTTTTAAAAACCTTTCAAATATGACTACGTTGATTGCAAATAAAATAAAAATAAATTTAGTGTTTAGTTTCAATTAAATTCTTTATTGTGAGCACTAGTTTTATATGCCACTGTTTATAACTTGCTGTATACAACAATAATTTACTGGTTCGTTATTCTTCTTCTTCCTCAATGAATCAATTCGTTGTTGTCTTCACACGCACGCGGCACAACTGCCTTCGTGCCTTTTTATGACCCACGTAAATAGTCGACGACTTTCTAAAGTAGACTAAACGAAAACAATCACAGAAAGAAATAATAAACTGAAGTTTTAAAACAATAATAAATCAACGTTTAGCAGCATAATATGCATATCTAACCCATGTAGGCGTAATTAGCGACCCAACATTTCTGGCGTTGGCTGAAATTCGTGTGCTTTCACTAGAACTGACACATTGTCGGTGACTGTTTCTTAAGACAGCAATAAATACTTGTCTTCATATTTTGATCAACCGTTGCACCAACCATAAATCTATTTGATGAGCGAACCCTGCATGTATTGTTGGGTCAGTCACTACTTTGCGTATAGCATGAACATTTTATTCTGAGCTTGTGCACTATACCATTGATTTTACATGTTGCAATGAGCTGTGTTTCATGATTTATCGTAATAACGGATGTTGCCGACCGAATAAAGAGCTATTGTCCTACGTACCACGCCTCTTGAAGCAATACTATGTTCTCGATGCCACTGTAACCTACTCATTAAAGGAAGTTTGAACCTTGTCGGAGAGATTTTCCTGTTATGTTATGGATTAGATGGTCTCAATGTTCAGCATTCAACATGCTCTTCTTTCTTCTTTTGTAAATATTTCCCAGTCCAAACTAAAGCATCCCCTGACTGTGGTCGAGAGCACTGTCCTTTATTCCCGAGGATATAGAAACTAAACGATTTTTAAAATTGTATGCACTGCAATTGTCTGTAATTTAGCGAAGATCAAGTCATAATCAGAAAATCATCACGGGTATTCTAAATCTTAAATATAAGCTTACCTTTGTTTTTACAAATTCTTATGATAACAAATGCAATCAAAACAAACTTAAGATGTAATTTATTGTTAATCTCTAAATAAGGCATAAATCGTTGTCTCAAATGATATTTGAATTCAAATCGTCAAATCTGGCAGCTATGTCTCTCAGCATTTTTCCCAGAAACCTGCTTAGAGGAAGTCGTCGAAGAAATATATTTTTTTTTTAATTTGCTGGAGACGTCAGAGGAATTTAGCAAAACAGCTTGAATAAATGACGATTAATATAGAAAATTTAACTTCAACAAAATAACAGTTATCAACTGTAAAAGTTGATACTACCCAAGAATGACTAAACTAAAGATTATGCCATTACGCACACAAAATTAAAATTTTCTGTGCAGGTTGAATCAATGACGTCACGCAAATTGTATTCCTATTGGCTAATGATAATGTAAGTTATATTGCAGGGTTGCCAACTACTTTCATGTAGTGCACACATTTTTCAGAAGAAATGTTAATTTTCTCTTATGAAAAAGACTTGGAAACCTTTAAAATAGCCCAACTACGTCATATAATGGGAAATCACGCGCAAGGCGTAATATTTAGTTTATCATTCTTGGATATTGCCTATACATTATTATATCATTTTGAAGGTGTAAGTATAATCTATATATTGGCCATTAAATAAATATTACTCATACGTCATGTATTTAAAAATTAACATTCAATAATATTAGCGAAATCGACAAGTGAAGTGAAACAGTTTACATTTTCAAAGATCAATACAGGGTGGCTGATATATTATGCAACAAAGTAAATCGCTATATTCTTTTAATTTTAATGTTCAAAAGAAAGAAATTTTGACCTTTGGTACGAATTATGGCTTTTAAACGGCCGACAAAGCATGAAAGTGGCTCTGCGGTATTTTGGCCCATTGCCGGTGAAGCTTCGTCTTGAGATGATCAACACTTTGGTATTTTTTTTAGTGAGAACTTTACTCTCCAAAATGCCCTAGGCGCAAAAGTCCAACGGATTGAGATCCAGAGATTTTGGTAGCCATTGCGATATAGAAATGAAGCGAGGAACCTCTTACCATTCTTGGTTGACGTGTGCTGAGTGTGATGGTGCTGAATCCTGTTAGAATGTCATTGATCTGCGGCTGAAATATTTGTCTAACCAGGGCCTCAATACTGTGTTTAAGAAATTTTACCGATAATAATCGGCATTTATTTTGACCCCACGGTCGATGAATAAGAGCGGACAGCGGCAATCGGCGGCGTTTGAGTTCTCGTTCCAAATCCCAGGTGTAAATTTTCAGCTGACCTCTTTGGCAAATAAAGCCGTTCATTTTGTTTATTCACAAACTACTCAATTAGGAAAGTCTTCTCATCTGAGAAAATCAAATTAGGTAACTGGCCACTTTCGTGCAAGCGGAGTAACTCCTTGGCTCTTTCCAGTCTAACTTTTTTTGTTCATCGATAAGATCTTGCACTTTTTGGAACTTCAATGGCTTTAGTAAAAGCTCAATTTTCAATATGTGTTGCATTCATTCTCGCAATATGTTCAGCTCACGAGCAACTGCGGTGTGGATTTTGATCAAATCTGGCCTTCACTTTTCGGATCATTTCTGGTGTTGTTACCCTTTTTTTTTTGTCCACTTTTTGGACGCGATACAACACTATCAGTATGCACGGTAACGAGCAATGGTACGAGAAACCAAAGATTTATTCACATTTAAATCCTTGAAGGCTCTATCGATAGCCACCTGTGGTTTTCCAGTCAAATTTAAAGCAATCACACTATCACGCTTGAATTCCATCACGAATAACTTTTATTCTGAATGCAATAGATCAAAATGATTTTGTAAGCTTGTAAATAATAAAATAAACTGTCATTACAAGAAATCTGTCAGACGAACGGTTTACAAATGATAATAACCTGAAGTTAATTGCAATACACATCTGCCACCCTGCATAATTCGATTTTAAAGCTTTCGTGTGTCTGTCTCTACTGAATTATTATTATTTTTTTTAATTGCTATTGTGGGACGGATATTCTTCCACAAAATTTTTCATATATACTACGAGTCAGAACTCTGGCTTCGGACCTTTGCCCATTTTAATTCGTGAGTAAGAGTCGTATTTAAGATATCGTCTAACGAACATCTAAGAAAGTGTTTGTGCATTAAGGAAATGGTTGATTGGTTGCATATTCTTAAAAGAAACACGGTTGCCTGGCTACTATTAAAACTAAGCATCAAAATTTGAAAGCATCATCATCAGCATATGTCAAGTGTCTTCTGTTTTTGTAAAATTTAAAATTATTAAAAATGAAAAGTTTTACGAAAGCATTGCGCATTGAAATTGCGAAAACTAATACCAAACTTTCTATCAAACTTCGAAAATAGTCGATAAGGGCACTAATACGTCGAAGAATTTTTTTTTTTACAAATTTAAAGAAACTGGTTGGGTTAAGACCAACGATAATCCTTTGCGTTAACCTGCCGGTCGCATTCTTAAAGCATTGCTGCTGTAAAAAACAGTATTGCCATAAACTCGAATACAGCAATTCCCTTTCATTCTTAACAATTTAAAATTTTATGAATTACTACGGATCGAATTTTAACAAAGGATCTGAAGGCTCAGGAAGCCCCAGCATGTACCGGCAATACGTTCAATGGTTATTTTTTACATCTGAATGACTTCATGAATAGCCAAAATCCTCGTAATCCATGGTGTATAACGATTAAACGTCAAATGCAGATTGTCATGCGACGTGATTGTAAATGGCATTGTAATTGCCATAGCCTAGCAGCTAGGCTAGGCTAGGGTTATTAGACGTGAAGCCCCGTGTCCTACTAGACCAATATATGAAAAAAAAATTTTTTTACAACTCGGCAGATTTCTGGAAATGAAATCATGAAAAATCTTCTTAAAATTCTGTCTTTGTGAGTCGACTCCCCATAAATTGTAAGTCCCATCACTCGCGTATGAAATGAACTATTTTCTAATCCTGACAAAAGTGTTGCAATGATCAATTATGCACGTAAACGATATTTGTTACAGAATAACGATAACGAAGCTCTTATAAGCTTAAATTTGACCTTAATGAACTCAACAGCATGTAGATTTAGCGATAAGCTACACATTGTTCTTAAAATTATCCCTGAAATGTTTCTTTTGAGTTTATCTGAATTAATTGGAAATAATTCAAGAGCTCTAATCCAAACTCTAACTGGTCACTGGTAAGATACGGACTTATCTGTATGCAAAATTGTAGAAAATTGAATAAAGGAAGCTGTAAGGAAATTATGATATCTCTTTTATTACATACCTAATCGCAATATGTTCTCATTTTAAAATGTAAAAATCATTTTCACTGAGATACTCTATGATATTCTATAATAACGCTTTGTAGTAACCTAAGTAATTATAAAATCCAAGTTAAAATTCCAATACATTTTAGGCTGGAGGATATAAATATTAGCTGCAGAAAATTGTTACGGGTTTTCCCTTATGCTGTTAAATAAAGGTTTTATTTTGGTTTTGCTAAGAAGTATTTTATCAGCCAGAAAGCATGAAAATTTTTCAAGAAAATTTGTGTAATTTTTGGTTAAAATTTTCTGTTTTCTTGAAGAATTTGTATTGAATATAAAGAAAATTTCACTGAAGTTAAATTGTTTAAGGCGGTCGTATTATTTATTAATCTTTTATCTTATAATTTAGAAATATTTTCTCTTTTTATTTGAATATTTTATATCGATTTCATGAAAATAATTTTCCATGAAAGAATTTTATAAAAGATATTTGATGAATTTATTTGGGGTAAAATTATGTCGAAAATTCTTTATGGTATAAAATAAATACAAAAGATTGTGGTGATTGTACTCTACATCGGCGTAAGCATAAAAGTTTTAAATGAATTGTGGTGAGGTTTTTAAGATTTTAAATATTCAAACTGAATTTAGTTAATTTTTTCTGTTGCATGTAAGCCTTCTTATTAAAGAAAATACTACCATATTTGTTTTGAAAAGCAAGTTACTAAGTGAGGATCGTTAAATTCGTCGATTTTTAAAAATCCTGGGATTCGGGATTTTGGAAATTCCGATCCCGAAATTTAAATGTCATACGAGTACATAAATATGGGACGGAGGAATAGATCAACAAGCATCAATTTATTTCTTTATACCAAAATATAAAGGAATATTTTGGTAAGTCGCCGTGGTCTAGTAGGTAGTGTGTCGGCTTATTAGACGTAAATACCAGGGTTCGAGTCCCCGGCCAGACATCAAAACAAAATACAAAAAGTATTTTTTCGGCGATTTCCTCTCATCAGATTTCTGGCAAAATCTCTGAGAGTAAATAAAATAGCCATGAAAAGTTTCTCATAAAATCTGTCGTTCGGAGTCGACTTTAAACTGTAGGTCCCGCTACTCATGTATAAAATTAACACACATAAGTGGTGTAAGAAACTAGGTCAATAATCCTGACTGATGGGTTCTAATGACCAATTATGTATGTATGTGATCCCTAAATACCCACGATATTTCGGCATAATTCGGGATCCAAAAATCTCGAAAAATTATAAAAAAAAATTGCGATTTTCTCCTAATAATAAAAATATTTCGTTAACAAAATCATTTGTATTCCAATTATGCTTATTTTTATTAAAAATAAAATATAAAAACAGCAAGACAAAATGTAACAAAAATGTGTAAATTAACAAAAATAAAAATTATTAATTCATACGCAATTGCATTAGTTTTAAGAAAATTATTTGGATTCCAACAAAAATATTAAAGCATCTAACATGTGATCTGATAGGATTGAACGAAGTTTGTTTTCAACATACGCTGCCGTTGAAAAATATTTCTCTCAATCAACATTTTTGGTAAAAAAAATTGTTGGTAAAATAGTTCCAAGATAGCTGTATGTAGCTTGTAAATATTCACCTCTACCACGTTCTGGTGTAAATAAATCTATTTCTTTGGACAGTTGAGTATCTAAATGAGTTACCCTCTTAACTCGGGTTATAGGGCTTTTGAATTCTTAGATGCCGTCAAATAATTTTTTATCACTAGAAGTAAGGTTTTTCTCATTTGAGTTGTTATTATCGAGGTCAAGTGATATAGAATTTTTTTCAGGACCTTTTGTAGAGTCAAAATATATATGAATTCACAAGCCCGAAAATCCCAGGACAAATTTCTAAAAATCCCGGGATTTCAGGATTCGGTATTTCCCGATTGGCATCCCTAGTCGTTAGTACCATTTCAATTATAAAATTGAAAATAAACTTACAATATTTTTTTTGTATCGTTTTATAAAATTGACCTACTTTTGAATAAATAAAAACTACAACAAAAAATAATCATAATTCAATATATAAAATTCCTTTATATTAACAACAAATATGTTTAGAACGAATATTTTAATATTAACCAGTTTCAGTTCGTTTATTGCGTACAACTTTATCATAATTATTAACCCATTTAAGCATAAAAGTGATACGAAAAAGTTTCTGACAATTTGATCGCGTTTTATGAAGCATTTCGTGTTATGATAGTAATCCGTGATGCCCCATGTTTTAAATCAATACTGTTATGAAAATGTATAATCAAGATATTGGGGTTTTGCTTTTCCATCGCTTAAAATAATTAATATTAAAAATAAACAAAAACACAACAACAAACACCAGCATAGAAAATTTTGGTAAACAAATAAACAAAAATATTCAAACAACAATACACAAATAAATGTCAACAAACTACACAAATAATAACAGTAAATGAAAGCAACGATGTTTACATTAATGGAGATTTCGTGAAACTGAAGCCATGATATAAAGCTTGAATTACATTACGAGTAACTTTTTTTCTGAATGCAATGGATTAAAAGTGGCCGTGGTCTAGTGGGTAGTGTGTTGGCTTAAAGGCCCGGGTTCGAATTCCAGGTAAGACATCAAAACGAAAAATATTTCTTCGGCGACTTCCTCTCAGCAGATTTCTGGCAAAGACTCTGAGAGTAAAAATTGCCAAGAAAAGCTTCTCAAAAATCTGTCGTTCGGAATCGACTTTAAACTGTAGCTCCCGCCACTCATGTATAAAATTAACGCACACAACATAAGTGGTGTGCGAAGCTAGGTCGTAATCCTGACAGAAGGGTTGTAACGGCCAATAATGTATGTATGTATGAAGCCATGAATATTTCCCCTCAAGAATATTCTTCAGACTGTTTACCTTGTAATATAAAAGGCAAGGCGAGCCAGTAAAAGTAAAGTCAGTCTTAAGTGAAGACGCAGAATGTTCAAAAATCTCTGTTACAAAGGGTTTAAACCAGAGCCAGGTCACGCTTACGATTGGTCAGTTGTTGCGAGAGCATAAAATTAGAAAAGAGAAAAATTTATACTCTCACATCCAATACCAATGCAGGCATGGAAAATTTAATTTTTTAAAATTGTAAAATTCGTTTAGATTATTTTGATTATAAATTTTAGTAACGAATTACAAAAAGCGTTTAAGCGATTTTTCAAAAATAGAACACATAATCATCACACATACATACATACATAATTGGCCATCGCAACCCTTCAGTCAGGATTACGATCTAGCTTCTCACACCACTTATGTTGTGTGTGTTAATTTTATACATAATTGGCGGGACCTACAGTTTAAAGTCGACTCCGAATGACAGAATTTTTAAAAGCTTTTCATGGCAATTTTTACCTTCAGAGTTTTTGCCAGAAATCTGCTGAGAGGAAGTCGCCGAAGAAATATTTTTTCGTTTTGATGTCTGACCTGGGGTACGAACCCGGGCCTTTTGCCTAATAAGCCAACACACTACCCACTAGACCACGGCGACTTCAACACTTATCATTACCATTAGCAAATGGCATAGAATTTTGGAAAAAAGTTGATAAAAAAATTTTCCCAAATACAAAAAATTAAATTTTGAAATTATATTCGATGTTTAGTTCAACTTTTATTTGCGAATCCTCATTTTCTTTTTTAAAATTAATAAAAACCAAAATTAGAAATAGTTTATTTGACAATAATATTGAAAATCTTAGGATAAAATGTTGTCCATATTCTATTAATATTGATGAAGTTAAAAACAATACAATATAGGAATAAATTTCGAAAATTTTTCTTTTTTATAGGATTTTTTTTTTGTGAAAAATACTTCTTTTTTTTATAAGTATATAGTTTTTTTAATGAATAATGAAATCTAAGTTGTTTTTGTTTTATTAAATTTATTTTAATGAATGGAATAATTTATTTTAAACAAGATTATAGTTTTAAAAACGTACACCATATGCTGATGTTAAAAACATTAAGTTTTCCATCCCTGCATTAGCAGATCGTCATGTACAACAGCAAGAAACATGCGACAACACAACCTTTTTCATTGAATGCTCAAACGAGACTGAGTGTGTTTTTAATACGTGCGAGTATGTTGTTTTAATTCAGTAATGGCTGAAACGAGCTCTGGTTTAAGCAGAAGAAAACCAAACAAGGCAATTGTTGTTGTTTACATAAAGTTGCGAACAGGAGCACAAAGAACTTGTGTAAATAATAAATTCTTTATTTTTACAAATTTATTTTAATTTTTTTGCAATCTACGAGCTCATATTTTAAACGTTTTTAAAGGTAAAGGTAGTTAACCCTCCTATAAGGCGGTACTCTCAGAACGCAGTTTCCATATAACGCGGAGGTGAAATTGCGACAGCCTTCCTATAATGCGGTAGTCTTATAGCGCGGTTATTGTTCAAGTTCATTCCATAAGTTCCTTCCGCACAGCCTATGAATGAATAGTAACTAGATATTGTAAGAGGGTTTAATAGAAGTTTCATTTCGGACGCAAAAGCTGAGCTAAGATACAGTACCGTGCAAAACTATAGCAGTTGGATTTTCAATTTTAAAAAACAGTGAATGAAAATGAACCCAATGAGGATAAATATTAAAAAATTTACATTATTTTACAAGTCTTTCTTAATTTTGTTGGAAATCTGTCTTTTAGTTTCGTTTTTACTTAATTTTTTTATCAATCCTTTAATTCAATAAAAATAATTTATAATTCAACCTGCCTTTTGTATTTCTTGGTCTCTGTATAACGCGGTACGAATGATGTGATTTGTACTAATTCTGTGTTTCTTATAGCGGGGTTTCCATACAACGCGGTAACCGGTTTCTATAGAATGCGTTACGAATTAGTCTGGTTTGTACCTGAAATCCTAGTTTCCTATAGCGCGGTACGCACTCACCGCTTTATAGGAGGGTTAACTGTTTTATCGGCTTAAATATAATTTTTCTCTCTCTACGTTGTATGTAAATTGGTTAATAAATGCAACAAATAATTCAAATAAAATACAATTTTCACTGGATTTATTTTCCACAGTTTTAAACATTCTAAATATGATTGACAACTATTAACGAATGAGTAAATTCCAAAATCTAAACAAATACGTACATACTGTACATACATGCATAAAGTTGTGTTTGTAGTATTAATTTAGGATACAATAAACTAATATGAACAAAAATATTTAAAATTTAATTTACGAGTATTTCGCAAGCTCTACTATAATCCGATTATAAAATACAGGGTCTATCAATTTGGAGTTTCAATTTCAGATAATGAAAAATGTAAAATAAAGCAAATGGAAGTCAAACAAAATATTAATTTTCCAAATGGTATGAATTTTGCTGAAGTTTTACTTTGTTTAAGTTTATGAGTATACAGGGTGGCTGATATATAATGCAACAAAGTAAAGCGCTATATTTTTTAACATTTTTTTTTAATTATATTCTTAAAAACCATAAAATGTTGGAAATAGCTTCAAATTTTAAAATCAGTTTAGACTTGTTCGAATTGGCCACCTTTGGCACGAGTTATGGTCGACAAAGCCATTACAGTCTGCACGAAAGTGGCTCTGCGGTATTTTGGCCCATTTCCGGCGAAACGCCGTCTTGAAATGATCGACACTTTGGTATTTGTAGTGGGAACCTTACTTTCCAAAATGGCTCAGGCGCAAAAGCCCATCGTATTGAAATCCGGAGATTTTGATGGCCATTTTATGGGTAGAAATGAAGCGCTAACGCGTGCTAAATGAGGTGGTGTGGTGCCGTGTTGGAATGTCTGTGGATAAAATGTTTGTCTGACCAGGGCTTCAATGCTGAATTTAAGACATCTTCCCGATAATATTCGGCATTAATTTAGACCCCACAATCGATGAATATTAGCAGAGAGCTACCATCGGCCTTTACGGTGGCAACTCACCATTACCATCGGCGGCGCTTGAGTTCTGATGGCCAATCGCAGGTGTAAATTTTTAGCTGACCTCTTTGCCAAGCAAACACAAACTTCTCAATTTGGAATGGCTTCTTATCGGAGAAAACCAAATTCGGTAAGTGGCAACTTACGTTCGAGCGAAGTAACTCCTTGGCTCTCTCCAGTCTAACTTTTTTTGTCCATCGGTGAGCTCTTGTACTTTTTGAAAGTTCAATGTCTTTAGTTCAAGGTAATTTTTCAATACGTGTTGCATCCGTTCTCGCGATATGTTCAACTCACCAGCAATTTTTGTACCACTGCAGCGTGGATTTCGATCAAATCTGGCCTTCACTTTTCGGATCAACACTGCCAGTATCACGGTAATGAGCAAGGGTACGAAAAACAAAAATTTATTCGCATTTAACTGTTGGAGGGCTTTCACGATAGCCACCTGTTGTTTTCCAGCCAAACATAAAGCAATCACACTATCACGCTTGAATTCCATCACGAATAACTTTCAACAGATCAAAATGCTTTTGTAAACTTGTAAATATTAAAATAAGGTTAGGTTAGGTTAGAGGACGTGTACTTGTCAATTCTGACAAGTACAGTATTCGGTGGTCGAATTGACCCATTGTACTACCTCCTAGCTTCTCACACCACTTATATTGTGTGCGTTAATTTTGTACATGAGTGGCGGAACCTAAAGTCGACACCGAACGACACATTTTTTGAGAAGCATTCCATTGCAATTTTTTACTCTCAGAGTTTTTGGCAGAAATCTACTGAGAGGAAGTCACCGAAAAATTATTTTCAAATTTTCGTTTTGATGTCTGACCTGGGATTCGAACTCGGGTCTTACGTCTAATAAGCCAACACACTACCTACTAGACCACGGCGACCTCTAAATAATAAAATAAACTGCCACTGAAATAAATCTGTCAGCTGTCAAACGAGCGGTTTACTAATGACTATAACCTGAAGTTGGTTGCAATACATATCAGCCTCCCTGTACTTACTTACTGACGTGCAATTTTATAACTTTTTTTGTAAGAATATATAAAAAAAGTTTAATTTGTTTAAGTTTAAGAGTTTGTTAATGTTATAAATATGAAATAAAAATGAGAGAAGAGAAAAATCAATTGGTGTTTATTCACTTTTGACTCTCATAGTATATAATTTTTTTTCCTGACGATTTTTCTTTACGATTTCCATGAACGTCTTTAACAATTTTGATGATTTTTTTTCTAATATTTGACGATTTGATGCTTTATTTTACTGGCAGTTATGTCTGTGAGCCATCGTATAGTAATTAAGGTATATTGACGAGAACCTTTGGTTAAAGCAGTTGCTACAATACTATAGCAACTGACACCACATTCAGGGCTAATAAGTCTGAAATACTTGCAATTATTGTATCACTGGTATTATGAGAAAATTATTGCTTTTGGCTTTTAAACTAATAACACTAATTATTTGTGATATTTCTTACCCAAATTTAATTAATTATTGTATAAACAATTTCAAAAATTACTTGAAGCCAAAATTAAGAACATTGCTTTAGTAAGACACAAGTACAGAGGTAAAGTAATATTATAAGGATGGGAAAGCAACAACCAAATGAAAAATAAAACTCAATGTTCTGTTCTTAATGTAAATATGGAAATCACAAATATAAAGTCCTTGTGATTGAATGAATCTAATAAAATTGTTTCTTCGCATTCAGTCAATTTGATTAGGCATTACAAAAGGTGTTGACTAACAATATTGCCAAGGGAATAAGGCTTTAGAAACGGCATGAAAGAACTTCAATCGGCTTAGTGAAATGGTTAAATTGGGGGAAAACTTTTTCCTTTTACGTTTGTAATTATTTTGTGTTAAATATATTGATTTTTATTGCCGTCAATCATTTCGATGATTAATGGTGATGATGTGACGATGATTGCAATGAGGAATACTAAAAATATTTACTCACTAATTCGTTATTGTTGTAAATGAATGTTGAATCATTATACTTTCCGATAGCCAAGCGGCCAACAGAGCGCTGGATTCTAAAGTGATAAACTCCAAGACAGTGCACGATTGTGGCAGATGTCTCAATGAGATGGCAGACCGATGGGATGTTTTTATTACATGGGTACCGGGACATAAAGATATTCCCGGCAACTGCAGAGTGGATGATTTGGCCAGAAGGGTTGTGCCCTCTCTGATGAATTCTTTACATTGGGAATTCCTTTAAGTACCTGTGGGCTTATGATGGACAATGCAATCGTGGACCTTGTCAACAGTAGGTGTGCAGCTTCGGATAAAGGCAGCCAAGGCTGGATGAAAGGCGCACGGCGACTCTACTCAAGCTCCATAGAAAAGCAGGCTCAGTGCTGTTATCGGGGTTATTGCGGGGCATTGTATTATAGGAACACATGCGAGGCGCATCGGTTTTGAACACCTCGCGAATGTTTTTTGCAGAAGCTGTGGAGATGAGGAAGAAGATGAAACTATTCTTCACCTATTGTGCACATGCCCGGCACTTGGTCGGAGGAGAAGGAAATACCTGGGTGCCTATTACATGGAAGGACTAAATGAACTGTCATGCATGGATGTTGGCAGTCTGAGTCGCTTCATCAGAAGCTTCAAGTAGTTCCTGGAATAGGGGAGAGAATGAAACTGTGGTATCACAATGGACCTGTATGTGGTCTAAATGTGTCCGCTCATCGGGTGGAAAGTTACTTCTACCTACATACCTAGTAATTTACCTATTTTCATATCTAATTAATGATTTAATGGAACTCTACTGAAATATTTTAAACCTATTTATAAAATGACCACACATAAGTGGTGTGAAACGGTAGGTCGTAATACTACTTGAAGAGTTGTAATGGTCAATTATGTATGTAAACATTAAAAACTTGTAACTTTCTCGGGGAAAAGAAAGCACCAAATTCTAACAGACAATAAACAAATTAAAGAAATTCCTCTTTAACTGCATGATAAACTTTCACTTTCAGCAACCTTCTTAACTTCGTTTCATTTCATTAATTGTGAAAATGAAAATACATTCCAAAAATTTTCCTCAACTTTATTTTCGGCTTCTGCATCAACATTATTATTAAAGTTTTTCTGTCTTCTAAGCACCTAACGAGTTAACAAATGTCGACGAAGACCGAAACTGTTGACAGACATTTTAAGTTGTGGAATAAACTAAGAAACTTTTTAATGTTTTCCTCAAGCATTTGTGGTAAATTTAGCAAAAGTTTCTTTTAAGCTGGCATGATGTCAACATTAATTTTGTGTGAAATAAATGAAACAAAAAAAAAAAATACTTTTCACAGACATTAACTAAAGTTTGTGCAGTTTTGTGCAGAACAAGTCAGCATAATGACAGAGAATTCTAAGGTGATAATTTGTTAAAAAGAAATTAATTCGTAAAAGGGGACTGGGAATTTGATTCCCATTTTTTGATTTGATTTGATAAAATGCTAGTTCTATATACAGACGACGTACAGTACATAAAGATTTACCAGCTGTACCATTATCAAGTTTTTATTGGAAAATATAATACATTTTATACAAGGCTGGGCCTTTAGCTGGAGATTCCACTCCACTAAAAATGTGCTTTTTTTCAATCAGACCAATTACATAGGCGCCAAATTTTCGACTTCCTCGTATTAATCGAAGTGAAACTCAGTAAAAACGTGTCACGTCGATGAAAACAAATAGTTCTCGGAAGGAGCCAAACCAGATAAATTTAGTTTAACAGTTCTCATCTTTATTCTTTCATTATTTACCCCCCATCCAAGAAAAATTCCACATCTACCTACCTACCTACCAACTGAACTTGTTTTGTTTTGCGATGTCGTGTTGTAAAATTACTTTGCCGATCAAAAATTACTTTGGCAGATTTTGATTTCCAGATTTTATCTATCAATATATAGTTAAAATTGATCGATAGTGATTTGTATTAATGGTTTCACAACGTTTTAAGTGTTTGTGATACACCACAACTTTCTATTTCCATCAGACATACAGCATTGTCTTCCTGTCGCAATGATCTGATTTTATCGGCGAAAATGATTGATGTCCCGGTTTAATCCGTTATTTTCTTTCGTTTTGAATTCTGCAAAATATTGTTACGTTTTTACCTTTTTAAAAACCTTTGAAATATAAGCTCGTATATTGCAAATAAAAATAAATTTATAATAATAAACATATATATATATATAATATATATAATATATATATAATAAATATATAAAAATATATTTATCTTTATTGTTCACACAATTCTGTGCGCCACTGTTCACAACTTGATGTAAACAACAACAATTTGCTTCGTTTGCTATTTTTCTTTACACTCTTCTGCGTGCGTTAGATCTTTACAACGGAGATCTTCAAACCACGATAATTTTCTTCACACGGAACGCAACTTCACTCAAGACTGACAGATTTTTTACTGGTTCCGTTGACTACTTTGTCTTTCCTTTTATATTGCAGGATAAACAGTCTGATAAATGCTTTTAAAGGAGGATGACTTCGTCTTAGTTAAAATTCTATAAATGTAAACATGTTGTTTACGTTATTATTGTTTGTGTATATTTCGTTTACATTTGTCTTTGCAATATTATTGTTGCCTGTTTGTGTCCTTGTTTATCCCCTTTTATACTGATGTTGTTGTTATATTTTTATTGATTTGCTAATCATGTAAACAAGTTCATTGCTTTTGAAGCTAAACTTGAATTTAAACTAATGGGTGATTTTTAAGAGCTATTGGAAAATTTAAAAAAAAAACCCACATAAAATTCAGAAAAATGCATAAAATCTTTATTTGAATCGATAGTAGGGTCCATATTATTTAATGTCTGAAGATTATTTCATGCAAATGTTGACCACGACTGCGCCGCTTTGTCCAATTTTGGCATAATCTTTCCAACATTACGGCTAGTATCTCACGAATAAATGCTTCAAAGTTGTCTTCCAATGTGTCATATGAAGCGGGCTTGTCTGTATACACATGAGCTTTAACATAGTCGTACAAAAAATAGTCTAAAGGCGTTAATTCCCACGATCTAGGCGGCCAATTGACCGGTCCCGAATGTGAAATAAAATGTTCACCGAACTCGCCTCTCAATAAGTCCATTGTTACGTGTGCTGTATGGCATGTGGCACCGTCTTGTTGAAACCACACGCCATGCAAGTCAAGCACTTGCATTTTCTGCAAAAAAAAAGTTGGATGTCATTTCACGATAGCGCTCACCATTCACCGTTACGTTACGAATCGCAGCATATTTGAAGAAGTACGGTCTAATTATGACACCAGCCCCCCCATAAACCGCACCAAACTGTGACTTCTGGCTACGTCCCCGTGGTCTAGTAGGCTTATTAGATGAAAAGCCAAGATTTGAGTCCCAGGCCAGACAACGAAATAAAATACAAAAAGTATTTTTTCGGCGATTTCCTCTCAGCAAATTTCTGGCAAAAAGTCTAAGAGTAAATAAAATTGTCGTGAAAAGTTCCTCAAAAATTTGTCGTTCGGAGTCGACTTTAAACTGTAGGTCCCGCTAATCATGTATAAAATTAACGCACACAACATAAGTAGTGTGAGAAATTAGGTCAATAATCCTGAATGAAGGGTTGTAATGGCCAATTATGTATGTATGTAATGCTTCTGGCTGATCTTCACTCCAAAATCTACAATCCTATTTATTTACGTATCCATTGAGCCAAAAATGACTTTCGTCGCTGAACACAATTTTTCGATAAAGAAGTGGATCTTCGGCCAACTTTGCAAAAGCCCATTCACCAAAAAATTTTGCATTGCGGTAGGTCATTCGGCTTCAATTATTGCACCAGCTGTATTTTGAAAGGCTTCACACGTAAATAATTCCGCAAAATTTGCCACGATAATTGATGGTCATCATTAACAACTGCGATATTTGCTTCAGTTCGCACTCTACGTAAGAGTGTGTTGGTGGTTAAACAATGTAAATTTGGTGCGAAATTTAGTCACAATAGTCCCAATAGCCGCTTCAGTGGGTCGATTAAACTGACCATAAAATGGAAGAAGCGCGATGAACTTTCTTAACAGAGAACTAATTTTGATAATAAAATTCAATGATTTCCAAGCGCTATTCGTTTTTAAGACGATTCATGATTAAATTATAGACCAAACTGAAGATGTTTGACAGTAAACCAAAACACAAAACGTGCGTGGGCTGTTTAAACCAGTATTGTCAAAAAGATAATTGCTAAAAATCACCCTTTATGTAACAATAGGGTATTTTTATTTTGTTGTTAAATACGTCAGCATTACACCTTAACCTTGTACATCAGCGCATGCTGTGCGTTAATTTTATACATGAGTACAGTATTCCCTCGATTTCCGTCGTCTCAATTTAAGTTATTTCTTTTAAATTCTATAAAATGTTGTTCCCTTCAACTTCGATTTACGTCGTTATTTGATTAACGTGGCCTCTGTTGTTTATAAACCAAATCTAGGGGAATTTCCTCTTTAAAAAAAATTCAATACATAGGATAAAAATTTAATTGCGATGTGCAAGCGTATGAAACCAACTTACTGTTCGTCACATGTGATGTAGAGGACAGGGAAAGGGTTATCTTAGTTCTTTTTTTTTTTGTAAAATGTACATAAACAAATGCATTTGTTAGTATGAGTTCTTTGAAATTCGATTTACGTCATTTCGATTTACGTCGTCTCTTATTCCAGAACATTCTACGACGTAAATCAAGGGATTAATGTAGGCAGACTTACAGTAACAAGTCGACTTCGAAAGATAGATTTTTGTAAAATTTTTCATGGCAATTTTATTTAACATTTTTGTTTGCTTTGTTTGAGATGTCTGAGCTTAGGTTTGAACCATGGACTCTAGGCTAACCTCCTACCTATCAGAGTACCGCCCGCTGAGATTGATGTCATTTGCTTTATTACCGTTATGTGTAATTTAATTTTAGAAATTAAATTTTAATTAAACACTTGAAAGTGCTATTGAAAGGAATTTTTATGCACAAAGAAGAAAATTAGGAAATAAAAAGCGAATAATTTTATATTCAAGAATTATTTCATTTCATTTGACATTGACAGTTAATATGGATGCTATTAACATTACATTTTGATTTATTCGGTTCACTTTTCAAATTAAATTTCAATTGAATTTTCTTCAAAGACATTAACTTCATCATCATTTCGTTTGACATTTGTTCACAACGCAATTAAAAATAATTCAATTAAGAAAAGCGTATGAAAAGCAAACTTAAACAGAAATAAGAAAAATTCTTTGAAAAGTTAAGACAATATCGAATGAGCTTGTATGTACGTATGTATGTATGTATTCAAAAAATTATTTGCTTAATTGAAACGTAAATGAATTAATATGAAATTGAGTTAAAAGTTTGAAAATATATTTTCCTTACCTGGTGTGTATCCTAAGTGAATGGTAGATATTTATGATATGATATGTACGTACACATATGCTCCATTATAGTACTCATAGAATACAGGGTGGGTGATATATAAACAATGTAGAGCGCTATATTTTTTTTTTTTTAATTCAATTTTATTGCTCAAAAGCAAAAAATGTTGGAAATAACCTCAAATTTAAGAATCAGTTTAGATTTGTTCGAATTAGCCACCTTTGGTACGAATTATGGCCTTCAAACGGTCGACAAAGCCATCACAGTGGCTCGGATGTATTTTGGCCCATTCCCAGCGAAGCGCATTGTATTTTTTAGTGAGTACCTTACTCTCCAAAATGCTCCAGGCGCAAAAGTTCAATGAATTGAGATCCGGAGATTTTGGTGGCCATTATGCGGTAGAAATGAATCGAGTAACCCCATTTTTAAGCCATTATTGGTTGACGCGTGCTGAGTGCGGTGGTGCTGAGTCCTGTTGGAATATCCATGTTCTGCGACCGAAATGATTGTCTGCCCAGGGCCATTACGACGGCCCACACCATTACCATTGGCGGCATTTGAGTTCTGGTGACCAATCGCAGGTGATGTAAACCTTCAGCTGACCTCTTTGCCAAATAAACCCGATTATTTTGTTTGTTCACAAACTGCTGAATTTGGAATTGCTTCTCATCGGAGCAAACTAAATGCGGTAACTGGCCACTTTCGTACAAGTGAAGTAATTCCTTGGCTCTTTCCAGTCTAATTTTTCTTGTCCATCGGTAAGCTTTTGCATTTTTTGGAACTTCAATGGCTTTAGTTCAAGCTCATTTTTTAATATGTGTTGCATTTGTTCTCGCGATATGTTCAGCTTACGAGCAATTTTTCTACCACTGCGACGTAGATTTCAATGAAATCTGGCCTCCACTTTTCGGATAATTTCTGGTGTTGTTACCGTTTTTTTTTCGGCCACTTTTTGGACGCGATGCAACACTGCCAGTATCACGGTAACGAGCAATTGTACGAAAAACAAAAAAAAAACACTTAAATGCTGGAGTTCTCTAACGAGCTGGTCACCTGTGGTTTGCTAGCCAAATATAAAGCACTCACGCTATCACGCTTGAATTCCATCACGAATAACTTTTTTTTTCTGAATGCAATAGATCAAAATACTTTTGTAAGATGGTAAATAATAAAATGAACTGTCACTGTAATAAATCTGTCAGCTGTCAGACAAGCGGTTTACAAATGATAGCAGGCTGAAGTTGGTTGCAATACATACCAGCCACCCTGTATACTATAATTTGCTACTTAGGATTTGTTTGAAATTCTATGAAATGAAATGTGCAGGGTAGCTACGCACATGGGAGGGTATCAAATTTTCTTTACATTAACGGAAGCAACAGCAAGTTTAGCGGAATTAATTTAATTTAAGAACATTTTCAATATTTAATCGTTCACTAAATAAATTCGTCGACTAATACATAAATCATGGTAGCATATGGAGATTTTTCAAGCACTTCCCTTCATAAAATTTTAAATAATTTTAAGTTTCATTTAAATTAAATTTAAAACCTAGTAAAACAGAGTGTAAGCAAGAAATAATTGAAATTTATAAATTTACTCGCTGTACCCTGCACTTGTTGCGGCGCTCCCAACTAAAATAACTTTGAAGGAAAGTCATTACACAAATGTCCATGACAATTTTATTTACTCGCAGAGTTTTTCCAGAAATCTGCTGAAGGGAAGTTGCCTAAGAAATATTTTTTCATATTTCATTCTGATGTCTGACCGTGGATTTAAACCGAGGTTTCGTGTCTAATAAACTCTGAATACTAGACCACGGCGACTACCGAAAGTCTACAATGCATTCCGCAAGGATCACTATGGAATGTGGGCAGATGATATATAACTTCTTAATTATCTGGATATTCTTCTCAGACTGGTTATTCTGCACGAGTGATCTAAGACCTTGATCATCTCGAATGATTCCTGTATATCTGGAAGGAACTATAGGCTATATTTTATTTAAAAATTTAAAGTAGGTGTGGTGCCACGCCCACTTAACCAACAAGTATTTAATATCGCATATCTCCTAAACTGCAACAGTTAAATTCCTCAAATTTTGTATAGATGACTTTGACGTATATATGAACAAAATGGGTGGATTGGCTGTAGTGGGCGTGTCACCTCCCATCGTCTATATATATAAAAATGAATGTTTATTTGTATGCCCCTTATGGAATCGTAAACTATGCATTTGATCATGTTATGATCTTTAGCAGCGTTGTTGCGCATGAGCCGACGAAGGGTTCTAAGTTGATATGACAAATATGCGATAGGTAGCACCGATGGAAATTACTTCAAATCAATTAAATCGTAAGCTGTGTATTTTATAATGTTATGCTCTTTAGCAAAGATATTGCGCATGAGCCGACGAAGATTTCTAAGTTGGTATGACCAATTTCCAATAGGTAGTGCCACTGAAAATTATTCAAAATGAATTAAATCGTAAACTGTGCATTCTTTAACAAAGTTGTTACGTATGAGTCGACGAAGATTGGTGCGATTAATTTCAGATGAATGGTGTCAATGAAAATTATTCTAAATGAATGACAATCAATTTGTTGACCTGCACCCCAAGCGCGGAAGAAAAGAGCATTAGGGGCCTCAGAATCAGACGAGCACTGTGACTGGAAAATCTGCTAGTATATGCCGCTGAGACCTGTTCGAGTGAAGCACTTGTACAACGAGAAGTGAGATTAGAAACTGATCGAATGCGTACTACAAATATAATCAATAAATTTATTCAAAATTAATTTGACATTTGTGTAATGCCTCTTCTTCAAATTTATTTTAGTTGGAGGTCCAGAAACACGTGCAGGGAACCGCTAGTTTACTATAAATAATAACTGTACTTACCCCTTTGAGATAGTATTAGAACCTAGCTTCTTATGTTGTGTGTATAAATTAGATTTAGGAAGATCCTACAGTTTTAGAAAGATTTTCATATGAATTTTATATTTTAACGTAGAGATTTTGTTAGAGGTGGGCTGAGAAGAGTACGATTTTTTGTTTACCCTATCTAAGCTGGGTTTTGAACCAAAGGATCTGATCTCATCTCATACTACTATATTGGCTACTAGGTTGATATAGCTGTTGTACAGTATTTGTATGCATTTACCAAACAATGCTATGATTTTCTAACAGAACAGCATTCTTTTATTGTCCTTCAATAAATTTGGTTTAAATTAAAGCAATATTCTTGAATTGCATTTGAATTTGTAGTTACAAACGTTTACCATTTTCGTATACGCAATAAATACAAAAAACCCGCACTGATAGCTTATCAAACTTTTTACCATTCTCACAAATGCTATTTCACGTATTTATAGTTCACATGCAATAAATTACAATTCGTTTAATGCCATACACTGATATTCATACATATACGCAAATGCATTCCTTATACGAATCGAAACAAAAATAGAAAAAACTAGAAGGAAGGAACTACCAAAAACTCGCATAATGCGTGCTCATATACACGTATTCGTTGAAAGTTTTGTATGCCACAAATGATTGTGCATGATTGTGGATGTTTATGCACATGTCTGAGTGAATTGTCTGAATACACATTTTTGTTTTGGAGGTGTTCACGTGCTTGAATTTAACACTTATAAGCTAAAATTTATTCGTCAGTTACCCACCGCAATAGGGCCAAAGAAAATAACACAATTTAAAATGTACAGTGAACAAGAATTTGGTACTTTCTTGTTAATATTTTCGTTCTTATGATGATACATAACAGAGATCAGTAATGAATCGTTTTTCCACTACTCATAAACACTCATGCAAGCACTGTTGCAATCTTTCAAGTAATAAAGGACACAAACCATAACAAAACACAATATTTTCAAAGTTTGTTGCTTTCTAACTAGGTGTCAGAGGTTAGCAATGGATCGTTTTTCAGCTACTCATAAGCACTCATGCAATTTTGAATATGAATGAATCAACAGAATTGAAATTCAACGACTCGTACTCGCTACAACCTTGATTTATAAGTATAAGTAGCAATGAGTGTAAGTACAGTGTTAATATCAAACTCACAATATTGGAAATATGTTTGATTCATACGCCTACTCATTCTGAATCATAAATTTAGAAAAATACTTATAATACTTATAAGTCATTCGAATCATTCATCAAAATTTACAGCCGTTGTTGTTTTTGCATATGCAAACAAAGAGGAAAGGAACGACAAAGACAACAAGCAAAGCATACACACAATCTTCTTGTGAGTATTGCAGTGCTCGCACCCGAATCATACTAATTTTGTGCATCGTGTAAATGTTAAGTAGAGACGAGTCGAAGTCAATAACATCATGCGTATTTTTAAGTATGAATACGACGAGTACTTCCAACTTTGAGTATGAGTAGTATGAGTATCATATTAAAATAAGTATCTGAAATTATAAGTATGACTCGAACCTACTCATCATATTGAATACTTATTGCTGATCTCTGATACATAATTGCTCATTACAACCCTTCAGCCAGGATTATTGACATAGTTTCTCACACCACTTATGTTGGGTGTGCTAATTTTATACAAACGCGGCTGGAGCTACAGTTTAAAGTCGACTCCGAGAGTTTTTGCCAGAAATTTGATGAGAGGAAATCAACAATAACAAAGAATGCAACCAAAATACAAAAGCAACAAATAAAGCGACAAAGGAATTCTCGAGAAGGCGAAAATATGAACATTCTACTTTAAGGACATTCAAAAGACCGTTTATGTGGGCATTTAAGAAGGTAAGACAAAGCAGGCAACCTGTAGTAAGAATTCAGTCAGTCATGTGTAAAGGTGTGTTAGGTTTGAAGAGAAGAGTTGTGGTTTGAACATCTCCGCTATACAGATCTAACGAACAACCGTTGTTATTTACGTAAAAGGCGTTATTAAAGAAGAATAGCGAACAAGTAATTATTGGTGTTTACGACAAGTTATAAACAGTGGCACACAAAAATAGTGGGAACAATAAAGAATTTAATTGAAACTAAACAACAATTTATTTTTGTTTTAATTGCAGTCAACGAAATCATATTTTAAATGTTTTTGAAAACGTAAAAACGGAACACTATTTTATAAAAACCAAAAAACTAAAAACTAAATTTATTACGAGGTATAAACTATACAGATTGGCTGATATGTATTGCAACCAACTTCAATTGCTCGTCTGATAGCTGACAGATTTATTCCACTGAAAGTTCATTTTATTATTAATAGGCTTACAAAAGCTATTCGTGATGCAACTCAAGCGTGATAGTGTGATTGCTTTATATTTGGCTACCAAACACAGGTGGCTAGCTCGTTAGAGCCCTCCAGCATTTAAATGTGAATAAATCTGTTGTTTCTCGTACCATTGCACGTTACCGTGATACTTTCAGTGTTGAATCGCGTCCAAAAAGTGGACGAAAGAAAACGGTAACAACACCAGAAATGATATGAAAAGTGAAGGCCAGATTTGATTCAAATCCACGCCGCAGTGGTAGAAAAATTGTTCGTGACCTGAATATATTGCGAGAACGGATGCAACATGTTGAAAAATGAGGTTGGACTAAAGCCATTGAAATTCCAAAAAGTGCAAGAGCTCACCCATGGACAAAAAATAAAGTTAGACTGGAAAGACCCAAGAAGTTATTTCGCTTGCACGAATCTGGCGGGTTACCGAATTTGGTTTTCTCCGATGAGAAGTCATTCCAAATTGAGCAGTTTGTGAACAAAAAATAAAAATGGTCGGGCTTTTTTGCCAAAGAGGTCAGCTGAAAATTTACTCCTGCGATTGGCCACCAAAACTCAAGCGCCGCCATTGGTAATGGTGTGGGCCGCCGTTACGATCGATAGTCACTCCCCGCTCGTATTCATTGGCCGAGGGGTCAAAATAAATCGGGAAAATGTCTTAATGACAGTACTGAAATCTTGGGCAGACAAACATTTCTGCCGCAGACCATGGACATTCTAACAGGACTCAGTATTACCGCACTAAGCACGCGTCAACCAAGAATGGCTTAAAAAAGAGTTTCCTCGCTTCATTTTTACCGGATAATGGCTACCAAAATCTCAGGATCTCAATCAGATGGACTTTTGCGCCTTTGGCGTTTTGGATAGCAAGGTTCTCACTTAAAAATACCAAAGTGTCGACCATCTCAAGTCGGCGCTTCGCCGAAAATGGGCCAAAATACTGCAGAGCTACTTTCGATGGCTTTGTCGGCCGTTTGAAGGCCATAATTCGTACCAAAGGTGGTCAATTCGAACAAACCTAAACTGATTCTAAAATTTGATGTCATTTTCAACATTTTTTGCTTTTGAACTATAAAATTAAAAAAATATAGCGTTTAACTTTGTTGCCTTAATATTTAGTTGTATAATCTGTTGTAGTCGTGCTTAATTTTAAAATAGTTTCACTAATGCTGGAAGTTATTTATTATTTTTGGTGTCGTATTATTATTATTTTGTATAAAATGTTTAGCATGATTTTATTGTTCAATTCCTTCGTTGTAATATTTATAACCATTTTATGAAGCTTTTAATTTTGATATTTAAAAAACTACTACGTAAAGTTGATTTTCATAACTTTAAAATAAAAATTAACAAGTTGTTGTGAGCCACAGTATTAAAAATCCTGCTATGATTATGGCAGAAAAGGAGAAGAAAAGTTTAAATGCTAATTTCGTTGTTAGTTGGTTTGTTGGTTAGTTTCCAACTAATTACTTGGCAACATATGCGCTTCAAAGAGTGCTAAGCATTTTTAATATTTTTAATTATTTTATAGCTACAGAGTGAAGAAAAAGTTGAACGTAATTGTTTTATAAAAATAAATATAAAACTTTTGTTAGTTTTAAATTTAATTTTTTTGTTAGTTGTGTTATTTTTTATATCCCATATACAAACTTTTCAAACTATACTTTTATTATTGTTTAGTTTAAGGATATTTATTTTTTTTTATTTTATTAAAATATTTTCAATCCATGTTTGTAATTTAGTTTTAAATAAAAATAAAAGAAAACATTTCCAAATGACTGCATATGTTTGCTTGTAAGAAAAAGTTCAGAAAACGGAACAAATATCAGAATAATTGACACTAAGTAACCACTTTAGTCGCCGTAATCTATTAGATAGTATTGGTACGGGTTTACCTTTTAAAAATATTTGAAAGATAAATTCGTAGGTTAGGTTAGATGACTTGTACTTGTGGGTTAATACAAGTACAATACCCGTAGGCCAAAATCAACCCATGGTACAATGTCCTTAGAGAAGGAAGGAAATGGAGTATCCTATATACTATATATAAAGAAGGCAATGTAAGTAAAGGCGGGCGAATGAAAATCGGTGGAATTACAGAGAATGAAACAGACACAAAACAAAAGAGGGTGAGATCCTAACACCTCTCAACCAGTCCAAGCTGCTAATGAATCTATCGGCTCTCGACATAGAACTCAAGCTCTTAAAGAAGGCCCTGCCAAGGGTTCCCAACCTGAACCTACCAAGAGCTGGGCAGTTATAGAGGAGGTGTTCGATAGTCTCTAACTCCCCCTCATCGCAACATACCCTGCAATAGTCCGGCTGGGATCTGGAACAGATCTAGCAGTGCCCCGTGACAAAATCGACAAACAACCTTAAGTTGGCCTTAACCAAGCCCAGCATCCAATTTGTTTTCTTACTGTCCACAGCAAGCCATAGACGTCTAGAAACATAACAAACCGATCCGTTTCCCCAATGCCTCTGATCTTCCTCCCTAACCCATCCATCGATGAGGTCATAGAGGTGGCAGACTGTGGAGTCGGGACCAACTATCAAATCGCCCCCTGAAAGCAAACCTAACCTAGCGAGAGAACCTCGTAAATTACAATACAAATTAATTTTTGTTCATTAAATTTCGTTATTGTTGGCATAATTTTGTGTGCCACTGTTCATAACTTGATGTAACAACAATAATTGCTTTGTTTCATATTCTGTTTTGCACTCATTTCCACAATAATAACAATTGTTCGAGCGATCTTTATAGCGGCGAAATTCAAAGCACAATTATCCTCTTCACAAGCAATGCGTCTTCACACAAGACTGATTGAATTCTTGCTGGCCATTGGTATTTTTATTTTTGTTATAAAACCAGAGATGGTACCTACTCATGCAGTGCATTGTGCAGGTTTTAGGAAAGGTGGAAAGAGGGAAGATGCGAACAGCACGGAAACGAGTTGCTGCTAGGTGACTATAACCTAGCCAGTGTTACACCTTTACCATTAGACAGTCTACAGCAATCGTCCCCAAGAAGCCCGCTGTGTCTCACACTTCCTATGTTGTGTGTGTTAATTTTATACATAAGTGGCGGGACCTTTAGTCAACTTCGAACGACAGATTTTTTGAGAAACTTTTCATGGCAATTTTATTTACTCTCAGATTTTTTGCCAGAAATCTGCTGAAAGGAAATCGCCGAAAAAATACTTTTTTTTTATTTTGATGTCTGGTCTGGGACATGAACCCTGGCTTTACGTCTAATAAGCCAGCATACTACTTACTTGACCACTACCTAATTGCCTTTTATATCGCAGGGTAAACAGTTTGTTGAATGCTCTTAAAGGAGAATTTCTTTGCCTTCGCGAAATCTCTGTAAATGTTAACACGTAGTTTACATTATTTTTATTTGGGTATTTTGTTTGCGTTTATCGGTGGAGTGTTTTTGTTGACTGTTTGTTTACTTGTTTATCCCCTTTTTTATACTGATGTTGTTGCTATAGTTTTGTTTATCCATTGATCATGTAAATAAGTCCATTGTTTTTATAGCATTTGTTTATTATTTTAATGTTAATCGATGTAATATCATTTCAATTTTCGTAACAGTATGTTGTATTATAAGAGGCGAGGTCACGGTTCAAAGCCTAAGTCAGAATCTAAAACAAAAATGATATAGAAAAGATAAAATTCTTCGGTTACTGCCTGTAACAGATTTTTGGCGAAAACTCTGAGGGTAAATAAAAGCTCCCATGAAAAGTTTCTGCAAGAAAATCTGTCGTCCCGAATTTAATTTGTAAGTCTCGCCACTCACGTGGCACGCACACCACAGAGGTTAGAGAGAGAACGTGTACTTGTCGGTTAATACAAATACAGTACCCGGTACACACAACATAACTGGTGTGCGAAGCCGTTGAGTGACCATATTGCATTTTTCTGAACACTTTCTAATGATATTCGACATCTCAAAATGCAAACAACGACCAGTGCCATAAGCAAGAACTTTCTTTTCTGCTAGCTATCCAATATTATCAAATTTTTATTTCCTTCTGAGGAAAGCTACTTTGGCGTCATAAGTAGTCCATATTAACCGCAACAGTTCGGAGTTTCGATTAATCATTAGCAATATGTTCTTCCATTTTTCCTAAAAAATATTTTTGACACTAATTTTCGCGATTAAATTAAAAGCATTGTTGTTGCAGCAATGAGCTGTTTTGCTGTCTAATAAATTTTCGTAAATTATATGTCTGAACGCTAAAAATATTGTTCTCAATAAACCGAATATTGATTTAATAAAAGTGCAAGTATGAACATTGCTTCTTCAACTTTCATTCTAAAAAAAATTTAAAAAAAAATTTAATTCATTCCCAATGAAATGTTTTTTCGCCTGGAAAATAAGAAATTGAAAAAAGAAAATGATTTCCAAGCCATCATGCTATTCCATTGTTCACCCTGCCCTCAAAGATATGGAAAAATCTTCTTCAAAAAACTTTTAAAATGTGAACAAAAACTTCAAGCTAATGGTGGCATGTATCTCAATATGTGCATCCACACTCATTCTTCGTTGGACAGAAATGTTTTTAAAACACAAACAAATGTCAAACAACCATTGTAATTAGCATTCAACCTGGTTTACAAATCCCTTATGAAGCGGACTATCATGTCCTTGCACGACAACAGACAAAGTTGCAACGGCTATTTAAATTATCACTGTGAACGACAAGGAAAGAACTGTAAAGGTACTGTCTGTGGTTGGTTTGAAATACGGTTATGCCAATATACCACAGGTGAAATAACCACTTCTTCTGTCTGAAATTTAAATTGACGCAGAAATACGAATACAAATACAATTACACATTGTATTTGACAGCAGACAAAGTCACTGTAACGTTACGTACATACGCATAATCAGTGTTTAATCAAAAGTTTTACGTGTTAAGCGCATAAAGCGTATAAGTAATTAAGAAAAGATTGGTAAAATTGAAATGAAATTTAGAATGGAAAAATTGTATCGACATTTTTTAGCTATTCGTTGGAGTTACTTTAGCAGTACAAAAATTTTATCACAGAATTTCTAATCGCCCCACTTGAATTCGGCAAACATTACAGTGTTAAAATACACGATTTAAATAACTCTATGTATTCACTGGGATCCCAGTGAAGCCGTTCTACTGAAGGTATCACGTGCAGCAGCTAAATTATCGACTACAGTACGTACCCAGCCGCAGTCTGGTAATCAGTATGTTAACTTATGAGACATGAGGCCACGTTCCAAACACCAATTCAGACATCTCCAATAAAAACGAAATATGAAAAGAAATATTTCTTCGGCAATTTCCCCTCAGCTGAAAAGAATTACCATGAAAAAGAGTGTGAAAAATATGCCGTTTGGAGTTTGAACTGTGCATCCCTGCACTTATAAATAAAATTAACACATGCATCATAGG
Source organism: Sarcophaga peregrina (assembly GCA_014635995.1). Classification (NCBI taxonomy): domain Eukaryota; kingdom Metazoa; phylum Arthropoda; class Insecta; order Diptera; family Sarcophagidae; genus Sarcophaga; species Sarcophaga peregrina. Next base: position 87,595,845 of record CM025790.1, on the reverse strand, counting down.
TGGTGTGATAAGCTAGATATAAATCCTGACTAATGGGTTGCAATGACCAAGTTACCAAGTAAGTACGTAATATTTTATATAATTTCAGCATAGACTTGAAAATTTCTCTTAAAAAATGCAGTGTCAACATCACGATAAAGATGAAACCATCACTAGTGCTCACGAAAGTGGTAGACCATTTTCATTGTGGTAAAAACAAATCGAATATAGTACATGGCAGCCTATTACACCAGATTGCTGACCTAATTGGCCTTATAATTGATAAATCACTAGCCAAATGCGGTCCTATATGCTAGTGATGTTGGAACATGCTGGATGTGGTATTATTGTTCACGTGGAAGGCGTTGTTCTTACAATATCGGTTATATTTGTCTAGACTGGGTAGGATGACCTAAGATGTTTAACGAGTAGTCATCCACCATACCAGACAAATGGCCGCCTTCTTGTCCAGAGAAATTTGCCTACGACGGAACTTGAACTAAAGACTGGAACACGGAACGTTAATCATACGTGGACATCATTTCGTCAAATTAGAGGACGTCACGAATTGCATGGATTCTCTACACTCGCAGAAATCTCTTACATTACATGGTAAATAAAGGGTCCTATAGAGATTGTCTTTAGCAATATTTTTATATGAATTCTGAAATAGAGAAATCACATTTATTGTGTGGTGCTACATAGACAGGCGAAAAGATTAAAAAAAAACAGCACATTTTCACATACCATCTACTCACCAGTTCTTTTATCTAACGTTTGTCTATAATGTATTGGCAATAAAAGTCTGCTTCGTTTGCCCCCAACTGATAACCATCATATCAGAAGAGAATTCCCGTAGCTTACGTATGCAACATTTTGTTTTTTAGAGTGTAAGGAGAATGACTAAAAATGTTATCCGCGGATGCATTAGATAAATAGTTTTACGCCACATATTATTGCAATTCAAATTGTAGCATCGAAAAAGTAATGGCTTTGTCATCATTAAGTGGAAAAACAATATTTCAGTTGTAAGGAGTGCGCACAAATACATACACAAGTGGCGGGACTTTCAGCTTAAATTCGACTCCAAACGACAAATTTTTTTGAGAAGCTTTTCATGGCAATTTTTATTTTCTCTTAGAGTTTATGCGAGTAATCTGCTGAAAGGAAATCGCCGGAGAAATACTTTTTTTATTCTGTTTTGATGTCTGGCCTGTGGCTCGAACCCTGGCTTTACCCTGGTCTAATAAGCCTACTAGACTACGACGAATTCAAATCACCAAACTATGATTTTTAATTTACATTCTTGCAGCTATTTAAGCACACTTCTACCTTGATAAAGACAAACTATGAATTAATTTTCTTTACACAAGTTCAAATAGCAATTATTCAAAAGGAAAATAGAAAAAATTTTCTAAAAAACTAAGAGAAAAGAAATGGGCACTAGCAACTTTTGCAATACCTTAAGGGACATTGTAAAATTAAAAACTTAAAGGACTTAAAGGACACATCTTGACCAACAATCTTTAAATAATAAAGGACGAAAACAGAAAAGAAAACTTGGAAGTGACAAAGATATTGGATTTATACGCAAGGAAATTAACACTTGAACCTTTGAGAGTTTAAAATAAACCAACAAAAAAGCTTACAAAAGGAAAAATAAAAAGAAAATCGAAGAAAGAATATAAAAACGGCATTACGAATGGACTAATCAACCAAGCAACTATAAAGTCAATAAATGAGGAATGAATTCTCTGGTCGGTAGAAAATTAAACAATGTTCTCTCAACCGTTCTGTTACAAAAATTTTTTTCGAATTTTTTTTTTTCAAATAATAATATCTTATTTACAATGAAAATAAATATGCTCATGGGGTTTAAGAAAAAAAAAAAATTTATAACTTAAAAATTTTTTATTTTGAGCTGTAAAATAAAGATAATATTTTAAATATTAAGGAAGACCAAAATATTGTGTCTCCCTTTCGTACTTTAACAGTCATTTATTCAACAAGTTTTACTAAATCACCATCGATACCAGAGATCAGCAATAACTATTAACAACGATGAGTAGGTTCGACTCATACTTATAATTTCAGATACTTAATGAATGAAAATGAGTATGAACCAAACATATTTCGAATGTTATGAGTTTGATGTCAGCGTTGTACTCATACTCATTGCAATCTGTACTTATAAATCAATGTTGTAGCGAGTACAAATGAATCAGAGTGGTTGAATTTCAATTCTCTTGATTTATTCATACTCTAAATGACATGAATTCTTATGAGTAGCGGAAAAACGATTCTGATCAATACCATATCTTCCTTTCATTTGACTAGGGCGCATGAGTAACGTATTGTTTTTTTCGACACTACAATATCACGTATACGTAACAGTGATGAAGAATTTTTTTTACATTTTAGTTACTGAATGGTTTAATAAAGTTTGGTAATGTAAAAGTAATATTAGTTTTTATTTTTATTTTCTTTTTATTTGTTATAATAAATACCAAATGCAAATATAATAAGATTTATTAATTAAAAAAATGAAATATAAAATTAAATGCTATAGTGTGCAATACTAATTGAAAGCAAATATTCCATTTTCAAACAATGGCATACGTATGAAGGAAATGAAAGTAAAAACATTTTTAAAATCATCGTCAAGTACAGGGTGGCTGATATATAATGCAACAAAGCAAAGCGCTCTATTCTAAACATTTCGGTCTCAGACCATGGACACTCCAATAGGACTCAGTTCCACCGCACTCAGTACGCATCATCCAAGAATGGCTTAAAAATGAGGTTCCTGGCTTCATTTCTACCGCACAATGGCCCCCAAAATCTCCGAATCTCAATCCGTTGGACTTTTGCGCCTGGAATTTTGGAAAGTAAGGTTCTCACTAAAAAATATGAAAGTGTCGATAATCTTAAGACGGCGCTTCGTCGGGAATGGGCCAAAATACCGCAGAGCCACATTTGTGCTGCCTGTGATGGCTTTGTTGGCCGTTTGAAGGCCCTAATTCGTACCAAAGGTGGCCAATTCGAACAAATCTAAACTGATTCCAAAATTTTATGTTATTTCCAACATCTTTTTCTTTTGAACAATAAAATTAAAAAAAATAATAGCGCTTTACTTTGTTGCATTATATATCAGCCAACCTGTTTGCTTCCATTATTTCAGTTTGTTGGAGATTTCTGATCCGGAAATTGTACTGCGATCTTACTTCTCATGAGCCAACACACTATCTACTAATTTAACAGTGCCTTGAACTCCTCTGTCAGTGTTGCCAATATTTTTTCAAAATTTACCGTCAAATTGGGCTTCAAAAATCGCCAGAAACCGCTAAATTCAATTTTTAAATCGTCAGAAACCCGTCAAATAAATAGTTTGAAAATTTTAAATTAACATTGAATGAAACAAAATGTAAATAATTAAAATAAAATAACAATAATAATTGAAGTAGAGGTAACTACACATATTTTTTATTGAATTGTTTTTTAATTATGTTTAATAATTTACAAACAAAATTAGGTATTTTAAAAGAGATAGTGCCACTCTTCTGGAATTTCGTTTCGAAACTTTTGTGGATACTGAGGTGTCATAACTTTTTAAAAAGAAAATTCAATTTAAATGTACATTTTAAAATTATATTCATATAATTTATGTTCCAGAAAGACTCGTGTAAAAAATGACATGAAGTACATAAAGAAAGGGATTTATTCCACATCCTTCAAAAAATGTAAAAACATATAATTCGTAGGAAAAAATTAATACGAGAGTCTTTATAAAAAACTAAATAAAATTTTTATTAGCATTAATATATATTTTATTTCATAAAATTAAAAGCGATTCAAATTTATAAAAAAGTAACATAAATTTAAAATTATGGTAGTTCAGGAACTCAAAAAAATAATATAAGTTGATTAACAAATGGTACATTCACCGATCCTTAAAGGTAATTTAAACAAACTAAAAATCATCCAATGTGATGATGAAAGTAACAGAAGTTATTTTTGCTATCGTCATCGGATTTCATACGTAATCGCTTACGTGAGGTTGGCTCAGGATAGCTATCAACTCAAACAAGATTATCATTTTTAGTTTCCGATTGGACAGCACTGCGTTTAATAACAAAATCGGCCATTGCGATTCAGTTTGAAGTCGTCGTAGTATAGTAGAAACAATGTTACCTTATTAGGCTGAAGGCTAGAGTTCAAACTCCAGGTCAGATAGCAAAACGAAAATATTTTTTCGACGACTTCCTCTCAGCAGATTTCTGGCAAAAACTCAGAGAGTAAATAAAATTGCCATGAAAATCTTCTTGAAAACTGTCGTTCGGAGTCGACTTTAAACTGAAGGTCCGGCCACTCATGTCTAAAATTAACGCACACAACATAAGTGGTATGAGAAGCTAGGTCGCAATCCTGATTAAAGGGTTGTAATGACCAAATATGTATGCCTTTGTGTAAGTCATAGTAACGAGCCATTAAAGATCTTAGATTACATTGAGATTTTCATAAACTTTTCTCAACCGTACTATACCAAATATCACCGTGTAAAAACAGAATTAATTTTATTTTCTAGACCGTGCTATTACAAAATTAAGTGTACTTACTTTTTTAATATTTTTTCTTTTTCCTGCCTTCTTATTTTAAACACAACACCTTAATTTCAACTTTAGGTTTTCGATTTTTGCTTTGTACTTTTTCTACTAACCGTTATTATCTCTCTCGAATTGCATTTTTTCTTACTTGTATTTTCCCGTAATTGGCATTGCAAAAACGTCAGATTTGACGGGAAAAACGTCAAATTGGCAACAGTGTCCTCTGTAAATGTGACCCACATTCCACTGATTGCACCAACACAGGCTAGTAGTGTACCTTCTCTAACTCCATCTAAGCTGCTCGTAGGTTCATTCTCCGGAGATCATGGTACACATCGAATGCATTATCCTTGGGTTCTATTCTATTTATTCTATTCCTTTTATTTCAAAATATTTATTTATTTATTTATTAATTACAAAATACAATTATTGTAACTAATTAAAAGAAGGGAATACTAGCTACATAGGCCATCGATTCCGAAAAAAAAAAAATTTATTTATATAAGGCTTAAGAGATTATTTTCTAGTATAAACTTAAAAACTAAATTTAAATTGTTATCACAGACATTAGTTAAAAAGCTTGAAGGTCTTTTAGATCCAAAAATATTCATCCGGAAAGTGTTAAATGCTGGACACTCATCAAAAATGTGGGTTACATATATACATAATTGGCCATTACAACCCTTCAGTCAGGATTACGACCTAGCTTCTCACACCACTTATGTTGTGTGCGTTAATTTTATACATGAGTGGCGGGACCTGCAGTTTTAAAGTCGACTCTGAACGACAGATTTTTGAGAAGCTTTTCATGGCAATTTTATTCACTCCTAGTGTTTATGCTAGAAATTTGCTGAGAGGAAGTCGCCGAAAAAATATTTTTCGTTTTGATGTCTGACCTGGGATTTGAACCCGGGCCTTTTGTCTAATAAGCCAACACACTACCCACTAGACCACGGCGACTTCGAAAAATGTGGGTTACGGTTATATATCTATTGCATGTTGTGCAGAGCGAAGCAGATGTTTTATTTAGAAGATGTTGGTGAGAGTATTTGCAGTGGCCTAATCTCAGATGAACAAAAGTAGTTGTAACATTTTCCTTGCAGGTTATCGGGTAACTTGGTTTCCTACCAAGAGGGTTAACATTTTTGTAGGAGTGGAGATAATTCGACTAATTACTTTCATGAAGATTATTTAAAAATGATGAAATAACATTATATATCTTTATTTTCCCATGTGGAATATTTAAAGAGAGGTCTGTTTTTAGCATCAGCAGTTCGTTTCTAAAGATACCTACATGAGATGGGACCCATAAAAGATTGATTGTGTTTGAATTTTTTATTAAATAGTTTCTGATTTCGTAAATTAATGTGAGTCATAGTTAGTATTCCAAATAGCTTGTATAGAAGAGTGGCTGTCAGTGCATACAATAAATTTGGATCTTTGGTATACAGCAAATTTAATCACTTTCAATATAGCTAAAGCTTCAGCAGTAAAATTAGAACAGTAGTTGTTAAGGTGTCCGGTTTCAATAAGCTGGCCATTTTGATGAATAGGTGGGAAAGTTTTAGAAGCAGATGACTTAGAGCCATCGGTGAATAAGAAGTTCCAATTATTTTTAAATAAATTTTCGACTAGACTACTAAATATTTGTTTTTAAACCGCGGGTGGAGTGATAGCTTTCGAAAGATTAATCATAGATCTTATAAAAGAAGAGCCTTCCAACAGCCAAAGTGGTTTCGACTCTGGTTTGGAATATATGGGGTTAATTTGTAAATCCAGGTTCTTTGATAATTCACAACATCTACAGATAATTGATTTTATTCTGTTGCTTCTCTTATATTTGTAAGCTTTTAGTACCTCTTGACATAAAACTTTATTTTTACGGATAAGAAGCATGGGAACAAGTTTTTAGGTTAGAGAAACAGTGCGGTCTTTAATGGAATGTAAACCGGCTTCAGTTAGTATATTGATAATTGGGCTTGTATGGAAAGCTCCAATGCTCCGTCGAGATTTCGAAATATTTTATCTCACCCAAGAGTGGAAATTTTGTCATTTTTGAAAGTTTTCACCAAGTCTAACGCAGCTTGCCTTGGTTATCTTTCACCCTATTTCTATACATCATATATGAATGGATTACCGACACAATTCATATTTCTTCAGTGTCGTATACCACCTCAAGAGAACGATGGCAGTTCTGTATTAATATTGTTTTATACTGAAAGATTTCAAAATCATATTAACATAAAAATATCATTACCATTGCGGACATAAAAACTGGATTGTGTCTGCGATTCAAAATTGTTCATATTGTTTAATCTTCCACAAATAACTTCCCATCAAATTTCATCGTAAAAATATTATTATTATATCGCTTGTTATATAAAATTTCTATTTTTGCTGAAATATGCATATAAATTTTCCATAAAAAAAAATCATTCAAGTTGCATAAAATAAAATATTCTATTCAGTTTCCGTTTTCTTGTTTTTGCAAGTATTTTCTGAATTCATTGCAATTCATGTTGTATTTTAAATAATAGTAATCCTAATAACACTCTACATACATGTGTTTTTATATATGTATACAGTTAACCCTCCTATAACGAGGTGAGCTTTTTTAATATTGAAAATACAACTGCTATTGTTTTGTACGGTACTGTATCCCGGCTGAGCTTTTACGTCGAAAGTAAAACTTATATTAAACCCTCTTACAATACCTATTTACTATTCATTCATAGGCTGTGCGAAAGGAACTTATGGAATGAAGTTGAGTGCAAACTGCGCTATACCGCGTTATAGAAACGTACGTAATTGGCAATTACAACCCTTCAGTCAGGATTATGACCTAGCTTTTCACACCACTTATGTTGTGTGCGTTAATTTTATACATGACTGGCGGGACCTACAGTTTAAAGTCGACTCCGTAGGATAGATTTTTGAGAAGCTTTTCATGGCAATTTTTACTCTCAGAGTCTTTGCCAGAAATCTGCTGAGAGGAAGTCGCCGAAGAAATATTTTTCGTTTTGATGTCTGACCTGGGATACGAACCTGAGCCTTTCGTCTAATAAGCCAACACACTACCTACTATACCACGGCGTTATAGAAAGGCTGTCGCAATTTCAGCCCCGCGTTATATGGAAACCGCATTCTGAAAATACCGCGTTAAAGGAGGGTTGACTGTATATGTATCTATGTATGAATTTTAATAGAGGCTCCATTCATTTGGTGTCTAGTGGTCGGGTGATTTGGTGTAATTTGACATAGACACTCAATAGCTGTTATCATCATATTCCTTCAAACTGGAGAATTATCGAATATTTTTTTTTAAGAAGTTTCCTTCGTCTGTTGGTTGATTTGTCGTCCATTCATCCATTCAATTATTCATGTGTTTGAGAGTTTATTCTTTCATGTCGAACTATGTATGTTGAATATTAAATAACGTTTCCTTTTTAGTCTTCAGATTTACATAAAAAAAGTAAAATTGCTTGATGTCAGTAAAGCTTAGTTTTAATCTACCATACATACATACATAGTTTGTCATTACAACCCCTCATTTAGGATTATAGACCTAGTTCCTCACACTACTTATGTTGTGTGTGTTAATTTTTATACACAAGTGGCGCGACCTATAATTTAAAGTCGACTCCGAACGAGAGATTTTTATGAGAAACTTTTCATGACAATTTTATTTACTCTCAGAGTTTTTGCCAAAAATCTTTTTGTATTTTATTTTGATCTCTGGCCTGGGACTCGAACCCTAGCTTTACATCTAATAAGCCAGCACACTATCTAATAGACCATGGCGACCAATTCATCTAATTCTAATTCTAATTCATCCTTTGAAAAACACAATGGGTGGATTTGTATATAAAATTTTATTGGAGATAGTGATACGTCCGGATCTGGATTATGACCTAGATTCTCACACCATTTATGTGGTTTCCGTTAATTTTTATACATGTGTGGTGTGAACTATAGTTTGAGGACAACTTCAAATGACAGATTTATTAAAAACTGTTCACTTCATTTTTTTTTTTTTTTTTGCAGAAGTCTGCAGCTAAACAGTCACCAAAGAAACATTTCTTCATATTTCGTTTTGTTCGAGATGTCGGGTCTGGAGTTTGAACCATGCCTTTACGTCTAATTAACCAACGACTACAACTCCATTCATGCTGCATGTGTTAGTTTCACTAATAAGTTGGGAACCTTCAATTCGACTCCGAACGACAGATTTTTTAAAAACTTTTTATGTCAAATTTATTTCCTCATCAGACCAGATAACATGTTTCCAATCAGATGGAAACAGTACACCTAGCACAGACCCGAAGAACGTATTCAAAGGTACCATGTGAAGCAAACTGTTAAACATGGCGGCGAAAAAATAATGGTTTGGGGGGTATTTTGGCCCTCTATATTTAGTAGATGGTATCATACAAAAAAAGACAATCTACAGATACCAGAGCTACAACCTTGGCCTCACCAAAGCGGTGAATAGAACCATTCCATCTTTTGGAAAGCAAAGCCAAAAGGTCACCAGTAGAGCGCCCTTTATGGAAACCGTACTGACGATCATTTAGCAAACCGTTGGTCTGCAAATAACTCACAAGGTGGTGATTAATCATGCTCTCCAACACCTTTGAAAGAGCAGATCAAACAGCAATTGGGCGATAGTTTTCAGGGTTATTAGCTTCACCCTTTTTAGGGATTGGCGTGACATTAGCAAGCTTCCAACATAAAGGGAAAATACCGGCACAATATGACAAACAAAAAAAAACGTTTAGCTAATGGACGGGCCAATGCCAAAGAGCACTGTTTCAGGACCTGAGCTGGTATACCATCCGGCCCAGAAGACTTGTTCACGTTGAGAACCGCAAGAACACTCCTAACCGCCCTAGCTCGAAAGAATATACTAGGCATAGTCATTGATAAAAATTAATTTTTTTTTTGTATTTGCTTGTATGGTTTTGTTTTTGTAGATGACGAAACCCAGTATTGTGAATATGCACTCACTTCTGCTCGCCACTGTATATAGCTCCATTTTATTTAATATCATACTTTCAACACGTAATGTAACTGACAAAATATTATTCCCCATTATTTGCAATTTTATTATCACCATCTATTATTCGTTTTACTTCTTTCAGTTTTCGTATTAATTTTTAAAATCCTTTCATCCTGTTAATGGAAAATGAAATCCTTTTATCATCGTCTCATTCATCTGGTTTTTGTCTCTTTTTGGTTCTTCCAAACTGACAAATGACAGATGGCAATAGAAAACTTTTAATAAAAACATAAATGAACTGCAAAAAAGGGATGTGAGTTTCATTTTAAATTAAGGACAACAAAAAAAAACATTAAATTTTGATAAGTTTTTACGTATTTTTTAATGTTTTTCATATTTAATAATTTATTTCTTAACCCATTAACGCCGAATGGGTAGAAAAATACCCAAAAAGAAAGAAGTTTTTTTTTAAATTCTATCCTGACCTAACTAAACGAGAGCCCAAAGAACGAATAAGGAAGACATAGAACGGTTAAAAAAAATTATTAAGACATGATTGCACATATTTTGGGTGACAGTAGAAAGGTCAAAGATCATGAATTTTTCAAAATCACAATTTTGTAGAAAAAACTTCTGTGGAATATGTATGTATGTATGTACTCTAATATATTGTTACGAAAGTGGAAATGGTGTTGTTAAAATAATAAACAAAAGCTCCAAACACAAAACAGCGCACTGTTCACGTGATCAATGAATAAGCAAAAAAAATATAGCAACAAAAATAAAGCACTTGTTTACAAGATCGATGAATAAACAAGAATAAAGGATAAAAGACGTAAATAACCAACAACAAAATGAAGAGAACAAAGAAGTAAACAAGAAACAACAATGTGCAGTATAAAATAGGATAGACAAATAAGCCAACAACAATTAATCTACCTGCTCGAATGTAAACAAGAAACAACAAAAAGGAACATAAGTTGTTTACATTTTTAGATTGTTCCCGAAGGACGTCATCGTCCTTTAAGGGCATTCATCACACTGATGATCCAGTAATATAAAAGGCAGGCTAAAGCGAGCAAGAGATGATTTAGAGTTCAGAGTTTCAGTTGAATCAGTCGTGTGTGCAGACGGCACGTTGCATTCGAAGTGTGAATTAAGCTAGACGTGTATAACAACATTACGTTGGTTGAAGTGATAAATCAATCGGTTGTGTGCAGACAAGTTGCGTCTAACGGAAGCCGTTGTTAGTGTTGTGCTTACAAAAAGGTTGTGAGCGAGGAATAACTAACAAGTGTTGTTGCTTACAAAAAAGGTTGTCAGCAGAGAATTATCACGAACGAGCACATATTGTGAAAGTTATCATTGCATACGTAGAATAAGCTGGAACAGTGGCACAAAAGTTGTGCAGATAATAAAGAATTCATCAAAGCTAAACACAAATTTATTTTTACTTTATTTGCAATCTACGAACTCATATTTTTAACGTTTTTAAAAGGTAAAAACGTAACAATATCTTCTACCCGATATAAATACTTTCACTTAAATTGGTCTACTTATGTATCTAAGCTACAAGTGTGATTAATTGCCAAGGGTATAAAAACACCCACTTAGGCATTGCTATAAAATATTTTTCATAAAACTTTGAAAAATTAATTTCAAATAGAAAAGGCTACTAAACATTAGAGCAATTCACTAAAAAAAGTGCCCCTTAAAATGAACTTTAGACTTTTTTAAGATTACGTTTAAAATATTTCGGCTCCAGATTTGACCTCTCGTGAGGTGGACCATGTTGAAAAAGGGTCTATTTTGGAATATTTCTAAAGATTCTAAGATAATCTAAGAGGAAAATATGTTTAATTTGACATATTAATACAAACAACCCCGACAAAAACAATTCAATAAACCATATTTTTTACAGAATATCCTTTAAAATCAGGACATGAATGATCGTCCTTGGACAAATGTAAAACTGTTGACGCGCCTTAAAAATACCTTTCTTATGATATAGACATTGTATACGTTAGCAAAGAAACAGATCCAAAAATTAACAAAATATTGAAAAATATACCCTTTTTCAAAGTGGTCTAGCTCACGAGAGTTCGAAACTGGAGCCGAAAAATTTTAAATGTTGTCTTATATAGTCCAAAGTTCATTTTTAGGAGGGTACATCGAGCACTTTTTTTGGTGAGTCGCTCTACTAAACATGTGATTTAAACTTGTTTAATAAACTCCCTTTTTATATTTTATAATTCATTGTTACCATTGCTTCCACCATACAATTAATCTGTTCTTTATTTACATTTAAGTTCCTTAAACAAAACAATTATAACTTGCATGTCCCCTGTACCCATTGGCCTGTACCCATTGGCAGGTGTTGGGAACTAATTTTACAAAATAATTCTTGGGAATAAACATTGGCGATGCCAAATTTTTTTTATGTTTGTGAATTCACTCCCAAAAAAAATTTTTTTCGGAATTGTTATTTGAGCTAGGGGTAAGTGCTTTATGTTAATTATTATAAAATTTTTTTTTTATTATTCCTGCACTCAGGGGATGACCCCTACTTATGCAGTGCATTGTGCAGGTTTAGGAAAGGTGGAAAGGGAGAGGAAAGATGCGAACGGTAAGGAAACGAGTTGCTGCTGGTGCCTGTAAAATGGTCAGTGCTATACCTTCACCATTAGACAGTCTACAGCAATCGTCCCCAAGAAGACCCCAGTTTCTCACACCACTTATGTTATATGTGTTAATTTTATACAGATGTGGCGGGACCTACAGTTTAAAGTCGACTCCGAACGACAGATTTTTGAGAAACAAGAACAGAAAGAGAAGAAATCGCCGAAGAAATACTTTTTGTATTTTTTATTTTTGATGTCTGGCCTGGAACTCGAACCCTGGCTTCACGTCTAATAAGCCAACACACTAAATACTAGAACACGGCGACCTCCAAAACTAATATCAATTTATTTTAAGTATTTAAGTACTTAAACCAATTGCTCAATTTGTTATCATTATCATCATTATCTTACGAAATTATAGTATTATCAGTATCATTATATAATCATCATAATAATTATATTAGATGCGAGGGCCACAGCTCAATTTACAGGTCAGGCATCTCCAACAAAATGAAATATGAAAAAAAATTAGCAAAATACTTGCAGAAAACTCTTAGAATAAATAAAATTGTCATGAACGCCACTCATGTATAAAATTAACACACACAATATAAGTGGTGTAAGAAGTTAGGTCACAATCCTGAAGAGTTGTAATCACCAATTATGTATGTATTAGGGATGCCAGTCGGGAAATCCTGAATCAAGAAATCTCTGGATTTTGTGAATCCCGAAAATTTCAGGATTTTCAGGATTTTCGGGACTGTGAATTCATAAGTATTTTGACCCTACAAAGGGTCCTGAAAAAAATTCTATAACACTTGACTTCGATAATAGCATTCCAGATGAGGAAACATTGATAAAAAATTATTTGATAAAACGAATTAATAGGGTAAGTGATTTAGATACTCAATTGTCCAAAGAAATAGATTTACTTTCATCAGGAAGTGGTAGCGGTGAATATTTATAAGCTGCATACAACTATCTTGGAACCATTTTAATCAACAAATATTGATTGCGAGAAGTATTTTTAAATAGCAGAGTATGTTGACAACAAAATTCATTCAAGCCTATCAGATCACATGTTAGGTACTTTAATATTTTTGTTGGAATCCAAATAGTTTTCTTAAAACTAATGCAAAATCCCGAGTTCCGAAATTTTTAAAAATCGATAACGTTTGGCATCCCTAGTAAGTATGTACGTATCATTATCGTACTACTTTCCAGTACGTATGAGTAATATTAAATTCAATTAACGTCGTTTTTGTTGTTTTATGAAGTTTTAATTTTTGTTTCGTTTTTCTTTTCTAAAACATTTCTGAAGTGTGGAACAATATTTATTATTTTATATTAAATTTTTTTATTCATTATTCTCTTTTAATTTGCAATAAAATTTAATAAGAATTGACCTCATATACGGATATTAATTTTTATTTTCAAGTCCTGTATATACTTTTGTTATTTGTTATCGAACAAATAAAGTCCCTATTAAAGCTTTTAGTTTTTATTAGAGCATAAGAATGTGTATTAGGGTCATAGAAGTTATTTTTATGGTGGGTTTAATGAAAAAGTTTTTATCACAATACATTGTTGTTGTTGTGTATATCTGATTTTGCTAAGAGTATGAACGCGCTTAGGTTGGCTGCATTGAAGGTAGAGTTTTTCCATTTTAAACAGTTGCTTTAAATATATTCTTTTAAAATCGTTTAAAGTATGAGTTTGTAGATTGCAAATAAAATCAAAATAAATTTGTATTTAGTTTTAGATAAATTCTTTATTGTTCAGACAATTCCGTGTGCCACTTTTCACAACTTGATGTAAACAACAACAATTTGCTTTGTTTGTTAGTCTTCTTTACACCCTTCTTTAACATTAACAATTGTTCGTTAGATGTTTATAACGGAGATATTCAAACGACGATTATTTTCTTTACACGCAACGCGTCTTCACACAAGACTGACTGAATTCTTTTTCAATATCCCGTTTCTGCACATGCGACTGACCGAATTCTTACTAAATCACGTGTCTACACACAAGACTGCCTGAATACCTGCTGAATAGCCGTTGCCTGCTTTATCTTTCCTTTTATATAGCTGGATCAATAGTGTGCTGAATACTCATGAAAGAGAATGAATGCCTTCGAGAAATATAATAAAATGTAAACAAGTTGTTTTCATTATTGTTGCTTGTGTATCTTGTTTACTGTTTATCCGCTCCTTTTTTTATACTGCAGTTTTTTATTGTTTGTTGGAGGTCGCCGTGGTCTAGTAGGCAGTGTGCTGGCTTTTTAGACGTAAAGCCAGGGTTCGAGGCCCAGGCCAGACATCAGAATAAGAAAAAATACAAAAAAAGGTATATTTTCGGCTATTTTTTCTTAGCAGATTTCTGGAAAAAACTCTGCCATGAAAAGTTTCTCCAAAAAGAATCTGTCGTTCGGAGTCGACTTTAAACTATAGGTCCCGCCACTTAAGTATAAAATTAACACACACAACATAAGTAGTGCGAGAAACTAGGCCAACAATCCTGACTGAAGGGTTGTAATGACCAATTATATGTAAATGTACGTATGTTTCTTGTAGACATAGGGGCAACAGTCTGATTAAATGACTTTGCTGTTCTCGAAAGCTCTGTAAATGTAAACATCCTTGTTTCTTTGTTGTTTGAGTATTTTGTTTACATTTATTCTGATAGTGTTAGTGTTGCTACTTGTTTACTTTTTTATCCCCTTTTTATATTGTTGTTGTTGCTGTATTTTTGTTTATTCGCTGATCATGTAAACAAGTCCATTGTTTTTGTGTTTGTTTTTGTTGCTTTTGTATATCATTTTAAAAAAATTTAAATTTACGAAGATCCAACAAAAGTTATTTGGCACTTCTTTATAAACTATTGCATCAAATTCAAGCCTCATAGACTGAATAAGTTCGGCATTAGCCGTATGATGCCTATTGTTTGTAAACATTGACTGTCAGTGGGATGGATAAAAGAAAAATGTACTAAATTTCAGCAAAGCGAAACACAAAAAGGTGGTTTAAAAAACGATAAAAACAAAAACAACATTAAAAAAGGCACAACAAAAACTAAATAACTTTTATGTGGATGCAACAATAGAGAAAAAATTCTCATTTATTGTCTGGTACTACACAAGCAAAAAACCCGCACTCTTTCACATCCACTCATAAGTTATTTTGTTTGATGTTTTTCCATAATGTATTGGCAGCTGCAGAAATGTTCGCTTTATATTACCTCCTTTATGTCAGTAAAGCATTCCCATAGTATAGTTTTCCAACATTTTATTTCAGACAGAATGAACAGAATGAAAAAAAAAAATGGTACCCAGCGGCTGCTGGAGAGGAATGGGCTTATGCTACATATTGTTGCATTTCAGCATGCGGCATTAAAAAGGTATTGGCTTTGTCATCATTAAGGGGAAAAAATGTTCCACTTGTATTAGTATGTTGTAATATATTTAGAATCTTCAAGAGGTTTACATATTGATTTCAGGGTGGCATGAACACGTATTTCTACAGTGTGTTGCAAAAGTTGTAAATATACAGGGTGGCTGATATATAATGCAACAAAGTAAAACACTACATTTTTTTTAATTTTATTGTTCAAAAGCAAAAAATGTTGGAAATAACATTAAATTTTAGAATCAGTTTAGATTTGTTCGAATTGGCCACCTTTGGTACGAAGTATGGCCTTCAAACGGCCGACAAAGCCATCACAGGCTGCACGAAAGTGGCTCTGCGGTATTTTGGTTCATTCCCGGCGAAGCGCCGTCTTGAGATGATCGACACTTTGGTAATTTTTAGTGAGAACCTAACTCTCCAAATGCGGTAACTGGCCACTTTCGTGCAAGCGAAGTAACTTCTTGGCTCTTCATTCCACAATTGGTTCTGTTCATTGGCTTCCTCGTTGATGTGATTTTAAGGTCAGTTTGGAATAGCAGATTTCTGTATATTCAGTTTTTATTTACTCCCATAGTTCGTGCCGGAAATCTGCTGAAAGGAATTTGCCGAAGGAAGATTTTTTCATATTTCGGGTTGTTGGAGATGTCTGACCTCGGTTTTGAACCCTGGTCTCTCATATAATCAGCCAACACACTATGAAAGCTTGGATTAAGTAAGAAATAGGTACATAATGTATAAATAAACTTGTACACAACATTTTAAAATTTTAAAGATATCATCGTATTGTTATTATAATCATCTTATGGTGTCTTAAGTGCGTTTAATTTCACAAATATTCCCTTAAGTTTTAATACGCTTAAATCTTAACAGACACACGATATTTGTAAAGCATGCAGGATTATTTTTCCTTGGCAACAGCGTGAAATTATTGTTATGTTTTCATGTAACGCAGCTTCATATCGACATGTCATGGCTTTCTTGGGCTATTAAGCGTGAATGAATTGCCATCGTGTTTGCTGTGTACAGTAGTTACTTGAGCTTATGGTTTTAAAAACCACCAGGCACTGGTAAAACTTTACATGGCATGCATGCAGTTATAAAGAAACTAAAAAAAAAAACCTTAAGGGATGATTAATTGTCGTTATGAACCGTTGTAGCATATTAACTTACGTTAACGGGTAGCTTGTCGTTCACAGGCAAATTCGCTCGGTGGCCCATATGGCACATATTGCGTAAGGTTGTCAAAACATTAATTATTGTGGAAAAAGCAATTGACAAGCAGAATAAAAAGGAAATATAATAACCGACACCAGAACATAAGTAGCAGAATATGTAAGTAAATATCAGATTATGACATTAATAGATCTCATGCCATGTAAAATTTTTGCGAGATCAGAGGATCCCAGTGAAGTCTTTGAACTGGATTGGATTTATAATCGTTCTCTAGGGCTGTCCGTCTCTATTGATTACCGAAGGATATTGCTAAGCCTGGGGGTTTCCTTAAAGGTTTAAATTATCGGAAGCCGACATTAAGGATCTGCTAAAGTTTATAGTACAGGATCTTTCAACATGAAATTCCAAACATTGCTAATTGATAATAGTCATCATATTAAAAATACATTTCCAAAACACATTGTCCAACCATAGACAACATCGTGTGTTCCCCGAGTGTTCTCTGGTGACCAAATTTCATCGAAAGCCATCTTCAGCAATGAAGTTCATTTGTTGTCGAACTTTGGGACAATAGATATTCACATGAATTGAATAGAACCGTTGGTTATGGTCAGCAGTGCCATCGGCAAGACCTATAGTTCTATAATTATTAACTACCTTTGGCCTGAAGTAGATGATTTATCCGCCAAAGACATGTGGTTTCCACGGGAAGGCGCTGTCACATAGTTTATACTAAGGAGTGTGCACAAAAAAAAAACTGGACTTACACTTTTCGTTATGTACTTTTCGAAATAAAACTAAGCGGCGGATTTTTTGCGTTTTATATTTCAATTAAAGTAAATAATATTTGAATTCTTTTGTGTATAAAATGTCTCAGAGTATCTAACTTTTTGAGCCACTTTTCTTCCAGACATTTTTGGGTGCTTTATAAAAACACGTTTTATTTCACTTGCTTTGTTTTGGTAGGCAAATCCTTTTTTTTCTTCCACTTCTAAGTTTTCTCTCAATACTCAAAGACTCCTAATATTGTTTTATTCTTAACTTAGAAACTGTTTTTTGATTAACACCTGCGAACCTAGCTATCGTTTTTTGTAAGCGGTGCGGTTTTTTATTGAAAAATTAAAATTTTTTTTATTACATTCTTGTTGGGTGTCCATTTTCAAAAAATTAATTTTTCTATTGAAAAGACATTTAGCACGTAGATTTTGAAACAGACGACTAAAAAAAACAATGTAACGGTATTAATTTTTTCAATTATGATAAAAGTTATACACTTTTTTTTGCGCGCACTCCTTACATTCGATATACTGCACGAGCGATTTGAGGGCAATGTCATCTTACTTGAAGATAATGTGAATTGGCCACCAGGATATTTTCCAGTTCTTTTACATCGAAGGTGTATGCAAAAAAGCAACATACAACGTCAATCCTCAAAAGCAACATAAGTCATGGAAAACATTCGAAGGAGGCGTCTGGGGCATAAATATGTACACTTAATGCGTCAATTGGTTTTATAAACGAACAAAAATTTTGATTTGTGTTTGATTCGTGTTAGTTTTCCTATTGCCCCATTTCATTGACATTGCCTTTTAAGAATAGAAATCCAATTACATTAACCGCCTTCAATGATATTAAAGGTCCTGGCATGTGATTTTTAACATTGGATATTAGAATAAAGAATGTCACCTCAATTTTGGTTACGGTTTGCTTAATGATATTTGATGCAAACTAAGTTAATTGAACAGATTGATTGATATCAGATGCTTGGAATATATTACAACATAACGGGTTAATAGAGGTTATGTTAAAATTTAGGTAAATAGTTACTAGAATCGTTGAGGGTGACTAAACGATGCGGATAGTTTTTTTTATGAAACCAGTACTCAGGGGATGGCCCCTACTCATGCAGCGCATTGGGCAGGTTTTTAGGAAAGGTGGAAAGAGGGAAGATGCGTACTGCAAGGAAACGAGTTGCTGCTAGGTGACTATAAAATCGCCAAAGCTATACCTTCACCATTAGATAGTCTACAACAATCGTCTCCAAGAAACCCACAGTTTCTCACACTACTTATGTTGTGTATGTTAATTTTATACATAAGTGGCGGGACCTACAGTTTAATAGTCAACTCCGAACGACAGATTTTTTGAGAAACTTTTCATGACAATTTTATTTACTCTCAGAGCTTTTGTCTGAAATCTGCTAAGAAGAAATCGCCGAAAAAATACTTTTTTTATTTTGATATTTGGCGCGGGACTCGAACCCTGGCTTTACGTCTAATAAATAACCAGTCTACCTACTAGACCACGGCGACCCCTAAGATCTCAAGAAGTTTTGTAAACTCCCAGTTGGAGAAATTTTCCATGGAAATATTATTTACTCTAAGAGTTTTCGTCAAAATATTTCTGAGAGGAAGGTGTTATAAGATTTATTTGTTTTATATTCTAGTTTGTTTCATATGGCGGAGCTAAGGCTTTAATCACAGGCTTTTGTTCACTAAACAAATATACTATCTACTAGACTACGTTGAATTTTGGATAATAATAGTTCACATGATAATTAAATACTCCGATATATCTTCTTGAAGTCGCCGTGGTCTAGTGGGTAGTGTGTTGGCTTATTAGACGAAAGGCCCGGGTTCGAATCCCAGGTCAGACATCAAAAACGAAAAATATTTCTTCGGCGACTTCCTCTCAGCAGATTTCTGGCAAAGACTCTGAGAGTAAAAAATTGCCATGTAAAGCTTCTCAAAAATCTGTCGTTCGGAGTCGACTTTAAACTGTAGGTCCCGCCACTCTTGTATAAAATTAACGCACACAACATAAGTGGTGTGAGAAGCAAGGTCGTAATCCTGACTGAAGGGTTGTAATGGCCAATTATGTATGATATATCTTCTGATTATTATGGATCTAAGGCTGTCAACAGCGAGTGTTTTTAGGCCTAGCTTATGATAAATAAAACATTCTGCGCAAGCGATTTGAAGGGAGCTGATCTTGTATGATTACTACGAATTGGCCAAAGACCATAGCGGTCAATGCTCCACCAAGAAAAGCAATAGCGGACACTTAAACAATGTTATCAATCTCATATTTAAGATACTTTTCATAGCAATTTAATCCACT
This sequence comes from Sarcophaga peregrina, assembly GCA_014635995.1. Lineage (NCBI taxonomy): Eukaryota > Metazoa > Arthropoda > Insecta > Diptera > Sarcophagidae > Sarcophaga > Sarcophaga peregrina. The sequence goes on along the minus strand of CM025790.1, from coordinate 87,575,942 downwards.
CTTGGACAAAATTAACACACAATATGAGCGGTGTGGGAAAGTAGGCTGTAATCCTGACTAAAGGGCCAATTAAACAAGTATATACAGTCAACTCTTCTATAATGCGGTACTCTCAGAACGCGGTTTCCATATAACGCAGGGCTAAAATTGCGACAGCCCTCCTAAAACGCGTTACGAATGAAGATGACCCAATTGAGAGGATAAATATTAAAAAAATTACATTATTTTACAAGTCATTCATAATTTTGTTGGAAAATCAATGGAGTTTAGTTTTTATTTCAATTTTTTTTTTTATCAATCCTTATATAAACTCTTGAATTCAATAAAAATAATTTATAATTTATCTTGGCTTTTGTATTTCTTGGTCTCCATATAACGCGGTACGTAATTCTGTGTTTCTTATAGCGGGGTTTCCATACAACACGATAGACGGTTTCATAGAACGTGCTACGAATTAGTCTCGTTTGTACCTGAAATCCGAGTTTTTTATAGCGCAGTTTCCATATAACGCGGTACGCACTCATCGTGTTATAGGAGGGTTGACTGCATGTGTATTTTGTTCCTATTGCTTGTTGTTGCATTCGCTTGTAACAAGTTCGTTGTTTTTGTTTGTGTAGCTTTTGTTTATCGTTTTAATGTTAAACGATGGCACAGACAGGTTAACTGTACACAATGGCATCAATTCCACTACAAATTATTTTCTTTCGGTGTATGCTAAACAGATAACGTTGGAATTTTTTCATCATTTAAATATTTTGTACACACTAAAAGTGTTCTTCAATTTAAATTCTTATGTTTTTTTTGTATATATTCTACCACATATATGTATACATACTGTTATTAGCAAAACACATTAATGTCTTATGTTTTTAATAAATTATTTACGAACATGTTTTTCGAAATACATTTTATCCCCTAAAGGGAATTCTGCTTTCAATCGCAATTTCTTTTAGCTCTTAAGAACACCAGGTTAGTATTGAGTTAAGGCTGCAAGATTATAACAACGCTAAGACTGTTACGAATGCTTCAGCTGTTGTTAATGTTCATTAGCTTGATAAACACGGACTTAGTTTTATGCAACATATGCTGTATATAATACACATTACAGCGCATACTTTAAATAAGTATAAATCACCATAAATGTTGCTCTCTTTCCCAAAGCTACTTGATATGCAGATGTCATATGCTTTTATAGGATTTCTTGCCAACAATTCGTTTTTAAGTCGCTATTAAGTAACAATATACGCTCAAGTATATTGTAGGGAATGAAATATTAATTCATTGGCACTTGTACACATTCATTTGAGAACATAAGTATGTCTGCCACAGTGGCACTCGTTTATAACGAACTCGGTTATAACGAATTCTTGATTATTACGTACATATTTTCAAGTCCCAACGTTTTTTTTTTTTTTTATTAAAAATATAGGCAACTACGCGACAACAGAACAGCAAAGAATACAACCAAAATACGCAAACAACAATGGAGTCACGAAAGTTCTCGAGAAGGTGAAGCCACGAACATTCACTACACTGTTTATGTGGTCATATACATAAAAATGCAGGACAAAGTAGGCAACGAGTAGTAAGAATTCAGTCAGTTTTGTGTGAAGACGCATTGCGTGTAATTATAACCGTCGTTGTTTGAAGATCTCCGCTTTACAGATTCAACGAACGAGTGTTGTTATTTACGCAAAAGGTGTAAGCAAAGGAGAATAACGAACAAGCAAATTATTGTCGTATACATTTAGATGGACACAGTGGCACACAAAAATTGTAAGAACAATAAAGAATTTAATGGAAACTAAATAAACACCAATTAATTTTAAGTTTGTTTTAATTTTGTTTGCCAGCAGCAACTCGTTTCCTTACCGTTCGCATCTTCCCTCTTTCTACCTTTCCTAAAACCTGCACAATGCACTGCATGAGTAGGGGTCATCCCCTGAGTGCTGGTTTAAACAAAAAACGTTTTTCAAAAGGTAAAGACATAGCAATAATATACACGTTTTTATAAGCGCATACAGTGAAATCTCTACTCACGGACACCTGCCGTCAGCGGTCACCTCTTTTAAACGGACAATTTTCTTAGTCCCTTTCCATTTCAAGATGAACTCACTGGCCGAACGCCGAACTTTTTTCCCATCAAACACCTCCAGTAGAGGCATATCCAAGTCTATGAGGCTACCAGATCATTGCAGTGTCTTTCAGGCGGAAGTGTCGGCAATTCAAGCTGCGGTTCGCAAGCTAAGGATCATTATACTTTCCGATAACCAAGCGATTATCAGGGCGCTGGATTCTAAACTAAAAAACAGTGTTCGATTGTCGAGATGTCTCAATGAGATAGCAAACCGATGTGATGTTTGTATGACATGGGTGCCGGGACATAAAGATATTTCCGGCAACTGCCGAACGGATGATTTGGCGAGAAGGGGCACGACCGTCGAGCTCTCTGATGAGTTCTATACATTGGGAATCCCTTTAAGTACCTGTGGGCTTATGTTAGACAATGCAATCGTGGACCTTGTCAACAGTAGGTGGGCAGCTTCGGATAAAGGCAGAGCAGCGCATAAAATCTGGCCAAGGCTGGATGAAAAGCACACGGCGACTCTGCTTAAGCTTCAAAGAAGAAGGTTATTACGGGGCATTGTATTATAGGAACACATGCTAGGCGTATCCGTCTTGGACACCTCGCGAATGATTTCCGCAGAAGTTGTGCAGATGAGGAAGAGGATGAAACTATTCTTCACCTACTGTGCACAACCTCGGCACTTGGTCGGAGGAGAAAGAAACATCTGGATGCCTACTACATGGAAGACCTAGATGAACTGTCATGCATGGATATTGGCAGTCTGAGTCGCTTCATCGGAACCTCCAAGTGGTTCCTGGAATAGGGGAGAGGATGAAATTGCGGTATCACAATGGGGCTGTATGTGGCCTAAGTATTTCCGTTCTACCTACATACTTACCTAAACATATACTTAAATTGTGCTGAAATTTGTCTACTCTTTACTCATAATAGCATATTTAATAGCACAAAGTCCTGACATTTTTATAGCGAACTTTCCTGTCAACGGACAGCTCCCGTTAATAGTCAAATCAACTGCGACGGTTGGTGTCCACATACGGGAGATTTCACTGTATACATTTGAAGTTACCGCAGTCTTGTCACCGGTATGACGCCATATTAGGCATGAAGCTACGTTTCAACTCCTGCCCAGATATCTTCACTAAAACGTCATACAAAAAAATATTTCTGATGAAAGCTCCAAAAGAAAATAAAAATTGCTATGGAAAGTTTCTCAAAAATCTATTGCTCGTAAACCACTTTAAATTGTACATCCCACCACTTATGTATAAAAATAATGTAAAGCACACAAGTGGTGTGAGACGCTATGTAGTAATTCTGACATAACCAATTATATCTGTATCAATGTATGAAGTCTTGCTGAGTATGCTTCATATTCATACATGTCGAAGGCCTGGCCCTTGTCGCGTTGACGAAATATTAACAGAAAAATCCAATAAATTAATTAAATTTATGATTAATATAACCTTAAATCTCTATTTAATTAAATTTAAATTGAAGTTTTTTATTGCCACAAAAAAATGTATGCTTACTCGTACACTTAACATCGCAATTAATCATGTCGCATTGTCTTTGCAAATTTAAATGAAGGAATTTAAAATAACAACAATAGATTTAAACGGAAAAGAAAACGGAACAATGACAGTTTCCTCCATCATTTTATATATTTTCTTACGAGACAGCTATACAGTCACGGCAAAAAATTATAATGCGATCAACAATAAAAGCGTGGCAGGGAAAAGAATAAAACCGGCCCACATAATGAGAATATAATACATGGTTTGGAAAAATAAAAATATAACAACATGCCACATATACAGTGAATAGTAAAAGTTTTAGTACTCCAATATATTTTAACTATTTCTTGAATGTTAACCAACAGTTTGTATAAGATATTAAGGTTTTTGTATTTATGTTATTAATTTTTTACAGTTTTATTATAAAACAAACAAGTTCTTAATGTTTTTCATAAAACAAAAGAAAAATGAGGAAGAGTTTCTGATGAGACCATAGGTAACTCCAAGGAAGACACTGTAGAATATCCCTTACGGTCAAGTACTCCATTTAACGCATTTGTAATTGAATGCACAAGTTTTGTTCGGTGTTTTCTGGTAGTACCATGAGCAAGTTCTTCGCTTGACTTTAGCGAATTGACTTAACCAATAACAATTTACTTTAATTGTTATTCTTCTTTCACAATCTTCCGCGTACGCAATAACAACTGTTCGTTATTCTTCTCTGTTTACCTTTTTGTAAACAACACCACAATATTCTCTTCGCACACGACGTGTCTGACCGAATTCTTAATTAAGCCCACATGTTATCTTCACACATGACTGACTGAATTCTAACTCAAATTCACGCGCCGTCTTCGCACACGACAGACCGAATTCTGATTGAATCGCTTTTGCTTGCTCTGTCTTTCTTTTTATATTTCTGGATCAATAGTGTGATGTCGAACGAGGATGACGGCCTTCGAGAAATATCTATAAATGTAAACAAGCTGTTGTTTGTGTTTCTTGTTTACTGTTTATCCGTTTTCTTTTTTTATACTACATTTTGTTGTTGGTTGTTCTCTGTCCGCTGCACTTTGTTATTGGCTGTTTACATCTTTATCCCTTATATTTTTTGATACTGTTGTTGCTGCTGTATTTTTGTTTATAAACAGGCTCGTTTAAATACATGTTCCCCGTAGACACACTTGTATCTTGGCGCAGACTTCATACAGATAGCAAAAAGTCCACACGGGAAACCATGAAAGTCGACCTTGTTTTAGAGTGATACAATCGGTTGCAATTAGAATCGTTAGACAGGCAGTCAAATAATTCCTGCTAAGAGAGTACGTGGCCAGTAATTCAATTTTATTTTGGGGATATAATTTGTAGCTCCGATTGATAGTTTTCCCTATAGCCTAGAGAAGGTACGCCGCAAGTTCCATTTACATATGATGTGAGGCGAACAGTACTACAGTCAGTGTGATAAAAAGTATTTTTTCTAATGCATTGGTAGGAGCTTGCTTTTAATATAATTAAGATAAAGATAAACGTACGCCTTAAAGCGGAATTATGTTTTACAATCATATTTTCCATAGTTTGTAGCAGAATATATTATACAATATTGTGAAGTTTTTACCTTAAAAAAAAAACGTTTGAAACGTGAGCTCGTAGATTGCAAATAAATATAAAGTTCGTGTTCAGTTTTAATTAAATTCTTTATTGTTCGCACAAGTCTGTTTGCCACTGTTCACAACTTGATGTAAACAACAACAATATTCTTTGTTTGCTATTCTTCTATACACTCTTCTGCGTAAACACTAACAATAAAGATTCTTATAACGAGATTTTCAAATCACGATACGCTCTACACCCGTAACGTATCCTCATACAAAACTGATTTAATTTTTACTGACTCCTTATTTTGTTTTGTCTTGCCTTTTATATTTCAGGGTATTTAAGGGTGAATAGAGTGGTCTTGAAGGCACATATTTGAGAAACATATATTTGAGAAACTTTTCATGGCAATTTTATTTACTCTGCTGAGAGGAAATTGCCGAAGAAATCCTTTTTGTATTTTGTTTCGATATCCAGCCTGGGGCTCCAACCCTGGCTTTACGTCTAATAAGCCAACACCCTACCTACTAGACAACGGTGACTTCAATTTACTTATTTCTCCCTTGTTTTATACTGCTGTTGTTGCTTTATTTTCATTTATTTGCTGATCATGTAAACAAGTCCATTGTTTTTATTTTTGTTGCTTTTGTTTATCATTTTAATGTCAAACGATGTAACTCTCTCTACCTTCATTTTCGTAACAATATTTAGTACACTCAACGAAAAATTTATTAAATTTGTTCTTAAAATTGCTTTACGCTAACATCCTGGTCTCTTTAATATGCTTAAACTACGGATTATTAAAAAACTGACAAAATGCAACAAAATCTATAAACAAAAATCAATTTAAAGCATAGATTCTTAGAAGTTTTTGTAATTGTGTTTGTCACAGGATACATTTACACTTTTTAACTTTTTTCTTTTTGTTGTTGTTGCAATTTTTTTGCATGGGTTATGCCATTTTCTTTAAGAAATATTCTTCAAGTAAAGATTACGAAAAAGAGAAACTTCTTTAGCAATACAAAGGAAATGTGTCGGGGATTGTGTATGTTTGCAGGCGCGTAAGTGCGAACAAACAAAAAAAGATTTTAGTGCTTCGTTTTTTCTTTGGAATAAATATTTAAGCTCAACCAGATTTTTAGTTTTTTTTTTAACATCGCAGTTCTCCTCTATTTTGGCACGAAATAACGTGCTGCCACATTCTGTTCCACCAGCATTTTCTCAGCAAACAACAGAGTCTTTAAGTTAAATTTCAGTACGAATTCTTTACAACGTTTTTTTGTTTTGTTTTTTTTTTGTTTGGATTGTTCATGGCATTACTTTCAGAGGGAAATAATTTTTTTTTCCTATTATGTACGCGGCATATTTTGCAGCATTTTTATACTACACCATATAGAATGCTTGTCGTACATGAGTTGAGGCTGTAATGCATTTCAGATACAGGTCTTCTGAAATTTCATAGGGATAGGGAATGCTTTAATGGAATTTAAACCAAACATTCGATACGGAAGAAAGATTTAAAAAAGGCTCGTATTTTTTTTAAATATTTAACACAATTCGCTTTCGGGGCTGTGTCAACTCCTTCACTAGGAGACTCTTGAGACTTGTTGCAAACAAAGCAACTTTAAGTCCCACATGTTGCAAATTTGAACTGATGCTTATTGAGATCTAACTTAAATAATTTAAAAAAATATATTTGAATTCGCCGTAGGTAGTATGTATTGTACAGTATTCCCTCGATTTACGTCGCAGAATGTTCTGGAAAAAGGCGACTCTAACTCATACTAAAAGATGAATTTGTTTAGGTACATTTCAGAAAAAAAACTAAGCTAACCTTTTCCCTGTTCTCAACATCACATGTAATGCACAACAAGTTGGTTTCATACGCTTGTGCATCACAGAGGGCAGAGAAAGGGATAATTAAATTTTTATTCTATGTATTGATTTTTTTTAAAGAGGGGATTTCACTGATTTAGTTAATAAACAACAGAGGCGACGTAAATCGAATAACGACGTAAATCGAAGTTAAAGGGAACAAAATTTTTTAACGACGTTAATGAAAACAACGTAAATCTAGACTACGTAAATCGAGGGAATACTGCATTGACTTACTAGTCATCTCGAGCACATGGAATATAACATCCTCCTGGCAAAAGCTCTGAAAGTAAATCATTGCCATGAAAAAGCTTTTAAGTCTATTATTCGTAGAAAATGTGTAACTAGAGTCTCGCCGCCTATAGATAAAATTATCCCATACAACGTGAACGGTCTGAGAAGTTGGATCTTAATACTAGCTAAAGGGTTATAATTATCAGTTTAGTAAGTAAGAGTTCCAATATAGATTTATTGTGTAATCCGCAGAGATTATTTGAAGATACTTAGAACCATAAGAATTTCTTTGCATCAGAACAAAACAAGAAAACAACACATTTGTGGTAAAAATGCATGAATTAAATCGATGTGGTCTACAACTTCATTAAAGGTAGTCCCTTTGATATAAAATGTATAAATTACTGCTCTACGAATCTGGTGGCAATTCACGGAAATTCTGTAAATCCCATAAATTATGTATGCCCTTTTCTAATACCACATGAGTCAGCCTAACGGCACCCATGGGGTTGTTGTCTAGGCAAACAGAGTAACTTCGAAGACAGCCTAAATGCAAGTGAACAAAATACAAAAACTAACGCAAAAACAAAAATAATGGACTTGTTTACATGACCCACGAATAAACATGTAGAAAGAACATTAGTACCAAGAAGGGATAAACAAGTAAAGAAATAGGCAACAACAACAACAATGCAAGGACAAACGTAAACATAAACAAACGTAAGCATAAACAACAATAACGTAAACAACATGTTTACATTTATAAAGATTTCGCGTTTCATTCTCCCTGCGATATAAAAGGGAAGACAGATAAGTCAACGGATTCAGAAAGAATTCAGTTAGTCTTGTTTCAAGACGCGTTACTTGTGAAGAGCATATTCGTGGTTTGAAGATCTCCATTATAAAGATCTATCGTAAAATTAGTGTATAAACGCAAGAGTGTAAAGAAGAATAACAAATAAAGCATTTTGTTGTTGTTTAAATAAAGTTGCGAACAGTGGCGTACGGAATTTATCTAGAACTAAACACAAATTTATTTCTATTTTATTTGGAATCAACGAACTTATATTTTAAATGTGTTTAAAAGGGTGAAAACCTAATTGTATTATACATTAGTGCTGGAAGCTCTTTTAGATTTACGTTCGCTCCACATGGCGGTAAAGACCATAGCATGGAAGGCTATACATAACAAAATTTTGCAATGACAATGATCCAATCAAGATAATGATCTATGAGTTAATAATGTTAATTTGTATGGCCATGCGCGAAGTGACCTATAGCTTAAAGTCTACTTCGAACGACAAATTTTTCTCAATTTTTCATGGCAATTTTGACCAAGATGATCAGTATTTACGTTTTGGAAGGAAATTTTTTTATTTCAATTATTTTTAAGAAGCATTTTTCAGGAGTGTAGTAACTGTTTGAATGGATCCAAGCAATAAATCCACAACAAATTATTTTCTTAATCAGTTTTGAGTTTATATTTCCAACTAGAACGGCAAGCTTTAAAACTGCACGTTGTCATGCAATTGTTCGTAAATTGTATGTCATTTTGTGGTATCTTTAAACTCTTTGGTATGAATCTTGGAATATACAACACACATGTTTTCAAAGAAGAATATTCACCATAAAAATATGCAGACATTTTATGTCTTTATATGAATATGCATCTTGATATTCATACGTGCCAAACTTAAAAAAGAAATTTTCCTTCTTGTTTATTTTTTATTCTTAATAATAATATTTCATTTTTCTTTTTCTTTTTTCGCTATCATTTATTATGTCACTTTATACAACGAACGCCTTGCTGTAATATTAAGCATTTAAGGGTGTGTAAATTGAATAAAAAAAAAGAAAGAAAACAAAGGGTGTGAAAAAGAAAATTTAATGAGGATTTTATAAGAAGAAAATTGTTTTTCTTTTAAACAATGGAATATAATGAAGGAATAAAGAGTATGCTACATTTTTACCTTTAAAAAACGTTTAAATAAGAGCTTGTATTTGCAAATTTATATTTAGTTTTAATTAATTTCTTTATCGTTCTCACAATTCTGTGTGCCACGGCCTGAGATTTTTTTTGAATAATCAACTGGTTGAAATTGTTACATCGGCTAAGAATCTTTTGATTATTTTTAATTATAATTTGACATGGAAGGATCATGTAAATTATGCCTCAGGAAGAACATTTTCTATGTTGAGAAATTTGTGGAGGACACAAAACTTTACTCCACTAAGGGTGCGTAAGCTGCTCGCTAAAACTTATTTAATTCCTGTTTTGTTATATGGTTGTGATGTATTTGCTTCGTAAGATATATCTATGGATTATCAAAGTATGACCATAGAGGTCACTCTATGGTGTATTATTTAGCGACTTATTGAAAATGAGGGTTCCGATATTCTTACATAGGATCATTCACACTCAAGAACCGGACTACCTTTTTAGGAGGCTGTTATTTACTCGTTCTCATAGATTAAATAATCTTCTTCAGTTCCGATATCGATCCCGAATGACAATTCTTCATCTATTCTATATGCCTTTGGAATTCATTACCCACGCGCACAAAAATTATAGGTAAAGCTTTGCAATTTAAAAACGCTCTATTTAAATATTATTAATTAATTTAATTTTATTTAATTTTAATAATTTTTGTAAATTGTTTATTTTGAAATTTTTTCCATTGTTCTACATTCTAATTTTAAACAAATTTTTCAGCTTTTAAAACTACGTGCTATAATTAATATTAATATTTAAGCATATATCGGCTTCTGTACTATAATCATAAGACTTGTAGTATAGAATGTCGAATAAATAACAATAATAATGAACAGGCGGATAAGTAATAACTAACAAGCAAGTTGAATTAAAAATTAATCATACGTCGTGTATATCATATATACAATAAGACACCGGTTAACGCTGTTTCAGTATTGCACAATTCCCCTAAATCGGGCATTTTATTGATACTTGTGGTGCACTATATAGCGACGGTATACAGGGTGGCTGATATATAATGCAACAAAGTAAAGCTCTATATTTTTCTAATTTTTTTATTTTATTTTTCAAAGCAAAAAATGTAGGAAATAAACTTAAATTTTTGAATCAGTTTAGCTTTAGTTCGAATTGGCCACCTTTGGTGTGAATTATGGCCTTCAAACGGCCGAAAAAGCCATCACAGGCTGCACTAAAGTGGCTCTGCGGTAGTTTGGCCCATTCCCGGCCAAGCGTTGTCTTAAGATGATCGATACTTTGGTATTTTTTAGTGAGAAGCTTACTCTCTAAAATGCCCCAGGCATAAAAGTCCAACGGATTCAGATCCGGCGATATTGGTGGCCATCGTGGAGTAGAAATGAAGCGAGGAACCCCTTTTTTAAGCCATTCTTGGTTGACGCGTGCTGAGTGCGGTGGTGCTGAGTCCTGTTGGAATGTCCATGGTCTAAATGGCCGAAATGTTTGTCTACCCAAGGCGCCAATACTATCTTTAAGACATTTTCCCGATAATATTCGGCATTTATTTTAACCCCACGGTAGATGAATAGAAGCGGGGAGCGACCATCGGGCGTTAGGGCGGCCGACACCATTAACATCGGCGGCGCTTGAGTTCTGATGGCCAATCGCAGGTGTAAATTTTTTGCTGACCTCTTTGGCAAGTAAACCCGTTCATTCTGCCAAGTGCTCAATTTGGAATGGCTTCTCATCGGAGAAAACCAAATTCGGTAACTGGCTACTTTCTTGCAAGAGAAGTAATTCCTTGGCTTTTTCCAGTCTAACTCGTTTTTGTCCATCGGTGAGATCTTTTACTTTTTAGAACTTCAATGGCTTTAGTCCAAGCTCATTTTTCAATATGTGTTGCATACGTTCTCGCAATAAGTTCATTTCACGAGTAATTTTTCTTCCATTGCGGCATGGATTTTGATCAAATCTGGCCTTCACTTTTCGGATCATTTCTACTAACTTTTCAAACTTATTATTGGATTTACACCAATTACCACGTTGACGGCCATGGTGGAAATGAAAAGAATGTAATCTGCGAGTTATCTTGTTGGCGAGCATACTAAGCGTATAAATGAAATTTATTTCAAACAGTTCTCAATGAGTAGGGACCTTCCAATGTAGAAAATTTTCTAAACGAACATAAACCGACAGATACAGAACCTTTTTAAGACTGATTCTTAATCCTACATGTCACCTATAACATTTCAAAGTACTTGGTAGCTGTAAATGTTTAACTAAGGCGCTATATTATTACGTTTTTACCTTTTCAAAACCGTTTATAATATGAGTTTCGTAGATTAATAACAAAATAAAAATAAATTTGTGTTTAGTTTCAATAAAACTTTTTATTGTTCGCACAATTTTGTGCGCCACTGTATATAACTTGATATATCCAACAATAATTTCCTTGTTCATTCTTCGTTTTTCAACTATTGCATAGGCTATAACAATGCAGATCTTTACAAAAGAGATCATCAAACCACGACTGTTTTCTTCACATGCAACGGGTCTTCACACAAGACTGACTGGATTCTTACTATTCGTCATCTGCTTGGTCTTCCCTTTTAATAGGTAGAATGTTGGTATTTACGTTTTCTCGAGAACTCTCGTAGTTTCATTGTGGCTTGCGTATTTTTTTTTTTTTTTTTTGCTTACATGTATCTACCCCCTTCTGTTACATACACATGGTGTTGGTTTACTTGTAACAAGTTCGTTGTATTTGTTTGTGTAGCTTTTCTTTATTTTTTTAATGTTAAACGACGATACACCGTTTCCATTTTCGTAACTGGAAAGACTGTAACGCTCTTAATCTCTTTAATTTAATACACTTTAGATGAACTATTTCTTTACTCTACTATTTCATATGGCATACTCAGTTAGAATTCGTTTACATAAATTACTTTTATCGTCTGCATTTATTTTATCGCATTCACTTATTGGTTTGGCAACCATTTTTTCACATTTTTTTTTCATTGTCATTTAATGTTTTTATTACAACTATTTACTCTGCTATGCAGAATCGACAAAATCATTAGAAAAACATTAAAACTCTATTCACATTGCCACTAGCAACAGGGTGGAAGAAGTGGTAAAGTGGGCTAAGAGCGAATGGTAAAAAATGCTAGAAAAAGAAAAAATGGTACAAAAAGAAAAGAAGAAATAGTCAAATATAAAAAATGTAATAAAACCAGAGATTTTGAAAGTCTGAATTTATTGATAATAACGACAAAATAAAATGTCATATATCTGGCTTTATATTATTGGCGTTTGTTTATAATGTTATAAATATTTATATTTATTTATAAAAAATCATTTTAATTTAACCCATTAACGCCGTATGGGTAGAAAAGTATCCAAAAAAATAAGTTTTTTTTTAAAATTCTGTCTTGACCCAACTACACGAGAACCCAAAGAACGAATTAAGAACGAAAAAAGAAGACATAGAACGATTTAAAAAAAATTAGTTAAACAAGATATTCACATATTTTGGATGACAGAATAAAGGTCAAAGGTCACGAATTTTTCAAAATCAAAATTTTGTCGAAAGAACTTCTGCGGAATATGTATAGCTGATGTTTTCAGAAAAACCTTCAGATGCCTTATAATAAAATATATCTTCTACCCGGTAAAAATACTTTCAATTGAATTGGCATTGGTATGAAATATTTTTCATAAAACTTTTAAAAATGAATTTCAAAGAGAAATGTCAAATCATTTATTTTTCTCTATTTTTTATATTTTTGGTAGTTCCGGCATGAAATTGTGCAAAAGAATCCCTTGCATGCACATTCAAATTGTATTTTGCACAACCGCCACATTGCGCACAGTGACGGCATTTTTCAATTTTATCAATCATGTGGTCAAATTCGTCAGTGTGTTTGACTATTTGCTGCGCATTTGTGACAACTTTTCCATCACGGCGTCGATTTTCGCGAATTTTTACCAATGCTTCAACAACGCTAACCCAAAAATCGAGTTGGCTCATAGGTGGCAAACCTTCACATCCCCTGAACAAACAGTGTTGTTTCCATGCCTTTACCATAGCTTTGTCAATAGCGTTAATGAGTAATTGAAAATACCCCTTTCTTAGTGGACTTGCAAGCAAAAATTGTTGACGCCATTATCAAATAATTCAACTTCACCTACACGCTGATTATATGCATGTATTGTGTATGATTGTTCAACAACAGCCATATTGCGATGTTTACGGTCATATCTTTTGGTTTTGCACATCGGCTATACATCCAAAAAATTAGACGTCACAGTCACCACTTTAAATATCGAATTATCGTTCCTGAGGACAGCGATAATTTTTTGTTTGTCATAGCAAAAATCAACAATATCAATATGATAAGTCGCCGTAGTCTAGTGGGTAGTGTGTTGGCTTATTAGACAAAAGATCCGGGTTCGAATTCCAGGTCAGACATCAAAACGAAAAAAATTTTTTTGGCGACTTCCTCTACGCAAATTTCTGGCAAAGACTCTGAGAGTAAAAATTGCCATAAAAAGCTTCTCAAGAATCTGTCGTTCGGAGTCGACTTTAAACTGTAGGTTCCGCCACTCATGTATAAAAGTAACGCACATAGCATAAGTGATGTGAGAAGGTAGGTCGTCATCCTGACTGAAGGGCTGTAATGGCCAATTATGTATTATGTATGTAACAATGCGTGATTGCTACGATTATGACTAACAGTACCCATTGCCTTTTCAAGATTAACCTTTTCAAGATTATGTCCACAATAAATTATGGCTTGTCGAATGTAACATTTTATTGATTTGGATCTGAAATTAACTCTAATAGTCATGGTACTCCAAGGCCGTAGTCAATATTATTATTAGCAGAAGCGGCAGTATATGCGATAAAGGAATAACAGTAGCCTGTCATAGAAGCTAGCTAGTATCCAAAATTTGAAGCCAAATCTTATTGGCTTGCCCTTTATGGATATCTTTGGGTATGGCGACCAAAATATGCGATCGACAGAAAGACTACTAGAAAATATGCCAAATTGCATGAATTTTTTTTTCAGTTCAGTGGACTAATTTTGGGAAATTTATCATTCCTGTGAAGATTATTATTGTATATTTTCAATAAAAATCTCAAAAATAGCTTAAGTATGCTTTTTAGCCCTCATATAATAAAGAGAAAAAATTTTTATTTTAGAACACGCTTATGCTGAAGTGGGTAGAAAAATATTAATGCCCTATTCATATCAATACAAGTACTGCAGATACTATTTGTGCCAAATTTCACTGAAATCGGACCACGAATTCTGGGGTCAGGCGTTAATGGGTTAAGACTAAACAGAAAAAAATCCACGTGCCTACAAAAACTTTCTACAAACTTAACACCACAACTAAAAGCAAAATTCTTGTGTTAATCGATTACTCAAAAGGGTAAAAACTTAAGAGAATAGATTCTGAAAATGCGTTTAGTTTCGGTTTTATAAGTTTAAATTAAGTTTTTGTTTTATATTTTCTTAGAGAAGCCATTATTCGCGATACATGTTAATATCCGTATCCCTTGGGTTTTTTTTTTCTCACAAACGGTGTAATTTGAAGTTGGTTGCAATACATATCAGCCACCCTATACTACCTTGCATGTCCAACTCTTATCAAACTGCCGTTTCGATTAAGAACACTCTTTTAATAACCCTTATTTAAATTCATTAACTCAGTAGAATTACTCGAGAACATGCGATCTAAGTCTGCAATTTGAATAAAGAAAACAAAAAAAAAAGGAAATTTATGCAGTAACTGTAAGAAAACTCAGAAATTAAAAATAAAATTAAAAAAATAAAATAAATACTTGCCAGCTGGTTTCT
The DNA here is from genome assembly GCA_014635995.1 of Sarcophaga peregrina. NCBI lineage: Eukaryota > Metazoa > Arthropoda > Insecta > Diptera > Sarcophagidae > Sarcophaga > Sarcophaga peregrina. The sequence continues at coordinate 87,560,822 of CM025790.1, read as the reverse complement.
TATATAGAATTCTTATAATTAAAAATAATTTTGAGTTGAGGAGAAATTAAATTTTTTTTCAATAGCTTTTAGAATGCCTAGCCAGTTGTTCTCTTATTAACCTTACATATGAGTGGCTTCTTGATTAGTCTTCTATCTAATAAATTTTCTTCCCTTAATCGATTTCTTGCTGCATGTACGCCAATAGAAACCACTAATTGGTCGTTTGCATTATTAATAACATTTACAGGGTAGCTAATATGTATTGCAACCAACTTCAGGTTGTTATCATTTGTAAACCATTCATCTGGCAGCTGACAGATTTATTCCATTAATATTACATTTTATTATTTACAAGCTTACAGAAGCGTCTTGATCTATTACATTTAGAAAAAGAAAATTATTCTTAATGGAATTCAAGCGTGATAGTGTGATTGCTTTATATTTGGCTGGAAAACCACAGGTGGCTATCTCGTTAGAGCCCTCCAGCATTTAAATGTGAATAAATCTTTTGTTTCTCGTACCATTTCTCATTACCGTGATACTGGCAGTGTTGCATCAGGTTCAGAAATGATCCAAAAAGTAAAGGCTAGATTTGATCGAAATCCACTCCGCAGTGCTAAACATATGGCGAGAACGGATGCAACTCATATTGAAAGATGAGCTTGGACTAAAGACATTGAAGTTCTACAAAGTACAAGTGCTCAGCGATGGACAAAAAAGTTAGACTGGAAAGAGTCAAGGAATTACTTCGCTTGCAAGAAAGTGGCCAGTTACCGAATTTGGTTTTCTCCGAGGAGAAGCCATTTCAAAATGATCGGATTTACTTGCAAAAGAGGTTAGCTGCAAATTTACACCTACGATTGGCCACCAGAACTAAAGCGGCGCCAATGGTAATGGTATTCATCGACCGTAGGGTCAAAATAAATGCCGAATATTATCGGGAAAATATCTTAAAGACAGTATTGAAGCCCTGGACAGACAAACATTTCGGTCGCAGACCATGGACATTCCAACAGGACTCCAGCACCACCGCTCTCAGCACGCGTCAACCAAGAATGGCTTAAAATGGATTAAAAAGGAAAATTCTCGTTTCATTTCTACCGCAAAATGGCCACCAAAATCTCCGGATCTCAATCCGTTGAACTTTTACTCCTGGGGCATTTTGGAGGCTAAGGTTCCCACTAAAAAATACCAAAGTGTCAATCATCTCAAGACGGCGCTTCGTCACTTTCGTTCAGCTTGTGATTGCTTTGTCGGCCCTGTGAAGGCCATTATTCGTATCAAAGATGGCCAATTCGAACAAATCTAAACTGGTTCTAGAATTTGATGTTATGTCGAAATTAAAAAAATATATCGTTTTATTTTGTTGCATTATATATCAGCCACCCTGTAAGTTTGCTTGTTGAATTTGCTAGTTTCTTGAGCTTTGCAAATATTTTCCAGCGATTCGTATCATTGTAATAAATAAATTTTTCTTCGCCAGTTATAATTCGTTTTAGATTTAAAGGTTTTTACTTTTTCAAAACGTTTAAAATTGGGTTCGTTGATTGCAAAGAAAATAAAAATAAATTGATGTTTAGTTTCAATCAAATTCTTTATTGTTCGCACTAATTTTGTGTTGCACTATTGCCAACTTGATGTATACAAAAATAATTTGCTTGTTCGTGTGATCCGTTGCGTAGGCAACTGGGTTATTAGGCGTAAAGCCAGGCTTCGAGAACCAGGTCAGACATCGAAATAAAATACAAAAAAAGCATTTTTTCGCCATGAAAAGTTTCTTAAAAATCTGTCGATCGGAGAATTAACACATATTTTTGGTTTTTAATAAATAAAGAAAATACTTTTTGCTTTTAATAAATGAAAAAAATTCTTTGTATTTTATATTTTCTGCTTATGACTTCACCCCGCTTATTACGAACTTTGCCTATAACGAACTATTTTTTCTGGTCCCACGGAGTTCGTTATAACCGGGTTTGACTGTATATCGTTTTTACTTATTCGGATGATCCAAAAAGAAATGAAAATCTTGAGCTCAGGATATGCTTAAGCATGGTAATGGTAGAACAATGCTGTGGAGACCACATGTTCTAAACTTATTGGTGTACTTAGACTTTTGCTGTCCACTGTACATATTTTGGACTCTATATACTATCTAGCCAAGTGAATGTGTCTTGGTAGTTTAGAAACAAGTTTGTAGATTCGATTTCTGTATTTTTTAATTGAATGAGAAAATTTTTAACAAATTAACACTTTCTTATCATGACCATACGAGTACAGTCAACCCTCCTATAAGGCGGTATGTGAGTATCTCGTTAAATAGAAACCGTGCTATAACAATCTCGGATTTCAGGTAAAAACCAGGCTAATTCGTAGCGTGTTCTATGGAAACCGTCTACCACGTTATATAGAAACCGCGCTATAAGAACAACACAGAATTAGTACAAATCACGTCATTCGTACTGCATTATATGGAGACCAAAAAACACAAAAAAGGCAAGATAAATTATAAATTATTTCTATTGAATTCAAGAGTTCATAGTTCATATTTTGATAAAAACAAATTAAATAAAAACTAAACTAAAAGACTGTTTTGCAACAAAATTAAGAAAAACTTGTAAAATAAAGTAATTTTTCAATATTTATCCTCAATTGGTACATCTTCATTCACTGTTTTTTTAAATTGAAAATCCAACTGCTATTGCTTTGCACGGCACTGTATCTCGACTAAGCTTTTGCGTCGAAAATAGAACTTCTATTAAATCCTCTGACAACATCTAGTTACTATCCATTCATAGGCTATGCGGTAGGAACTTATGGGATGAAGTTGAACGCAAACCGCGCTTTAAGAGTACCGCGTTATAGGAGGGTTGACTGTATTACCACTTTTCTACTTTTCTTCTTTTTTATTTTTTAGAATTTATTTTTTATATTTTCTACTTTTTTGTTTGATTTCTTGGCACACAATTTATTCCACAATATTTTTCTTTTCTCTGCAAACAATTTATAGAACAGAACATAGGATAAGCATTTGACCATATTCTTTGGAATCTAATATTTTTATTAAAAAGCTTTGCCAGCATAAATTTATCGTTTTTATATTGTCATGCCAATATTGATTTGAAATATTTTACTTTTAAAAACTTCATTTTATATTTATTCTTTAGAAAATTTAGAAAAATTTTATTTTATTTTAAAACGAATAAAAAATGGAATTTTTGTGGTATACAGTAGATACCGGATATAAGTACGTTAAAAAATTTATATACATAACACAATTGGTCTTAAGAACCCCTCTTCAGTCAGGATTACGATTTAATTTTTTACATGAGTGGCGGGGCCTATACTCTAAAGTCGACTCCGAACAACAGATTTTTTTTCCCAGAAATCTGCTAAGAGCAAGTCGCCGAAGAAATATTTTCATATTTTCGTTTTGATGTCTGACCTGGTATTTGAACTCGAATCTTACGTCTAATAAGCCAAAACACGGCATAACACTTTTCTTTAACTGCGCCCCACAGAAAATAGTGAACTCGGAGCTTCTTCGTGGCCAATTGACATCACCATTTAGTCTAGTTAAACGGTCAAACATTTAACGCAATAAATGGATTGTGGCAGGTTACACCCTACTGTTAGAACCAAATATCATTCATGTCACTGCCATAAGCAATGGTTGCAAATAAATCGGTTATCATGGTGCGATATGTATCCCAATTGACCGTAATGGTTGCGCCGTCCTCATTTTTAAAGAAATATGAGCCAGATATACCTCCAACCAACAAGACGCATTAAACAGTCACTCGTAATGGGTAGACCACGTATGAGCTTTCTGAGCCCGAAATATGGCAGAAATGCGGCCATAAATTCGTAAGAGGTACAGCAAAAATTGAGAAGTGTTATGCTATGAACGAAAACATGGTTGGGTCCCCACGGCCAAGACCTGGCCATGCATAAAACAGAATTACTAATGAACATTGGTCGTCGTTTCCCCTTGCAGGTGGACATAAGTATTGAAAACGAGCTAATTAGGACCTAGATCCCAGACTAACATTTTCGTATCAGAGACTTCTGAGACTTCTGATGGAGGCTGGAAGTGAAATTTGGCCCGAAACGCTAAAGCTTAAAAAGCGGGAAACTCACTTGTATCGGTACAAAGAACGGCTGCATTGCGTATCGTTTCGGCATATCGTACAGTGTCGGCCCCAGCCGTACTTGTGATAACAGGTACAATCCCTGGGGATCTGCTGGCAGCAGAGCGGATGGAAGTTTACAAGGCGAAATCGGTTGAAGATCACTGAAGTGAAAACACCATTTCAGGATGACAACGACGATGGAATGATGAAGATAGAGGTAGGTGGACGGCGAGACATATTTCTGACTTAAAGCCATGGCTTGGTCGGAAGTTTGGAGAGGCAAACTACTACGTTACGTAGAGGCTATCGGGTCACGAATATTTTAGGAAATATCTGCACAGAATTGGCAAGATCGCTTCCCCTTACTGCTTTTACGAGGAAGGGGCAGTAATTGATGATGCAGAATACACTATTTTCGTATGTGCACACTGACAGACTTATCGCTCTGTATTGACGTCGATTAACGAACGATCATGGCCGTTAACATTGTCTGGGTTATGATCGCGAGTACAGAGTATTGGGCCTCAGTGGCGAATTACGTGTGGAATTACATGGAAGAAAAGAGATCTTGAGGCTGCAGTACATGTAGGCATGCCGGAATAGATTACATTGGCACACGTGCGAAACGTATTTTCCCCTCCTCGGCATAAAAAAAAAAAAATTCACACCTGTCGAATCGACTTAGTTTTACGGCCGAAATGATTGGTTGTCCTGGATTAATTCATGATTTTTTCTGTTTAGGATTCTGAAAATAAATCCATTTTTTAGCGCCAAAAATTATTCGATGCAATACTGATTTTCTAATGCGTCTTTGAAGCACAATTGCACAAGTGGTCTTTCGGTTTCTACTTTGTCTGCCATTCAATTCACCTACAAATGGTTTTTGCATCTTTCCCAGAACTTTTAAACGATCAGAAATTGTTTCCGAGATTTGACACTTTGTTAAATCAAAGGACGTCAGAACATGAACTGTCTACACCGTATACGTCGACATAATATCCGCACCAGAGATCAGCAATAAGTATTCAAAACGATGAGTAGGTTCGAGTTATACTTATAATTTCAGATACTTATACGCATTCATACGCATTTTGATATCATACTTCTACTACTCTACTGATTGTACTTGGTCGTGGCATCATCTCAATCACAGTAATCTTGCTTACAGGACATTGTAACGACTTCTGCCATAGATGCAGATCAGAGATCAGCAACGAGTATTCAAAACGATGAGTAGATTCGGGTCAAACTTATAATTTCTGATACTTATACGCATTCATACTTATTTTAATATGATACTCACACTACTCATACTCAAAGTAGGAAGTACTCGTCGTATTCTTACTTAACAATACGCATGATGTTATTGACTTCAACTCGTCTCTACTTAACATTTACACGAAGCACAAAATAAGTATGATTCGCGTACAAACACTTCTATACTCACAAAAAGATTGTGTGTATGCTTTGCTTGTTGTCTTTCCTTTCTTCTTTCTTTGTATATGCAACAACAACAAAGGCTTGAATGACTTCCAATCACTTGCATGACTTATAAGTATTATAAGTATTTTTCTAAATTTATGAATCAGAATGAGTAGGCGTATGAATCAAAAACATTTCGAATGTTGTGAGTTGTACTCATACTCATTGCAATCTGTAGCGAGTGCGAATGAATCAGAGTAGTTGAAATTAAATTCTGTTGATTCATTCAAACTCAAAATTGCATAAGTGCTTATGAGTAGCGGAAAAACGATTCATTGCTGATTTCTGATCCGCACCTATTGGATACCGGGCCTCTGCGACATAAGGGCACACGAAATGATGAATGGAAAACGAAAGGGATCGAAAAGAAAAGGCGATATTCAATAAATCGTGTGTGGTCCAACAGGAGGAAAAGCAAGGCAGTGCTTGGAGAATGATATTTCGGTGTCAAGCACCGCTACCCCATCAGGATTACTGCCAAAGCTGCCTTGAGGTGAAAGAAACAGAAGCGGTATAAAGTGGTCAAAAATGACCAAAATGACTTTTGGTTGCCAAAACATTTGAAAATTTGGGCACTATACCCCGAATGTTCGACATATTGGGCACCGATTAAACTTCCCTATAAACGGGAAGCTACCCATTAACCTAATCTAACGGTCATGGTCAATGAGGATCAAAGAGGAGATATTGTATACCCAATATTTATGATATCACTTAACATCAAGCATTCCATTTAACTCATTTTGCATTGAATGTACCACATTTCCAAGCATAAGCATAAGCAAGTTCTCCTGCTGACATTTTGTTTTAGGTTAAGCAATTAAGCACACGTTCTTAGTGTCCTATCAGGACATTTTAGAAAAGTATTAAGCCTGTGGGGGACCTTAGAAGGCAAATCACATCTTCACATTAGCAGCAGTGTGTTTGGATTCATTGACTTGTTGGAAGTAAAAATCACTTTCAATTCCTAACTGTTCTGACCATTAAGTGAATTTCTTTTTTAGAACGTTATACTCTCACTTATTCATCATTTTCTCCTCAATAAATTCCAAACTTCCAATAACTGATAACTACACACAAATAAATAAATAAAATAAATGGCAAAAATATCAATTATTTGTACTTAGACTTAGACTTTTGTTATCTACTGTATATATTCGTTATATTTCCTTAAAAATCCTTTAAAAATTTCAATGCCTGTAAATACACAAATCGACATGAACATCTATTGTGTTTGCACTTCACGTTTTGGTTATTGCCGATTTCTTTCATGGCTGAACACTTTCAACATTTCACTGTCCCTTTGCGGTTAACCAACATTTAAAAGGCATACAAAACGACTAGTTTGTTTAAGTATTTGTAAATGCTTTAACACAGTAAAGAGTAAAATCATCCTTAGATACCAAACTTTTTCAATGTATAATCATAGCTTTTATATTCCGAAATAAATATTAACATTTTGCATACGGGTTACGAGGAAGCCGACGTAGTCCGAGTTCGTATTCCATGTTAGGCATCAGAACGAAATATGAAAACAAATATTTCTTCGGCGATTTCCTCTCAGCAGATTGCTGGCATAAGTTCTGAAAGTAAATAAACTGCCATGAAAAAGTCTCCAAGTCTCCAGACAAGTGATACATTAAACATGCTCTTAGGACTAAGCGAGTATTTCAATCATACAACAAAATTAAAAAAGAAAAGCTAAAATGGAATAAAAAGATATAAAAATGAAGAATGACAAATTTCTACATCTAACGACATTCCTCTCCAGACAATTTTGTATATAAACCATAAGATGCTAAAGTCGGTGGTCTCTTAGATCTATCAGTTCATTAACAAATAGACCACCTCGCCATTCTTACCTTATCTGTAAACAAGGACAGTAACAATAAATCTGCCTACAGAAATTTGAGATATTACAGTTCCATTTCCTGGTCCTGTGTCTAAAGGGGTCACGACTGATTGCCATGCATGGTTGGGGTAAGATTCTTTTTTTTCGCACATCCTCGGCCTCTCACTAATCCACACTCAGCCGACCGCAGAGGGCTCGTCCCCATTACGTAGGGACACGTACACACTATAGTCCTGACTATAGCGGGTTAGGGAAAAGTAATGGCGACGAGAACATAAATCAGCTACAGAACTTAATCACAAGCTGAATAAGGTAACAATAAACCGGAACTACGACTATACATTTTTATACAATAATTTAAAAGTTAATGCCAGCATATAAGCTATGTTTTATATTACAAACACTACAATTAAAATCATAATCTAAGTTATAATCATCACATAATCCACGAAAAGGAACATTACATCCACTGTTCGTTTTATAGAAATCTAAAGAAAGAAGACGATAGTATCGTCAAAATCTTGCTGATATGTTGAAATTCAGGTTACAAAGCAAAAACTCAGAATCGATATCACCTTTAACCAGATTAAAAGCCAAACAAACTCCTAAAACAGCCCTTCTACGTTCTAAAGTTGAAAGTTTTATCAAACCTAATCTAGCCTCATATGGCGGAAGCCCATTGGCACAATCCCATCCTAAGTCCCATGAACAGAATAATAAAAACTGTTTCTGCACAGACTCAATTGAATCACTATGACAATGATAGTATGGATTCCAAATAACAGACGCATACTCCAAAATAGGTCTAACAAGTGAAATGTATAATTGGCCCCTTATATAAAGGTCAATGAATTCCCTAGCCCATCTTTCCACAAAACCAAGAGCAGCCCGAGCCTTGCCAATCATCATATTAATATGATCAATAAAAGACAATTTCATATCCAATAATACACCCAAATCAAGAAATGTAATCATAGTTTCCAAAGGGCAAGAATTAATCACATAAGTGGACGAAATTACAACCTCGCGAGAGAAAACCATGCATTTACATTTTCTCAAATTAAGATCCATTAAATTTATCCTGCACCAAGTAACAAACAAATCAATATTTCGCTGAAGAATAGCCTGACCATGATCATCATCAAAAGTATAAAATAATTTAACGTCGTCAGCATACATCAGAATATTACAATCAGAAATAGCGCACGGAAGGCTACCCTGCGAAACACCAGAAGTAACGTATACAGTCTAAGACAATACATTCTTAAACAATACCCTCTGATTCCTAAGGTAGAGGCGATAAGGTCTGCGTTTGGCATCCCCATGCACGGTTTACGAGTTAATAGAGATAAACTTTTCCCAAGGAAAGGAATCCACCGGTGGTGTTACCGACTTCTTCTCTGTCGAAGCCTCTAAAGCTGAAACTGATCTTACCAGCTCGTACGCAGCTTCTTTGTTTGAAAACGCGAGAACAACCATGTATACGGCATATTTCAATTTGATAATCTGACATAAATCACTTAGCACTTCCCCAACTGATGTAGTCTGTAGTGATGCCAGATTATCTACATAAATTGTTACTCTTGATCTTTTTAATATATGTTTTCGAACCAATTCGTACGTCTTAACGATGTATTGCAGAAGTAAACTTTTGCCTCCATTTAGTACGTCATTCCGATAGTTGGAATAGCCTTAGCATGCAACGTTAGTTCCTTCAACAATGCCAACAAGTGGCTCACCGTATTGCAACTCACTAAACCTATTCATTCAAAAAAAATGGATCTAATGAAAATGACATCCAGAGCTGTTTGAAACGTGCTTCTGCTCACGTAATCACTCATCTGTACCTTAAAATGTGCTGATATTTTATTCCACAAATAATTTCAAGGTTTTTCAGTTTTCTAAGAGACTGTATTTTCAGCGCGTACCATTTATAACTTTTGTTCCGGACGTTTGTTTTCTTAAATGTGGCAATTACACATGCCTAGTATATTCAGCGTAAAATGCATACGTAAAAATGCCTAAAATGAATTACCAAAATGCGTATAATATGCCCTTCGAATTTCCTTTTAGTGGGCCTCAGTGTGGAGGCACATGCCAACAGATAAGCATGTTTTATTTCCTATGCCTTCTAAATCCGTTTTAACTCGAATAAATGACATTTCACTTCTAATTTATGGGGACAAGTACAGAAGGCCTTTTAAATTGATGGCCTACCATACCATGTAAGTGCGAAGCTATCAAATTGTTAAGCACGTAGCACGTAGCATTCTTTTGTATTGCGGTGTTTTAAATTGGCCCTATAGCGGTGGGTAGCTTTTGAATTAGTGTTTGGCTTTCATGGTGGAAAATGCATGCACATGAATACCGTGTACGCCAAAGTATGTGTATTCAAATGCACGCAAAGGATTAACGCTTAAACATGAATAGAAGCCTGTAATTTGTGGCGTGCAAACTTTCAGTGAATGCGCTAATTCTCCAAGAGAGTGTGTACGTACATATCTGGGCTGAATATTAGTTTTCGGTTGGTATTCCTTTGCTGCTCTTTTGTTAAGTTTTTCTTTTCGTTTCTAGGCCATAGCAATGAAAGTGACAAGAGTATATATGAACGTGTCAGTGGTATTAATCAAACTGAAATTTTTCCTACATTCGAATTATGAATAGCTAAGGCATCAATAATAACAACGAAAATTAAAACAAATGCCAAACCAAGATGAAACACAATTTGTGCAATTGCTGTAGTTTTGATGTTAAAGCAAACAATTATTGTAAACGTCCGTTTGAAGGCCAAACATACATACTTTAAATTGGATTGTTTAATTTAACAGCCGCATGCTTCTTGTCAATTGGAAAATTGGCAAATTTCAGTTTGTACTCCCAAACGGCTGTTTATCATAGGAGATAGGTGCTGGTAAACTTCTTCAGCATTCGTCGTTAAACTTTATGAGCTTAAATGTTGCCTACTCGGGGTGCATATTAGGCCACAAAATACAAATAAATTAGCAGATTTCTGTTAAAAAACTCCGAAAGTAAATGAAATTGTTATAAAAAGTTTGCAAAAAATATTCTGTAGTTCATAGCAAAGATCAGCAATTAATCGTTTTTCCGCTAATCGGTGGACCACATGTGGAACATTCGGGGTATCATGCCAAGATTTTCAAATGTTTTGGCACCCAAAAGCTGATGACGTCCCTTTTGACCACTTTATACCGCTTCTGCTTCTTTCACCTCAAGGCAGTTTTGAGCTGTAATCCTGGTGGAGCAGACAGTGCTTGTCTGCGAAATATCGTTCCTCCAAGCATTGCCTTTCTTTTTCTGCAGTTGGTCCATCCACGGTTTGTTGAATATCATCTTTTCTTTTCGATCCTCTCCGTTTTCCATTCATCTTTTCGTTTACCCTTATGTCGGAGAGGCCGGTATACAATAGGTGCGGATCAGAGATCAGAAATGAATCGTTTTTCTGCTACTCATAAGCACTCATGCAATTTTGTGTATGAGTGAATCAAATGAATTGAAATTCAACTACTCTGATTCATTCGTACTCACTAAAACATTGATTTATAAGTCCAGGTTACAATGAGTATGAGTACATCGTTGACATCAAACTCACAACATTCCAAATATGTTTGATTCAGACGTCTACTCATTCTGATTTATAAATTTAGAAAAATACTTATAATACTTATAAGTCATTCAAGTGGCTCGAATTATTCATGAAAATTTACAGCCTTTTTTGTTGTTGCATATACAAACAAAGAAGAAAGGAAAGACAAAGAAAAATGTTAAGTAGAGATGAGTCGAAGTCAATAACATCATGTGTATGAATACGACGAGTACTTCCAACTTTGAGTATGAGTAGTATGAGTATCATATTAAAATAAGTACGAATGCTTATAAGTATCAGAAATTATAAGTATGACTCGAATCTACTCATCGTTTTGAATACTTGTAAATGTTAAGTAGAGACGAGTCAAAGTTAATACCATCATGCGTATTGTTAAGTATGAATACGACGAGTACTTCCAACTTTGAGTATGAGTAGTATGAGTATCATATTAAAATACGTATGAATGCGTATAAGTATCAGAAATTATAAGTATGAATCGAATCTACTCATCGTTTTGAATACTCGTTGCTAATCTCTGGATCGTAATTGAAATTAAACTGTACGTCCTGCCACTTATGTGTCAAATTAACACTTACAACATAAGTTGTGGGTAGGTAAAGAGTTGTAATGACCAATAATGTATGCTTAAATGTAAGTTAACTTTATGAGCTGACACAAAATCTTAAAGGAAACTCTAAGGCTAATTTGGAAACATAGAAATATTAAATGTTACTACAATAGCTTCTAACACATCAGTTTAGGTGTAATTTTATATCATTCTATAAGGTATGTTTACTTTGAAAACCTCTGGAGTTTGTGGCATATTCACATACTGTTGCGGCTTAAAAAAACACTACAAAAGGAGTCCAGTTCATATAGGATGACCCATTTGTTCGAACAGAATATGTAGCATCGTCTTGATGCAACAACATGTCGTTGGTGCCCTAATAATTTAATTTATACTGGTCACCGTCGACGGTGTAACCCTGTAAATGGCATTCTCAACGAAATATCACTTGTTAGTGTCATGTTCAAAGACTTCGTATACATCAATCTCTAGAGCACGCTTTTGAGAATAAGTTCGCCTAGCAAGGCGAACACAAAATTCACAGCAAATAGAGGTTTTTTTTTTGAAGTGTATTGGTAGCTTTTGGATCTCATGTGGATTGGTATCGTACCAATGTCTACAATTTTGTTTGTAAAAATTTACCTATTCATACCTCGTCGATGAAAATTCAGTTCAACAGCGAACACACTTCGTTGTCTATGGTTGTGTACCTTCAGTCTCTGAATCAGCTGAATTTTGGGTGAGAGCATTGGATCTTGCTTTGTGACACTTCGTTTAGTGAAATCGCCTTAGTTTAGTACGTAGTGCGTTGGGTTAATAAACGTGATGCTAAAAAATGTTTCTCCAGTGATTCCTTTGGACAGACTAACTCCATTTGTTCATAAAAAATTTCCATGAAAGGTTTCTAAGAAAATCCGGCTTTCGGCCTCTACTTTATAGGCTGCATCACTCATGTGTTAAATTAACGCATACAACATAAGTGGTGAGAGAAACTATGTTGTAATCCAGAGTACTCGAATATATTCATCACAGTACTAATAGTTCCCTTCGTAGGGCGGTTATGGTGACCTTAAATTGGGTGATAAAACAATTTTTTCAATGATGAAAATGAAGAAGTCGCCGTTGTTTAGCAGGCAGTGTGTTGGCTCATTAGACGTGAAGCCAAAGTTTAAACTTCTGGTGACGCATCTCCAGCAAAAGGATATATGAAAAGAAGTATGAACTCTGAGAGTAACTAATTGAAGGGTTGTAATGATGGTTGTGAAGTCCCCGTAGTCTAGTATGTAGTGTGCTGGTCAGGGTTTGAGTCCCAGGCTAGACATCAAAACAAAATACAAAAATTATTTTTTTCGCCGATTTCCTCTCAGCAAATTTCTGGCTAAAATTTTGAGAGTAAATAAAAATTGAATGGTATGAGAAGATAGGTTGCAATCCCTGCTTAAAGTTTGTAAGTAATCCAGCTTCAAACCTTTTTTCTCTATTCTTTTATGGGTTTTATTGATTACGATCAAAAGTGTTGTAATATGTTATGTAAAATCGTAGAAATAATAATAATTGAAAGAATTAAAGACTGCGGGGCATAATAATTTGGTTTTAATTTAATTAATTTAGTTACATAGTTATTAAATAATAATTTATACATTTTTTTTAATATTTTATTAAAACTATACACTATGTAATGCACGACGGGATATTAATCACATTTACTTTGTCTTTAGGCAATAAAAATGCGCATTCATAGCAGCATGTGGTAGTTAGTATAGGAATTTATAACAAATATTGACAAATTTTTTTTATTTTACCTTTGATTACAACATGCTGTCCTTTGATTTGCTTTGATTAAAGTTATTAATTAATATCTTTATTGTTTGCTATAACATTCTGATTTTGATAACTTGTACGTAACATTTTATTTTTTTTTTCCATAGAATCCATTTTTATTTAGAAATTAACATAAGAGCTAGAAAACAAATTTAAATTTAAATTAAAAAAAATTTTTTTCATTTTAACTAAATTTTAAATCAAAAAATGAAAGAAAAATTTAAGTTTCAAAAAACCTACGCCGTCTTAGTTTTTTTTTTGGACTAGCACTAGAGTCTTTAAACATTGCCCTATCACAGATTTGGAACGATAACAATGTATTTTTAAAATGTTTCTCAAAAATCTGTCGTTCGGAGTCGACTTTAAACTGTCGGTCCCGCCACTTCTGTATAAAATTAATACACACTACATAAGTGGTGTGAGAAACTGCGGGCTTCTTGGGGACGATTGCTGTTGCCTGTCTAATGGTTAAGGTATAGCACTGGCCATTTTATAGTCACCAACAGCAACTCGCTTCCTCACCGTTCGCATCTTCCCTCTCTCTTTCCACCATTCCTAAAACCTGCACAATGTACTGCATTAGTAGGTGTCATGCCCTGAGTGCTGGTTTTATAAAAAAAATTTAAAAAAAAAATTTTTTTGAAAAAATTATAAAAAAAATATAAAACAAAATTATAAAGTACAAATTAGAATTCAAATTTGCACCAGAATCAAGATTAATCCGTTGACATTACATATTTTTAGTGGAACAAACCAAAGAAACCACTAGTAAATTTATTGAGCTTGTCTATCACCACAGTGAAGCAATAATAAAAAATGAATAACATACGTCAATATACTGATTTTTAAATTTTCATGCAAAAGTGTTATGAACATGCTCAAGCAGGCAATTAAATTTATTGAAATTATAGGGTCTTCTAATAGTAAGTTCCAAAATTTACGTCAAATTGGTTTTCATTTACCATACCAAATCACCATAGTCACCATTGACAATGAAGTATGTTCACTGAATGGGCTCTGAGGTAGTTACCAACTGACTCAAAAATTCATCAAAAAATCGTCTTCAGCGATATGGTCTAATTCTGGATGAGTGCGTGCGTGACCGAAAAATATAATTTAATTTGAGACGATAATAATTCATATGACATGCAAAACCGTCCAATGTATCCGGAAAAAGTAACTCTATAGTGTAGCTTCTGACCTGACGATGTCATATTTCTTGAAGAACAACGTTAGACAGGACATTACTGTCCTATTACAGGTCGATAAACACCAGTTTCTTTTATTTTAATTTGGAAAGAAATTCCAAAGATTTGTGGTCATTGTCACTGTGACAGAAGAGTCTTGTACCGTTATTAAATAATCTTCATGCCCAGGAATGATTTAACAAAATTAATCCGCCTAATAAATATGCCAACTGTCCTGTGTTAATAAGATTATCAAATATAACATTAAATACATGATACGCTAAATGAGAAATATGATCCCGGCGACTATTAAGAAAGACTTATTTTGCTATATTGTTGTAAGCCATGTTTAGTTTTCAGTTGTCAATATTATCGCAGTTACATACAATAGCCAGGAATTGAATAAGTTTTAGCAAGTTGCATACGAATTGCAAAAGGAATTGAATCAATGACCGTCCATAAATTTCGAAACATGCTTTATATTCTGCCGATATTTATATGGCAAGACCATGAAAAACGTCATTAAATACGATACCCAGATTGACAAGGTCAATTTTATTTCGCTTCGTACTTAATACATACATAATTGGCCATTACAACCCTTCAGTCAGGATTACGACCTAGCTTCTCACACCACTTAGGTTGTGTGCGTTAATTTTTATACATGAGTGGCGGGACCTACAGTTTAAAGTCGACTCCGAACGACAGATTTTTGAGAAACTTTTCATGGCAATTTTTACTCTCAGAGTCTTTGCCAGAAATCTGCTGAGAGGAAGTCAGCGAAGAAATATTTTTCGTTTTGATGTCTGACCTGGGATTCGAACCCGGGCCTTTCGTCTAATAAGCCAAGACACTACCCACTACTTAATACAGGTATGACAAAAGAAACATTAGTTTTCGAAAGTATAATATATTTAGACTTAGAAGGAATGATGCATGGTCTAAGCCCCACTGTCAATTCGATCAAATTAGGGTTAACAGAGTATAAACAAGAATTAATATTCTCCTTACGAGTACTAGAATAAATCTGCACATCACCACCTCAAATACTTCCATTTAAATGAAAAAATTAACCAGAATTAGAAAAATTTAATAGTTTCCGAAGCTTATTCAATAATGAATAATGATCCGTGAGATGTGATTATTTGATCTCTATGGAGTTTTCTTAAGTTGCGGATCAACCAGAAGTCACAGCGATGGCCAAAGCAACATAACCCATGAAATCGATCTAATTCACCCTGGTTTATGCACCCTGAGTCGTTAGACATTTCAGATGTGCAATAAAATACATTACAACACGAATGAAGAAAAACATTCTCACCTAAACTAAACACATTATAACCACAGCGTGCAATCTGTCTTCTCCACTTTTCCCTGATATGGCTGATCACTAGAAACATACCAATTCACCAATGCCTATGCAATATACTCACAGTTTGTTGACCTCGTACTGTCATTAAAGATTTCACCATCTTCAAATAGCAGATTATGATACGACTAACACAAAGATAGTGAAGTGAAGTCGCCGTGGTCTAGTCGGTAGTGTGCTGGCTTATTAGACGAAAGGCTCGAGTATGAATCCCAGGTCAGACATCAAAACGAATATTTGAAAATACTTTTTCGGCGACTTCCTCTCTGCGAATAAAAAACTGCCATGAAATGTTTCTCAAAAAATCTGACGTTCTTAGTCGTCTTTAAACTGTAGGTCCCGCCGCTTCTGTATAAAACTAACACACACAGAACATAAGTGATGTGAGAAGCTAGGACGTTGTACAATGGGTCAATTCGACCTCAATACTTGTTAGAATTGATAAGTACACGTCCTGTAACCTAACTTAACCTAACCTAACATAAAGATAGAAAGCATAAAATATAATTGTACTCGTCAAAAGCCTGTTAAAACACTAATAAAAATTTAAATTGTCCATGAAATATTTTTGACAGCGTACTCAAGCAACATCGTGGATTGCTTGCGGGTAAGTCCCATGGGCAGGAGTAATTGAACACTTCTGTTGGTCACCTTTGATTTAACACTTCTACCTTGCTGCATTGGCTATATTTGCGAATAACAATTCATCGTTAAAGTATTTCTAATCAATTAAAGAACAGAAAAAAGAAATAAATTTCCATTCAATACCTTAAATTAGTGCTAAGACCAAAGTGTAAATTTTCATTAAAGACTTAACATATACCTCTTTGAGAGTAAAAGAAGGAAATTTATACACAATTTAGAGTTTAAATCTTAAAAGAAAAATTTTTCGAAAAAGTATATACAGTCAACCCTCCTATATCCCGGTACTCACAGAACGCGGTTTCCATATAACGCGGGGCTGAAATTGCGACATCCGTCCTATAACGCGGTACTCTTATATCGCGGTTTGCGTTCAACTTCATCCCATTAGTTCCTTCCGCACAGCCTATGTATGAATAATAACTAGATATTGCTAGAGGGTGTAATATAAGTTTTATTTTCAACGCAAAAGCTCAACCCAGATACAGTACAGCGCAAAACAGTAGCAGTTGAACTTTCAATTAAAAAAAAAAACAATGAATGAAGAGGAACCAAGTGAGGATAAATATTGAAAAATTACTTTATTTTACAAGTTTTTCTTAATTTTGTTGGAAAACAGTCTTTTAGTTTAGTTTTTTTTTAATTTTTTTTATCAAAAAATGAACTATGAACTCTTGAATTCAATAGAAATAATTTATAATTTATCTTGCCTTTTTTGTATTTTTTGGCCTCCATATAACACGGTACGAATGATGTGATTTGTACTAATTCTGTGTTTCTTAGAACGGTTTCCATAGAATGCGCTACGAATTAGTCTGGTTTGTATCTGAAATTTGAGTTACTTATAGCGTGGTTTTCATATAACGCGGTATGCACTCACCACGTTATAGGAGGTTTAACTGTAATGTATTTTAAAAATATTTTCTGAGTTTAAGGGTTACTGGCTGAAACAAAATGTGGGACCTGTCTGAAAGTGGAAGGAAAACTACAAGAACTAAAAAGGGGAAAATTATTAAGCTGTCGGTAACAACTTTATAAGTTACAAACCCTTACAGAAACACAATTTATTTTCTAAAAAAGTAGAAGGAAACAAAAACTTTCTCAAAGGTATGGTATTTGCTGCTTAAAAATGGAAATATTTTGTAAAGTTGCGCTGCATAAGGTAGAAATTTAAATTTTTTATGTGAAAAAAACAGTTCAGGTTCATTGAACTGTAATGGTTTAGCTATTATACACCAAATAATATCGTTTCATCCTCCTTTATGGATTCCAGAAAAAATCTAAAAAAATGTATATTTTGCAGTATCATGCAGTGTGATCATGTGTAAATTTTGAACTTCTTCTGAATTTAAGCTATAAAATCAGCATATTTCCGTAACAATTATTATGTGTAACATCAAGTAATCGATTACTTTTCTAAAGGGTGTTTCAATAAAAAACTGGCTTCAGGTCTGACATCCCAACTAGACGGAAAGTAAAACAATATTTTTTCGGCGAATTCATTTTAGAAAACAGTAGGTTCCCCAACTCATACATAAAAATAATATACACAACATAAGTGGTGTGGGAAGCTAGGTTTTTAATTCTGACAAACGGTCTGTAATCACCAGTTATATACAGTAGCGAGCACAAAAAATGCAACGTTGGGTAAAATTATCTTTAAGTGCGATAATTTTAAAAAAATGGTGACCAGTTCAAAATATTTCTTTGGGTTATCAATCCCTACAGTTATAGATACCTATTATCAATAACATTATGTAAATATTTTTAATTAATGATAGATTATTTTGTCATTTATTAAAAAGAGTGCGAATTTCATGGGAGCAATAAAAATGCAACAGCAAAAATTTTAATGTGTTTATTTAAATTAAATAGTAATTCTTACAAAAAAATCTTAAAATTAATATTTAGTGGCGTAGCCCTTATTTTTATGACTTCTTGCAACCTAGAAGGCATAGAGTCGACTAAAGCTATTAATGTGTTAATGGATATTTTCTCCCATTCACTTTTCAAAATTTCTTCTAATTGCCTCTTATTTGACGGATGTTTCCTCTTAACTTCCCGATCTAATAGCTCCCATAGATTTTCTATGGGGTTTAGATCGGGAGACTGTGATGGCCAATCCAAAACATTGACATCATTGTCGCTTAAAAAGTTTCGAGCTAAGCGACTTGAGTGCTTTGGATCGTTATCCTGTTGGAATATGCTACCAGGAGGCATTTTTTCCCGCAGATGAGGAAGCATGTGTTCTCCAAGGATTTCACAATACTTCTTGGCGTCCATTTTTCCTTCGATTTGAGTTAAGGGACCTACCCCATCACGGGAAAACGCACCTGTAAATACGTGACGTAAAATAAATAATTTTTTTTAAACATATCCCACACAATTATTGATTTACCGCCATGTTTTACGGTTGGAAGTTGATATCTTGGAGAATATCTCTGTCCAGGCGGTCTTCGAACAAAATTTATCCCATCGGAGCCAAACAAATTAAATTTGCTTTCATCGTTCCACAAGACTTTAGCCCATTGTTCATTTGACCAATCCTTGTAACGTTTTGCAAATTCCAGGCGCTTCTTTTTATTGATTGCACTGATGAGAGGTTTCTTTGCGGGTCGTCTCGCATGCAAATTAGCCTCTTTCAACCTATGGCGAACAGTGTGAAGTCCTACAGAGACTCCCATTTGCGAAATTAGCAACGTCCACTGCGGTCTTTCGTGGATCTTTTTTAACCAGTGCAATCATCTGGCGGTCTTGGTGAGAGGTAGTTTTTCGAGGATTACCACTACCTGGTTTCCTTTCCACACTATTTCTCAAGGAAAATCGAGATTTAATCCGGCATACGGTTGATTGATTTACACCAAAGAGGTGTCCAACTTCACGCATGGATTTTCCTACTTCTAAGGCTTTAATGATTGCAGTTTTGCTGTCAGCTGAGAGCTGCTTCTATTACAAAACACATGTTGTATAACTTATTTAAGAAATTTTCAATTATAATTAAATAAATAACTTACTTTAGCAATTTTTTATTATGTTGCATTTTTTTTGCTCGCTAAAAATTTGCACTTTTTTCACTAATTCAAAAATATTTAACTTTTTAAAGCAGAATTTGGAATAAACTGTGGTTACTTTGAAAACTTATAATTGAATTGAACAGCAAAAGAAAATAGATAAATTAGTTACCGTGATTTTGAAACAGATCTTATTAAAGATCATATGGCATAGTGTTGCATTTTTTGTGCTCGCTACTGTTTATTAATACACTTATTTAGTGCTTTGTAATGCCGCCTTTAAAATCAATGACCGATTGTAATTTTTCTGGAATTGAGTTAATTAAGTTTTGGGCAAATTTGGATGTCAATTTAGACCAAATTTCACTAATTTCTTATACAACCTCTTTGCGTTTTCGACGTTTATCTATAGTTCTGTGATATTTTATGAAAATCCAAACATTTTTAAAAACGTTTAGGTCAGGGCTCCGAGGAGAGAATGGAAGAACAGTCTGACCTACGTTTTCTAAGAATATATTAGATAACCATACTTTGTGTTAAGGGGCATTGTCGTGCTGTAAAATCCATTCACTGGTTGAAAAAGTTTTGTACGAACTCAAAGGCATGGTTGTTTATAATTTAGAGATAACCAGACTGCTTTAAAGTCACTTCTATGAACTGTCATTGTGTCGCCACCTAATCTGTTAAGTAGTTGTACAACCTTTTTTTTTAGTTTCGTTTGAGATACATAAATCGCTTACAGAACGAGCCCTGGATTTGAAATGCAGCCTCATCCGTCCACAATACACTGTACCAAAACTCTATAAGCTTTTTAATATACTCTAAAGCAAATGCGAAACGTTTAGCTAGGTTTGTTCGAGCGATATTAAATGTTGCACGCAGGACATAAGTAACATCGACTTATTGTAGCATCGCTTACTTTCCGACCAATAATTTGTTCAGATTCTATTGCAACTTTTGCAGAGGTTGGTTAATATCATTGCTATTAATTTTATGCAATCCCTCAGAGCTCTGACCTAAACGTTATTAAAAATGTGATACCACAATTAGCTCTACCGGAGGATCAAGCATCCCTTTGGGAAATCTAATCCTACTCCAAAATAAATCGTGCTGTTGCATCAAAATAAGCATCGTAGTCTTGTAGGTAGTGTATTGGTGTATTCGACGTGAGGCAAAACGAAATATGAAGAAATATTTCTTCGGCGAATTCCTGGCAAATCTCTGAGAGGAAATAAAATTGAAGTGAAAAAGTTTGTCAAAAAGATTCTACTTTAAACTGTAGACCCTGTGAGAAGCTTGATCGTAATCCTATTTGAACAATTGTAATGACCAATTGTATATAGAGTATGGATTAATGTTATTAAAATTAAACTTTTTTAAAAACTTTCAGCTTGATTTTGTTGTTTAAATTTAACTTCACTTTTAAATTTTAATTAAAGCATTACAAATTCATATTATTTTGAATAGAAATCAAAAACTTTATAAAAAATATTATTTGTTACAATTGAAAAATTGTTTAAAGAAATTTAAATTGAATTTTTAATTGTTTTTTAATTTTTTGTTTTTTGTAAAAATTTGTATATCATAATTAAATTTAAATATTATTTCAAAACAAATATTAATTTTAACACACGTTATTAAAACAGATAAGCAAAGACAATTGGGTGTTTCAATTAAAGCGCACATTTAAATATGGCTGGTGGGATATGCGGTAGTAGAAACCTTTTTGCAAGTGGTAGCTCTGAAATTTGACAATTGACGTGTTGTTTAATCAGATTATTTAATATTTAAATTGTAATAATTTATTATAAATATTTGAAAAGTTGTGCTAATGCGTCTTTAATTGAAAGTGTCGAGGAAAACCCAAGATGAAGTATGGCCCGGTGCTTCAAAGTCTATTTTGAAGCTTCTCGACCACCTACAGGAGAGGGTGAATTTGTTTGGTAATGACAGTAGGGTATCCAACTCTATTGAATCGTTGGAGCATCATAGCAATGTGGCGTGTGTTTCATTCTTCTATCGGCAGATGTTCTCGAGAAATAAGAGGCTTTGTTTCCGATAATTACATATTTTTACGTAGTATTCCCTTTGTGGTTGATTATCCAGTGAACCGCACAATGCATTACAAGGAAAATTCATTTTTTGCCCGCACTGCTCGCTTGTGGAATGATCTTTCTGCGGAAGTTTTTCCCGTCAGTTACGATATTGGTAAGTTTAAATCGAATGTCCACAAACACTACTCCCTCTTTCCAGCTCCCTATAACCTATTTCGTTAATCCTGCACAATGCACTGCATGAGTAGGGGCCATCGCCTTAGTGCTGGTTTTATAACAAAAAAGAAATCATAATTCAGCATAGTTGTCATTAACAATTCAAATTGATTAAAAAGCCTTCATTTTTATGCATACAAATTTAGTGTATTCTCTGGATAACAAAACTATAATTCGTTCAAAAGTAAAGGAACCAATAATGCCGCTAAATAAACCCTGCTTTAGGCATTTGCATGTTGTGGATAGATTTGGTTTTCAAGGATCTGTTGTGGATTTTATCAGATCGAAATTCAAAAATTTTGTGTATTTTTTCATTAAGCCATTCATATAGAAATCCGCCTCATTCTGAAAAATGGCATTGACTTCAGCTTATCATTACATTGCCATTACCATAAAATACGCTGTTTTTTGGAAAGCGTACCAAGCTTTCTCAATACAGCATTCAATCTTAGAATTATAAGATCTGGAGGACCCCAAAGTAATCCCTGAAAGTCTGTCGATTTACTTGAACATCACTTAACTTCGTTAGTTAATTTCAATTTCCGCCATTTTCCCATCAATGCCGAGGATTTCTCAAGGAAAATTGGGATCCTTAGTTATTTTGGATATTATTTACTCGTTTTATAGGGAAGCTCAATCTCATTGCCAGCAGGAGAATAATGGATATATTTTAGACTTTGAAGGGCAATAGGGATTCTAAAGAGACAGTGTCCTTTTGAAAGGCATTTCGGTAAGTTATTTCTGCATGAGTTGTAGGCCTAAGTGGGAGATAGAGTCTGTCTTTTACCTCATGTAACAGTACACTGCTGAGAAGGAGATGGAGGTTTTTCTTCTCTAACTTTCTGATACACTTAACACAGTTGTCTAATATTAGTAATGCTACAATACATAATTGCGCATTACAGTCATTCAGACATTCAGGATTAGCATCTCACTTAAGTTGTGTGTATTAATATTGTACATGCGTAGCAGGACCTAAAGACGACTCCAATCGACAAATTTTGAGAAGCATTTTTAAATGGCAATTTTTTTTTTGTTTTACTCTCGGAAGAAATAGTTTTTCATATTTCGTTTTGTGCGAGATATCTGGGATGGGGTTTGCACCATGACCTCACGTTTCATAAGCCAACAGACTAGCTACTAGACAACGACGGCTTTAAATTCGACACTTGTATCAGGTAAAGTTCTATAATTTAACACTCATTATACTGATGGTAATCAATATCAACAGAATCTTTAATATTAAAAAGAAAATTGTAATTTTTTAAAATGGTTTCTTTTAAAAAAGAGGAAATAAAAACGTTAACAAAAATATTTTAACGCAACATTTCAACAAAAATAAAAATATTTTAATGCAAATATAAATCGTCTATGCATTTGTAATGGTATACCCTTCTATTCAGTTTAAATCTTCAAAAGAAAGCATTCACTTGAAACAAATACGGGAGAACATTTTCAAATGAAACGCATGAATTTGAAATTTATTGAAGCTTTTATTTGCATTTCTTGCAGTATTAATAAAGAAAATACTTCTGCAAATAATTTACGAATGTTTCATTATTTTCTATTTTATTCTTTCGTTTTTATTTGAATTTAATCGCAAATAAAAATTTCTTTTTAATATTTATTTTAATATTCCATTTCAATACATATTCTAGTCTTATGCATTGTATAATATACGATACACGATGCGAATACAAATTTATGTATTATTCGAAATCTTACTGGGGGTAAAGTAAGAGCAAACAAAAATTTTTTTTTTTACTTTAAATAAATACAACGATAACCATTATAGGGATATACACATCACACAAAAGGGGTACTGGTATATACAGTAGCGACCACAAAAAATGAAACACTGTGCCATCTTTAATAAGATCTGTTTCAAAAGTAACGGTAACTAATTTATCTATTTTCTTTTGCTGTTAATTATTTCAATTATAAGTTTTCAAAGTAACCACAGTTTATTCCAAATTCTGCTTTAAAAAGTTAAATATTTTTGAATTAGTGAAAAAAGTGCAAATTTTTAGCGAGCAAAAAAAAATGCAACATAATAAAAAAATAGTTAAAGTAAGTTATTTATTTAATTATAATTGAAAATTTCTTAAATAAGTTATACAACATGTGTTTTGTAATAGAAGCAGCTCTCAGCTGACAGCAAAACTGCAATCATTAAAGCCTTAGAAGAAGGAAAATCCATGCGTGAAGTTGGACACCTCTTTGGTGTAAATCAATCAACCGTATGTCGGATTAAATCTCGAGTTTCCTTGAGAAATAGTGTGGAAAGGAAACCAGGTATTGGTAATCCTCGAAAAACTACCTCTCGCCAAAACCGCCAGATGATTGCACTGGTTAAAAAAGATTTACGAAAGACCGCAGTGGACGTTGCTAATTTCGCAAATGAGCAAATGGGAGTCTCAATAGGCGTTCACACTGTTCGCCGTAGGTTGAAATAGGCTAATTTGCAAGCGAGACGACCCGCAAAGAAACCTCTCATCAGTGCAATCAATAAAAAGAAGCGCCTGGAATTTGCAAAACGTTACAAGGATTGGTCAAATGAACAATGGGCTAAAGCCTTGTGGAGCGATGAAAGCAAATTTAATTTGTTTGGCTCCGATGGGATAAATTTTGTTCGAAGACCGCCTGGACAGAGATATTCTCCAAGATATCAACTTCCAACCGTAAAACATGGCGGTGGATCAATAAAGGTGTGGGGTAAGGAACGATATGTTTAAAAAAAATTATTGATTTTACGTCACGTATTTACAAGTGCGTTTTCCCGTGATGAGGTAGGTCCCTTAACCCAAATTGAAGGAAAAATGGACGCCAAGAAGTACTGTGAAATCCTTGGAGAACACATGCTTCCTCATCTGCGGGAAAAAATGCCTCCTGGTAGCATATAGCACTCAAGTCGCTTGGCTCGAAACTTTTTAAACGACAATGATGTCAATGTTTTGGATTGGCCATCACAGTCTCCTTATCTAAACCCCATAGAAAATCTATGGGAGCTATTAGATCGGGAAGTTAAGAGGAAACATCCATCAAATAAGAGGCAATTAGAAGAAATTTTGAAAAGTGAATGGGAGAAAATATCCATTAACACATTAATAGCTTTAGTCGACTCTATGCCTTCTAGGTTGCAAGAAGTCATAAAAAATAACGGCTACGCCACTAAATAATAATTTTAAGATTTTTTTTGTAAGAATTACTATTTAATTTAAATAAACATATTAAAATTTATGCTGACAAAATAATTAAAAATATTTACATAATGTTATTGATAATATGTAGGTATCTATAACTGTAGGGATTAATAACCCAAAGAAATATTTTGAACTGGTCACCATTTTTTTAAAATTATCGCACTTAAAGATAATTTTACCCAACGCTGCATTTTTTGTGCTCGCTACTGTACATAATGCAGGGCGGTTTATTTGTCTTTTAGTATAAAGTAAAGCTTTACGAACGCATAATCCTCTCCTCTCCAGTTTGAAAGCTTACACATGGTAAACTAAGTTTGACAAACACATCCGTTAAGACACTCAAATCCAAAATGAAGTATTTTTTAAACCATTAACGTCGAATGGGTGCAAAAATACCCAAAAAAAAGAAGATTTTTTAAAAAAATTCTATCTTGACCCAATTAAACGAGAGCCAAAAATCTTCTTTAAGAACCCATAAAGAAGACAGTTAAAAAAAAAATTAGTAAGCCATGATATTGACATATTTTGGTTGACAGAAAAAAAAGTCAAAGATCACGAATTTTTCAAAATTAAAATTTTGTAGAAAGAACTTCTGCGGAATATGGGTGGATGATATTCTGAGAAAAGCCTTTAGATGCCATGTACCGTAATATGTCTTCTATCCGATAAAAATACTTTTACTTGAATTGGTCTACTTACCTAAGCTACAGGTGGGATTAAAACGCATGGGTATAAAAATACCCACTTAGGCGTTGGTATGAAATATTTTTCATAAAACTTGTAAAAATAAATTTGAAATTTAAATGTCAAATCATTAATTTTTTCTATTTTTTTTATACTTTTGGGAGTTTCGGCATGAAATCGTGCAAAAGAATCCCTTGGATGCACATTCAAACCATATTTTGGACAACCGTACTCGGTTTTCCCCCTGCAACGCGCACAGCGAACTCGTTTTTCAATTTCATCAATCATGTGGTCAAATTTGTCAGTCCGTCATGGTGTCGATTTTCACAAATTTTTACCAACGCTTCAACCGAAGTTGCGTCAATAACGTTAGTGAGTAATGGCCAATACCACTTTTTGCCAATACTTTTTGTGCCACTGTTCGAGTTCATTCCACGTATACAACGATAATGTTCGCAATATGTGTTTGTTTGTGATAATACTCTGCTTACAACTCTTTTGTAAGCAACAACACTTGTTAGTTATTCTTCGCTCACAACCTTTTTGTAAGCACAACACTAACAACTGCTTTCTTCCAACGCAACTTCTCTCTACACAAGTTTAACCGAATTATAGCTCGATCTCGTGTCTTCACACAACCGATTGCTTTATCACGTAATGTTGTTATACACGACTAGCTTAATGCAAACTCCGAATACAATGTGCCGTCTGCACACACGACTGATTCAACTCAAACTCTGAATCATCCTTTCTCGCTTTGACTTGCTTTTTATATCACTGGATCATTAGTGTGATGAATCCCCTCGAAGTAAGATGACGGCCTTCTGGAACATTGTAATAATGTAAACAACCTCTTTTAGTTTTTGTTGTTTCTTGTTTACATTCTTTCATGTAGATTAGTTGTTGTTGGTCTCTCCGCTATTTTATACTGCACATTGTTGTTGCTTGTTAACTTCTTTGTTCCCTTCATTTTGTTGTTGGTTATTTACGTCTTTTATCCCTTATTCTTGTTTATTCATCGATCTTGTAAACAAGCGCTTTATTTTTGTTGCTATATTTTTTTACTCATTCATTGATCACGTGAACAGTGCGCTGTTTTGTTTCTGAAGCTTTTGTTTATTATTTTATGCATGATCAAGTTTATTGTGTTGTTTTTGGCACTTTAGTTTATTATTTTAACAACACCATTTCCACATTCGTAACAGTATCATGTTTTCTCCAATGCCGTAGTCAGCTAGCAGAAGCGCCAGCATATGGGATTGAGGAATAACAATATCCTGTCATAGAAGTCAACACAAAAAGTACTTGTACTTGTAGCCAAATCGTATTGGCTTGCCCTTTATGTATATTATTAGGGAATGGAGAAGCTAAAATTACCCCAACGGGGGACGTAAATCCTGCCTATGTATGAATAATCATCGACAAACTCAAGCCATCTGTTAAAAGTCATGGGTTCTAAACATACGTCCCAAACTGTTCCGCCTTCAAAAATTTGTCGCATGATAATCTTAGCAACTACGATTTTAGGTGCCACTCACCCAACAGGGTCAAATAGCTTTGGCCATTTGAAACAAGACAGAACGTTTTGTGACTAGAGGAAAATAGGCCGTTGGAGCTGGCTTAAAGCAAAATGTATCAATGCTCGCATTCGAACGTAAAACCGTAGTTTTAGCGGTGTTGGCGTCTGACAATTTAAAAAATCCGAAATTTAGTGGATGTTAGGGTAACACAAAAGAAAAGATGATTGATGGGACTTAAAATGACATGATGGGATACAAAGTGACTGGTTGAGGAGGAGAATAAAATAGAGTCATGGTCTACGTTTGGTCTAGGGGAGGGTATTCCCCAATTACTTCCTCCTATTAGGCCTCGGGGTTTTGTAATGAACAGATTCCATATTTTGAGCAAATGCACCTTTACAAGATGGACCAAGACTCAAGTTCTCCACACAATAGCAAATCTTTATAAGCTCCTCTAAATTCCCTAGCGAAATTATACAAATTTTCTTAGATTTTGTTACCACTGTGACATTAAGGCCAACAATAATGGCAGCAGGTGCCGAATAAGTTGGAAGATCCAGCTTCCGTTGCAACTCTCGAGAGATGAAAGTAACATGAGACGCTGGGAACAGGGGCGGTTTATTCACTTAAACTAAACTAATATTTAAGACTTAAAAGTATGGTGGCCAGCGTGAACTCATTATATACGGGTGACTGTTTTATCATTTGGGTTTTGGAAATTTTCAAAAGTGAATGAAATTCATTTACTTTGGGCGATAATTGAGTGATAAAGACAAAGATTATTCCACATTAATATCGCCCGCAGCTCTAGCTAAGGTGACCTATACGTTTGCTTCAATTGTGGCATAGTTTTTCTGCCAGAATCCCGCCAATGTTAACTGGAATATTGTCATTTAGGTATACACTGGACTCCAATTGGTGGTAGTAAAATCGAATGATCTTTTTGGATAAGGCACTGTTCCACAACGTTTGATTAATTGCTGATCTAGTGCGGCTTTTAATATTTTAATACCGTCCTATGGCGTGTGGCATGCGTTATCGTCTTGTTGAAACCACATGTCTAATAACTTTATTATAGTAACTCTGGCATGCATTGCTTTCTTCATTAAATTTAATTTTGGAGAAAATTAATTTCCACCTAAATTTCCTAACGCCCATTCACCAAACAAATTATGATCTGGTACATTATATTTATTCAGTTCGTTAATCGATTTAAATTTGAATGGTTTTATAGCAGGGTTCTCTAATTAAACCTGTCAGGTAGACGAATAACAAATTTTAATATTTCATTTTCTTTGGTACAGCTCAATGAAATGTGTGCATCATCTGACAAAAAACTTCCAGAAAAATATTGGAAAATAGCGTATCACACTGAGCCTTTTTAACATTTCCACATATTTTGTTTTTTAATAGTAAAAATTCACCCTTTGCCATATCAAACATTTTTTCGAAGAATTATACAAAGTAACAAGAAAATAAGCACAATAATAAGCGAGTATTTCTGAACCTAGGCTTTGGTGCGTATGAGTAATATTTTAGTGTGTACACATTCTGCATGTAACACAATATTACTCATACACAACGTTAAAGCACTTAAGGTCTGGTCTAAATATTATGTTGGCCTGAGATCTACTCGAAACCTGGTTTTTCGTTTTTTTATTCTGTAAATCTTGAATAGTGTAAGAGCTAAAACTGATGTTTCAGTTTCAATGCAACAGCAAGCTGCTGCTGCTGAGAGGAAAACGCTGGGCTGAGTATACATACAGTGGCTCCCACATTAATTGAATCACCACCTTAAAAAAAATTAATAAGAGTTTGTAGAATATTCCCCATTCCCGATTTCCATTCTCCCCCCTACAATCCCTTCTTTCATCCTATATCCTGTATTTCCTTCCCTCCCTAAGTACATTGTACAATGGATCAATTTCGACCTCCAGGTGCTGTACTTGTCTTAACCGACAAGTTCTTATCCTCTAACCGAACCTAACCTAACCTTGTAGAATATGTTTAAAAATTAAACAAAAAAGTCTTATTTAGTCTCCAATTTATGGAAAATTTGTGACCAAAACGTCCGCCAACACCAGTTTTCGAACAAGAATGACCTTATAGCAGCTCTAAAAAAGGTATGGGCAAAAATAACACTCCAAACCACTAATGCAAAAAAGTCTGAAAGCTGTATTTAAGGAAGGTCGTACTAAATTTTTAAATCAAAACTATTTGATAATTAACCATTTAATTGTTTCGTTAATAGTAGGTGGTTGAAATAAGCTGTGACTTATTGGGTTCATATATTTTTGGTTTTTAGGTTGTAGGTTTACATTTGGCACTAAATAAAACGTCATTCTTAATTTTTAAACATATTCTATAAACTCTACTTCAAATATTTTTTAATATCTTGTTTCGTTTCAAAATTATACGAGCTCAATTTTTTTTAAAGTTGCTGGTTGAAATAAGCTGTGAGCCACTGTATATGTTCATTACCACCCTACGGTCAGGATTACAATTTAGCACTACTTACACCACTTATGTTGTGTGTGTTAATTTAGTACATAAGTAGCGGGACCAACAGTTTAATCCCGACTCCAAACGATAGATTTTTAAGAAACTTTTTCAAAACTTTTGAGCCGAAATCTACTAAGAAGAAGTCGCCAAAGAAATATTTTTTCACATTTCATTTCATTGGAGATGCCTGACCTAGACCTGGTTGGAACCGCGTTCTCCCTTCTAATAAGCCAGCACACTACCTACTAGAATACAACGTCATCAAATAACGTTATCTCTTAAAATATTGGAAAGTAAATTAAAAAAATCGAAAACTATTGTAATAAAGTTCCATTTACCGCTTTGGTGAGGCCAAGGTTGTAGCTCTGGATATCTCAAAGGAGTTTGATAGGGTCTGGCATGAGGCTTTGGTATCGAAGTTAATTGCTTTTGGTGTCGATAGTCACTTCTCTCGATTTATATCAAGCTTTCTCAAAGACCGCACTATTAGAGTGGTTATAGATGGCGTCTTTTCCGACGAGTTCAGTATAAATTCAGGGGTACGGCAGGCCTCTGTTCCTTCTCCTACTCTTTTTCTTATTTTTCTCAATGAACTTTTATCTATTACTTCGAATCTTATTTACTCTTTTGCGGATGACAGCAATATTCGTCATTCATATTCATTTGATCGGAGGCCGAGCCTTTTGCAGATTGGGGCAAGAAGGGCGAACGGCGCACTCACACTCATTTCAATGCGCACAAGACCCAATGGTTTTTTAATACACCGGGGAGATGCTGGCGCTGATGTTCTGTCATCTGTATCTATAGGTAATGTAAACATTGAGGAGGCGGATGCTCTTGATGTTCTGGGTATGAGAATTAGTTGTGATGCTCGTTGGCACGATCACATTTTTCGAGTGTCGAAGGAAACATTCTAGTGCCTTGGTTTTTTGAAATGGTGCAGAGAATACTTCACTCCATCCGACCTTCTTACTATTTATAAGACCTTTATCCGATCCCGGATGCAAGACAACTCTCATGTATGGGCCGGTGCTTCAAAGATTACTTTGAAGCTTCTCGAGCGCGTATAGGACAGGGCGAAGGTGCTTATTAATGACAGTAGGGTATATAACTCTATTGATTCGTTGGAGCATCGTCGCAATGTGGCGTGTGTTTCATTTTTTGTCGGTACTATAATGGGAGGTGTTCTCCAGAAATAAGGAGCTTTGTTCCCTATAATCACATATTTTTACGTAATACTCGTGCTTCTCGCAGAGCACATCCTTTTGTGATTGACTGTCCAGTGAACCGCACAATGCATTACAAGGAGAATTCATTTTTTGCCCGCACTGCTCGCTTATGAAATGATCTTCCTGCGAGGGTTTTTCCCGTCAATTACGATATTGGTAAGTTTAAATCAAATGCCGGCAAACACTACTCCGTCTTTCCACATTCCTATAACCTATTTTCCTGAACCTGCACAATGCACTGCATGAGTAGGGGCCATCCCCTGAGTGCTGGTTTTTATAAAAAAAAAAATTAAAATTTGTTATTTTTCCATTAATATTACATTAAATTAAAGGTATTCAAATAGTTTAACTAATGAAATAAAAATATTTGAACAGCTCTGCCAACGCTTTCTACCTGCCTTCTTTACAAAATTTCAAATTGTCTGTTTAAAAACTGAATTGAAAACTATTTAGCGTTTGAATTTCAGAATTTAAAAAATAATTTGTATTTTGTTTTTAAGAATAAATTGAATATCTTGCACCTAAAACTTTAATTTCTTAAATCTTTCTTGACACAATCAATCAATTACGAGTATCCACCACACTCAGTTTCATTTGTCCATAGTTTCTCTTTACATAATTTTCTTTCCCTACTTGTAGTGAGTCATTGTAGATGACAAAACAAAACAATACTGTTGTTATAGTTCTTATCATATTAAACAATACGATACTAATGACATATAACGATATATCAACTTGAATGCATTTTGTTCCTTTTCTATGCTCTCATATCGTATTTTTTTTGAAATACTTTTATTGTGTTTCTCTTGTGACCCGAAACAAATACAATAAAAATACTCGAACATTTTTATGTTTTTCTCGTTTACGATAAAGTCTTGTAAGAATAACTTTCTTTAGAATATTAAAAGTACATCATAACAGGCAATAAAAAAGATGTTCCAATGTATTCAATAGTGTATTTATGACCAAACACATACCAGCATGTACATACATATAACACAGTCAGTTTTTCTTTTGAGATAGATGATATAAATATCAAATTTCGTATCCCAGGTCAAACATCAAAACGAAAAATATTTCTTCGGCGACTTCCTCTCAGCAGATTTCTGGCAAAGACTCTGAAAGTAAAAATTGCCATGAAAAGCTTCTCAAAAATCTGTCGTTCGGAGCCGACTTTAAACTGTAGGTCCCGCCACTCTTGTATAAAATTAACGCACACAACATAAGTGGTGTGACAAGCTAGGTCGTAATCCTGACTGAAGGGTTGTAATGGCCAATTATGTATGTATGATTGTATACTCACAGTGGACAGCAGCGTTGCCAGAAGCTTTGAGAATAAAATCATCATTTGCAACTTGGCAGGCAACTTGGTAGGCAACTTGGTTGGAAACTTGGTAGGCGACTGGGTTGGCGACTGGGTAGGCGACTTGGTAGTCAACTTGGTATGCTACTTGGTGGAGAAGTTGGCAGGCAACTTGGTAGGCAACTTGGTAGGAAACTTGGTAGTTAACTTGGTAGTCAACTTGGTATGCAACTTGGTGGAGAAGTTGGCAGGCAACTTGGTAGGGAACTTGGTAGTTAACGTGGTAGGCAACTTGGTAGACAACTTGGTTGGCAACATGGTTGGCAACTTGATTGGCAACTTGATTGGCAACTTGGAAGGCAACTTGGTTGGCAACTTGGTTGGCAAGTTGGTTGGCAAGTTGGAAGGCAACTCGGTTGGCAAGTTGGAAGGCAACTTGGTTGACAACTTGGAAGGCAAATTGTTAAGCAAGTTGGAAGGCAACTTGGTTGGCAAATTGGAAGGCAACTTGGTTGGCAAGTTAGAAGGCAACTTGGTAGTCAATTTGGCAACTTGGAAGGCAACTTGGTGGGCTAATTGGAAAACAACTTGGGACGTAACAAGGATGGCAACTTTATGGGCAACTTGGTATATTTACTTTGTATTTTTTCTACTAACCGTTATTCGACTTTCGAATTGAATTTTTTCTTACTTATATCATATAATTCAACTTTGGAAAAAACGCTAAAGCGCTGTAAAAAACTCTAGATTTCACGCTAACCGTTAAAAAGAATTTTTTCCCGTAATTGGCATTGCAAACACGTCAGATTTGACGGGAAAAACGGCATATTGGCAACAGTGATTATTATTTTTCACAGCAATTTCCAATTGCAATTCCTGCATTAAAATGGAGATATCACATAAATATACACATTTTACTAGTATTTTATCTTTTCACTTTTTCTGTTCTTTATCTCCTATTTTCATGAATTTCACATTTGCTTCCTTTCTTTTTCTTCGAGTTTCTTTGTTGTTATGAAAAATCGCTGATGGCAATGCGGAATAAGTTTAAACGGGTTTTTTTAATGATGTGCTAGATTCTCCAGGCCAGAGTAAATAGTTGTAATAAAAAATATTTAATTGAAATGGAATAAATATTGAAATTAATGTTTAAAATGGAATAAAATTTATTATAAACAGTTAAATTGAAAGACATAAAATAGGAAAATAACCAGCTTGAAATATAGCTGTCGGTTGTAGTTAGATAAAAATCAAAGAATTTTAAAATTCACTTCTTTTCTCGCCAATAGTAATAGCACTTTTGATAGCCGTTTGATCATAAATTTACAATGAGATCAGTAAAGTAAATAATTGGACTTAATGATAAACTTCCTCATAACCATAGCTAATAAAAGAACTCAATATATTGGAAGGATAACACTTATCTTCTTGAACTAATAAAAAAAAATTTCTACGATTTGGTGATTGTAATCATTGGCCGGAATGGGAGAATGTTTTTAAATTTATAAGACTATTGCCCAATGTTGCCTATACGCAACAACCTTTAGCTCTTAAACCATGAGACCTAGTATATTGAAATTTTTGTCTGTCGATATTGAGATCAATTCTATCATTTATGTATACTCAAAAAAATTTTAGCTAAGCAAATATTTAATTCCGACATGACAGGATTAATTAGTAAAATGTTCATTAAAATCTAAAATGCTCATCCATATAAGTATACTCTGCACGTTTTTACAATCCATTTGCGAAACTTCAGCTATTCACCGAAATTTAATGTAATTTTTTATTGATGACATTGCAATAATCGAAAGATATTGGGTAGAAGAAAATGAGTTATTAATACACCATAGAGACGTTGAATTACTTTTAATACTGTAGTGCTGGGAAATTCTCTTTGGAGACATATTAACGCCTTCGTAGATTAATGATTGATATTCAATGAAATTGTGAAAATAAAATTAAGAAAATATTGCCTTTAACAAAACTATTTTTTGTTTTATTTCCGCGAATACTTCTTACACTTCGATTATTTAGGATTTTCTTATTTTATTGTTTATTAAAAAAGTAGGTCAGTTACTTAAATAGGCATTCGTATAAAGTAACATTATATTGTTATTCACACTTTTACGTGGTGGTTGTTGTGTACAATGAAACGTTAACAAAGTCACGTAGTTATTGTATATTTGCAACGAATTTTTAACGTTGTGCTGTCTAACATATCGCAAAATACAGAGCATCTATATAAAAGTACTTTGTATAGGTAAAGATATTTCTAATATGTAATATACAGTCAAACCCAGTTATAACGATCTCGGTGGGACCAGAAAAAATAGTTTGTTATAGGCAAAATTCGTAATAAACGGTGTGAAGTCATAGAAGAAAATATAAAATACAAAGAATTTTTTTCATTTAATAAAAACCAAGAAGATGCTTTAGATTCTTTTTACCTATCAGCTGATTAAAAATACTGAGTTATGATTCAATGCTGCTATATTAAATAAAAAAAAATCTATTGCCACACTTCAAAGTTTTTTCTAAGGGTTCGTTATAAAAATGGTAAAACGTATGAAATTTAATTACTGGGACCATTTAAAGTAGATCCTTTTAACCGAGAATTCGCTATAAACGAGTTCGTAGTAAATGAAGTTCTTTGTATGAAAATTTTTATTAAAACGTTGGAACTTGAAAATATATACTTAATAGTGGTTCGTGGTCGAATGGGTAGTGTGTTGGCTTATTAGATGAAAGGGCCGGGTTCGAATCCTAGGTGAGACAGTAAAACGAAAAATATTTCTTCGGCGACTTCCTCTCAGCAGATTTCTGGCAAAGACTTTGAGAGTAAAAATTGCCATGAAAAGCTTCTCAAAAATCTGTCGTTCGGAGTCGACTTTAAACTGTAGGTGCCGCCACGCATGTATAAAATTAACGCACACAACATAAGTGGTGTGAGAAGCTAGGTCATAATCCTGACTGAAGGGTTGTAATGGCCAATTATGTATTTAATAACAAAGAATTTGTTATAACCGAGTTCGTTATAAACAAGTTTGACTGTAGTATTATTTTCTTTCCTTTTTTCACCGTTTTTTTCTCTTTTCAAACACCTTCATTAATATATTTCCATAAATAGTAAGAAAGTTATATTTGCTTTTGAAATTTATTCAGAAATTTCATTTTAAATACTATCAGAGGCTTTATTTTACAATGGAAAGGGCTCTGAAATGGTATCCGAACACAGTATTTCATAAACATATTTCCTAAACGAAATATTAAAAAAATATTTCTTTGGTAACTACCTCTCAGCAGATTTCCGGCAAAGACTCTAAAGATGAAGTCAACTATAGGATCGCCATCACCACCACTCATGTATAAAAATTAAGACAGATAACCTAAGTGATGTAACTAAAGGATTGTAATAATCTGTTAAGTAAGTTAATTTTCATAGGAATGTTGCCCGTGAACAAACCTCATTTCTTTGGCTATGTGTTGGCTATGGTGTCTGTCAAACATTCCCAGTGTAAATCAAATACAGGGTCGCTGATATGTATTGCAACCAACTTCAGATTGTTATCATTTGTAAACCGCTGGTCTGGCAGCTGACAGACTTATTCCAGTGATAGTTCATTTTATTATTTACAAGCTTACAAAAGCATTTTGATCTATTGCATTCAGAAAATAAGTTATTCGTGATGGAATTCAAGCGTAATAGTGTGATTGCTTTATATTTGGCAGGACAACCACAGGTGGCTATCGTTAGAACTCTCCAGCATTGGATGAAAGAAAACGGTAACAACATCAGAAATGATCCGAAATGTGAAGCCCAGGTTTGATTGAAATCCACGCTGTAAAAAAGGTCAGCTGAAAATTAACTCCTGCGATTGGCCACTAGAGCTCAAGCTCCACCGATGGTGATGATGTAGGGCGCTGTAACGGGCGATAGTCGCTCCCCGCTTGTATTTAGCGACCAAAATAAATGCCGAATATTATCGGGAAAATGTCTTAATGACAGTATTGAAGCCCTGGTCAGACAAACATGTCGGCCGAAGACCATGGATATTTCAACAGGACTCAACACTACCGCACTCAGCACGCGTCAACCAAGAACGACTTAAAAAGGAGGTCCCTTGCTTCATTTCTACCGCATAATGGCCACTAAAATCTCCGGATCTCAATCCGTTGGACTTTTACTCCTGTGTCGATCATCTCAAGATGGCCCTTCGCCGAGAAAATGCCAAAATACCGCAGAGCCCTTTCGTGCAGCCTGAAATGGCTTTGTCGGCCGTTTGAAGGCCTTAATTCGTACAAAGGTGACCAATTCTAACAAATCTAAACTGATTTTAAAATTTGATTTTATTTCCAACATTTTATGCTTTTGAACAATAAAATTAAAAAAGAAAATTTCAGTCACCCTGTAAAGTAAAGAAAGCGTAAAATACTAAATAAAAAGAAATGGGCAAATAAGTGGATATTTAATAGTGTACGTGAATTGACAGCATAGGATGCTGTATAGTCGACTGTAACTTTATTTTCTGTTGAAGAGATTTGCTTTCTGTTTTTTTTTCCTTCTAATTACCGATGAATTTTTCAGTTCTGTCCTTAAGCTATCTAATGTTATTAATTTTTTTTTCTTCTTTTGGTCAAAGAACAAGTTTTCTTAATAAAACTAATTTTCTTTCTCTCTTTTGATTTTTAATTTTTTGTATTTTTAATTTGCCCGAAGAGCTATTCATTATAATAGTAATACTTGAAATCAACTTGTAGTCTTAAAGAGAACTGAAAGGAGATTAAAACAAAATTATTAAAAAATAGACACTGTTTCGAGAAAAATTTCATTAAATTTCATTATATTGGTTGTATCCTGAAGTGGTGTTTGCTTTTCGCCAATGTTTGGCACAAATCCTACGCAAGTCAAATCATTTAAAATTTTCGAACATGGAATCTATTTAGTTTAGTAGACAGTGCGTTGGCTTAAACCCCAGGCTTGGGTTCAAACCCCATGTCAAACATCTTTAACAAAACGAAATTTGAAAAATAATATTTCTTTGGCAGACATCTTGCAAAAACTCTGGGTACTGTCGTACTATAGCCTAATGAGCAAACACTGTACTTACTAGCCCATGACGAATTCAAATTAAAGTAATAACTTATGTCCACGGGAGTGAAACAAGAAATAAGATGATTGTTCACCAGAGATCAGCAATGAATCGTTTTTCCGCAATTTTGTGTATGAATGATTCAACAGAGTTGAAATTCAATTACTTTGATACATTCGTACTCACTACAATATTGATTTATAAGTACAAATTGCAATGAGTATGAGTACAACGTTGACATCAAACTCATAACATTCGAAATATGTTTGATTCATACGCCTACTCATTCTGATTCATAAATTTAGAAAAATACTTATAATACATATAAGTGATTCGAGTGACTCGAATCATTCATTAAAATTTACAGGATTTGTTGTTGTTGCATAAACAAAAAAAGAAGAAAGGAAAGACAAAGACAACAAGCAAAGCATACGTACAATCTTCTTGTGAGTATAGAAGTGTTTGTACGCGAATCATACTTATTTTGTGCTTCGTGTAAATGTTAAGTAGAGACGAGTTGAAGTCAATAACATCATGCGTATTGTTAAGTATGAATACGATGAGTACTTCCTACTTTGAGAATAAGTAGTATGAGTATTATATTGAAATAAGTATGAATGCGTATAAGTATCTGAAATTATAAGTATGACTCGAAGCAAATCATCAATTTAAATACTCGTAAATGTTAAGTAGAGATGAGTCGAAGTCAATAACATCATGCCTTTTGTTAATTATGAAAACGACGAGTACATCCAACTTTGAGTATGAGTAGTATGAGTATTATATTAAAATAAGTATGAATGCGTATAAGTATCTGAATACTTATTGCTAATCTCTGTTGTTCATGGGAAATTTGTTTACTCACAGTGTTATTACCAAAAATCTGCGGAGAGGAAGTAGTAATAAATATTTTTAAATATTTCGCTTTGGTAGATATGCCGAAGTCACCGTGGTCTAGTAGTTAGTGTGTTGGCTTATTAGACGAAAGGCCCGGGTTCGAATCCCAGGTCAGACATCAAAACGAAAAATATTTCTTCGGCGACTTCCTCTCAGCAGATTTCTGGCAAAGACTCTGAGAGTAAAAATTACCATGAAAAGCTTCTCAAAAATTTGTCGTTAGGAGTCGAATTTTAACTGTAGGTCCCGCCACTCATTTATAAAATTAACGCACACAACATAAGTGGTGTGAGAAGCTAGGTCCGTAATCCTGACTGAATGGTTGTAATGGCCAATTATGTATGTATTATGTATGTATGTTTGAACCGACGCGTCTTGTCTAATAAGCCAACACATTACATCCTAGACGACGGCAATTTTTTTTTTATTATTCACGTAATTTCGTTTAAATTAATTTTTTGTAAGATTTTAATACTGTGAGAGAATTCAATGTAAATTAGTTAATAAAAGACAATAGTTGCCATACTAAGGGCCATTATTACAACTTTCTGTTAACTAAAGGGAGAATTTTAACGGAGAGATACATTGTTTTTCATTATTACGAGTACCCAATAAGATAGAAGTGACCATTAAGCTAAAGGAAAGATTGTCCTACCTTTAACATATAAAGGCCACTTTATGTTTGAACTTGCCATGTCTTATACAGTATTCCCTTGATATGCGTCATAGAATGTTCCGAAAGAAGGCGACTTAAATCAAAACGACGTAAATCGAATTTCAAAGAACTCATTCCTTTGTGTAAGTTAATATACCACATATTTTATATTTCTTAATTTATTATATTTAAGTTTTTAGTTCTAAGAATTATGTTAAAATTAATATTATAATAAGCCTACATAGTAGGTAGATAATAATAAAGTAAATTACGGATGAGCCTACATAGTAGGTAATTGTTAATTAGGATATAATAATAATAATTGTAATAATAATAAAGATAATGATAATTAAGTTAGAATAAGATTAATATTTTTTCCCTATGATCATTTGTTTGTTACAGTTACTTTTCTTCTTTAGATTTTTTAATTTCAATCGAAAGTAAGAACAGAATATAAATAATACCAACAGCATATTTCAAAGTCATTAAAGTCATTCCAACTGATGACTTTCAAATGATCTTACATTTATGTTGTTGGTATTCTTTGACATTCAATAGTTATTTTTAAATTTGGGTTTTTTTTGAATTCTTTCTTTTATGTTGTAAATTACTGTTAAATTCTGCTACTGCAAACAAATGATCATGGTTAAAGGGTAAATAGAATTAAGATTTAGATTATTAAGAAAGAAGGCTTCAACAAGAACTGACCATAGTTCGGCAAATAATTAAATTTCAAAAAAAGTAATTTGTAAAAATGAAAAAGAGAGTATAAAAATATAATAAAAACATAAATGTGAAATGTAATAAAATAATTGGCGCCCAACGTGAAATGAGTTGATGTTCCTGCAGTTTGGAGAAGAAATTGGAAAAATCAATTTGAGGATTGCCGACAACAAGTTCTTCAATCAAAGGCTATAGAAAAAACCTGTTACGTGTAAATACTATTGTTTTTTATATCTTATGTTCTTATTATCTACTATTTAAATAATTTAATATCATTTTTTACTAGTTATAAGTATCTATTTAACATTTTCCATTTTAATTTGATAATTTGAACATTGTCATTTATAAAAAAATTGTGAGGAAATTTATGAGTTCTGTAAAGGAAACTCTTGAGGAATTAGAGGAAACTTTAAAGTTATTTGGAAATCTTAGCATTAGAAATACATATTCTGAACAGGGAATTATGGACGAGACAACTTTTCAGACAATTTTGAATACAGCCGTTAAGCAGGCGACAGAGCAGGCTAGAAGGGAATTTCAGGGTATAATAGATGAACTTAATGACAAAATTACGGCACTTCAACCTACTGCGACGGTAGAGGAATATAAGGATATCGAAATCGTGGATGGTGTTTCGTGCGATGAATCTCTCGATATCGTCAAATCCATACCTGAGTTTGCTGGTGATCCATCCAGATATGTTTCCTGGCGACAAGCAGCTGTTACAGCTCATAAGTTGTACGTAAAGTATGTGGGTAGCTCTAAATATTATCAGGCGGTCGCCATAATTCGCAATAAAATAGTAGGCAACGCCGACAGTGTTTTGAGTGCTTACAATACAGTTTTGAATTTTAATGCTATACTCTCGAGATTAGACTTCGCATATTCGGATAAAAAATCCATATTTGCATTGGAGCAAGAATTATCTACGCTAAGACAGGGTAACAAATCAATTACGCATTTTTACAACGACGTAGAAGAGAAATTGACCTCTATTATAAACAAGGTAATAATGTCTAACGACGGAAATACCCCTTTGATTCAATCACTTAATCGAAAATATCAAATGGATGCTTTACGAGTATTCGTATCGGGACTTAGAAAACCGCTTTGCGATACATTGTTTTCATGTCAACCTAATGATTTGCCCACTGCATTGGCACTGGCACAAGAATTAGAGGCAAATCAAAGTAGATGCCA
Source organism: Sarcophaga peregrina (assembly GCA_014635995.1). Taxonomy (NCBI): domain Eukaryota; kingdom Metazoa; phylum Arthropoda; class Insecta; order Diptera; family Sarcophagidae; genus Sarcophaga; species Sarcophaga peregrina. Next base: position 87,519,892 of record CM025790.1, on the reverse strand, counting down.
ATTCGCTACAATTTATAATAGTGGATTAAACAGAGCTCAACATAATCAATTGGGGCAAACTCATCAACGATTTACAGCTTTAAATACTTCACCTCCCGTTAATCAACCATCTGAACATTATTTTAGAAAATTCACAGATAATTCAACTTTCAATAAAATGCAGCAACCAATAAATCCTAGACAACAGTTTTTTTCCCAGTCTCGCCCACATTCCTCAATAAATGTTCAACCACCAGATACGCGGAACTACGGATTTCAACCTCGTTCACTTGCTCTTGATACAGACGTTAGTATGCGTACTGTCAGATCTAACAATACTCGCAGAGGTAATTTTAATTCAGGCAGACAGAATTTCCAGAAAATGCAATCGATAAACAATATCAGTCATAAGGTGCAACAGCCATTGGAATGGGATGAAGATCCTAGCACTAACACAAAATATGTTCAAAAAGGTGATCAAACTTACCAATGTACCCCTTTTGAAGATGAAATTAATTTTTTAGGGGAACCTCAGTTCTTCCCTACATCGAGCGATCAATAGGGGAAGAAAATATAAAGCTCTTGGTTGATACAGGATCAACCAAAAGTTACATAACATATTTGCCAAATTTGAAATGTATAAAAAATCTCTCCAAGTCCTTTCTTGTAAAATCAATCCATGGTGTTAGTATGATTGATCACGCAACACTTGTAAATTTGTTTGGCAGAACCGAAACTTTTTATTTACTGCAAAAAATACCAGTATTCCATGGTATTCTCGGATTTGACTTTTTGAAAAAAATCAATGGTGTAATAGATACAGGAAGTGATAAGTTAATTTTCGAAGGAGGAACTGAACAACTGAAGTACTTACATTTGGATTCACTCAATAATTTGTCATTTGTAAACATTCCAAAAGATATTGAAGAAGAATTTTATACAATGATAAGTAGAAATTCAGCAGTCTTTGCAAATCCAAATACGGCTCTACCCTATAATACCAACATTTCCGCAACAATTAGAACAAAAGACGAGGAGCCAGTCTATTCAAGATACCAAACATACCCATTATCTATGATTGACTTTGTAAATGAGGAAGTGGAAAAACTTTTAAAAGATGGTGTAATTAGACCCTCACGTTCCCCTTATAACAGCCCAGTTTGGGTGGTCGATAAGAAAGGTGTTGACGAATATGGTAAACCAAATAAACGTCTTGTTATAGATTTTACAAAACTCAATTCGAAAACCATTTGTGACAAATATCCTATTCCAGATCCTTCAATTATTTTGTCCAATCTTGGTAGATCAAAATTTTTTTCAACCTTAGATCTAAAAAGCGGCTTTCACCAAATAAGATTAATTGAGCGTGATAGAGAAAAGACGGCCTTCAGCGTTAATAATGGCAAATACGAATTTTGCCGTCTTCCATTCGGATTAAAAAATGCTCCTAGTATCTTTCAGCGGGCTATTGACGACATCTTACGCGACGAAATAGGAAAAACATGCCATGTATACATAGATGATATTATTATATTTTCCGACTCAGAGCGGAAACATATTTATGATATCAACAGAATTTTAAACAAGCTGTTTGAGGCAAATATGCGGGTCTCTTTGGAAAAATCTAAATTTTTCAAAACTTCCGTGGAATATTTAGGATTTATCGTGTCTACCGAAGGTATAAAAACATGCCCAAGTAAAATTGAAACAATAATTAATTATGAAAAGCCTTCTACACTTAGAGGCCTCAGATCCTTTTTGGGTCTTGCCGGATATTATCGAAGATTTGTAAGAGATTACGCGTCCATAGCAAAACCTTTGACTAAATACTTGCGCGGTGAAAATGGTCACGTCGGCACTCGACAATCTAAATCAATAAAGATCGAAATGGATGATGAAGCTTTAGCTGCTTTTGAGAAATTAAAGAGATTATTAGCTTCTGAGGATATTCTACTCCTATACCCCGATTTCGAAAAGCCATTTGACCTCACAACGGATGCATCTTCTCACGCAATTGGTGCAGTCCTTTCTCAAAATGGGCGTCCTATAACAATGATTTCACGAACTTTGTCTCCTGCAGAAGAGAATTACGCAACTAATGAGCGGGAACTTTTAGCAATTGTTTGGGCGTTAAAAACCTTAAGGCATTATCTTTACGGGGTAAAGAATTTAAACATAATCACCGATCATCAACCGTTGACTTTTTCTATTTCTGACAGAAATCCCAATTCAAAAATTAAGCGCTGGAAAGCGTTTATAGAAGAATATTCGCCAACATACTTCTATAAACCCGGTAAGGAAAATATCGTTGCAGACGCATTGTCCAGACAATTTTTGAATTTGGCTACAGATGCAACATCCTCTACATCAATGCAAGCCTGCGCTAGTGAAATTTCTTCTTCAGAAGTCATTATAAGTGTCGTAAACTCAATTAATTGTTTCAGAAATCAAATTATCCTCACTCCAGCTAACTATGCGAAAAAGGAAACGAAAACTATCTTTAAAAATCATATTCGTCATAACATTGCATACAAGACTACTAAAGATATAATCAAATTAATTCACACTGCTGTAAATCCATGTGTTGTTAATGCAATTTATTGTGACTTGCATATCCTAGGGCAAATTCAACATTTTCTGGTAAGCAACTATCCTTCAGTAAAATTTCGTCATACCGAAAAATTAGTAACAGATGTTTTGAGCGTAAATGACCAACTGGAAATACTTCACAACGAGCATAACAGAGCACATCGTTCTTTGAAAGAAAATATTCAACAAATTATACTTGATTACTATTTTCCTGATATAAGAAAAAATTTGAAGCATATAATATCTTCATGTAAAACATGTCAAGAGGCGAAATATTCTAGGCACCCCCGTAAACATTTAATATCTGAAACCCCGATACCAACTACCATAGGAGAAATATTGCATGTGGATATTTACAACACTCAGAAAAATTTTTTTTTAACTTGCCTAGACAAATTTTCAAAGTTTGCTGTTGTTAAGCCCATAAATTCGAGAGCTATTGTTGATGTTAAACCAGCACTTCTGGAAGCATTAAATTTTTTTGGAAACACTAAAACCGTTGTGTGCGATAATGAAAAATCACTCACTTCGGAAACGATAAAAACACTCATAAAGAACAACTTTACTGTGAAGCTTGTCGCGGCAGCCATATGAAGGCAATAGTGTTTCATTTATAAGCGAAACAATTGTATTTCACATTAAAAAAAAAAATAAGTTTATCGAAATTTCAAACCGTTTATGTTTTGTAGCATTTTTAGCTTTAAAATTAAATTTCCCACCTTGTCCAGTAGGTAGTGTGCTGAGTTATTGGACGTAAAGCCAGGGTTCGAGCTCCCGGCCAGACACCAAAACAAAATATAAAAAGTATTTCTTCGGCGATTTTCTCTCAGCAGAGTTCTAGCAAAAACTCTGAGAGTAAATAAAATTGCCATGAAAAGTTTCTCAAAAATCTTTCATTCGGAGTTGACTTTATACTGTTGGTCCCGCCACCTAGTATGTATAAAATTAACACACACATCATAATTGGTGCTGGAAACTAGGCCAATAATGCTGACTGAAGGGTTGTAATGACCAATTATGTATGTATGTACGTATAGCAACAACATCAGTATAAAAAAGGGATAAACAAGTAAATAAAGGCAACAACAACACTGAAAGGATAAACGCAAACAAAATACACAAACAACAATAACGCAAACAATATTTTTTCATTTATACAGATTTCGCGGAGGCAAAGTCATTCTTTTTCAACACTATGCATTAGACTATTTGCTGAGCGATATAAACAGCAAATCAAAACAGGAAGTGGAGTCAGTAAAAATTCAGTCAGTCTTGTATGAAGACGCGTTGCGGGTGAACATCTATCGAACAAATTGACCGACCAATATTTAAAATAAATTTATTTTTATTTGCAATCTACGAGCTTATATTTCAAACGTTTTTAAAAGGTTAAGATGTACAATATTAAAGATGTAATGAATACAATCGAGTACGCCAGTCTTGTAAGCAATATTTGTTAGAAACAAATTACAGAAACCAATTAAATAATTTCAGTCATTGAATGAGTTATGTAAAAGGAATTGTCACTTGCCACATCGGCACATAGGAATTAAATTCTAACCGCATAATACCAGGAAAGAAGTCGGTAGCCGCCTTTTAGTAAGTGGTGTGTTGACTTATTATATAAGCCTGTAGTTCAAATCCCATCTCACACATCTCCAACAAAACAAAATATTTCTACTGCGACTTTATCTCGGTGATCTACTCTGAGAACAAATAAAATTGCCATGAAAAATTTCTTCAAAATCTGTTGGTTTGTGGTCGGTTTTAAACTGATGGATGAAATAAAAAAAGAAAACAATTCGGAACTAGATAGTAAACCTGCTTAAAGGATTGTTATAACCAATAAAGACAGTAAGTTATCATTGGCTATATATACCACGAGGAGTTCTAGGAGCTTAACACTTCCCATAGTCCACCTTACTGTTCGGTCGCCAATCGGTAAATGATTCTGTTCCTGATCATTAAAAATAAAAGGTTTTTATAATTAATTAATTTTTTTTTATTTATTTATTACAATATAATGTCAAATTATTTTAATTATATATCGGGTCCGCCATTAAACGTTTTTTTTTTTCTTTTTTTAATAGTGCTTATTTCGTGAATGGCTTATCCCCTGTGGCGATTTGGGCCAAAAAATCATCTTCTCAGCAGATTTCTAGCAAAAACTCTGAGAATAAATAAAATTGCCATGAAAAGTTTCTCAAAATTCTGTCGTTTGGAGTCGACTTTAAACTGTAGGTCCCGCCACTTGTGTATGAAATTAATACAAACAACAAAAGTAGTATGAGAAACTGCGGGCTTCTTGGGGACGACTGCTGTAGACTGTTTAATGGTGAACGTATGGCACTGACCATTTTATAACTCACCTAGCAGCAACTCATTTCCTTGCTGTTCACATCTTCCCTCTTTCCAGCTTTCCTAAAACAACCTGCACAATGCACTGCATGAGTAGGTGCCATCCCCCCCTGAGTGTTGGTTTCATAATAAAAAAAGCTCTGCGTGTCTGGCCACGTCGGAGCTGCGATTTGATACTGTTGGATAATTATTTGTAGAGTGCTGTCAAAAATAAGAGTTAAGCCGACAAGCCAAAGACAATTGACAATATTCGTGAAGCCATTGTTGAAATACAGCTGCACACAATCAATAATGTGCTTACAAATTGGACTTATCGTGTAGGTTACTGCATGGCTAGCCGTAGCAGCCATTTGAATGAAATTATTTTCCATTACTAACCCGAAGGACTGTACTTTCAAATAAAAAGACAAATTTGAAAAAATATTCAGTAGTTATTTTAAAGCATTTACAAGAACAAAAAGAAGTTATTTGGCGGACCCTTTACAAGCTAGCTAACTTCGACCACGCGTTCGCTGTAGTATTATAGAGCCTCTGTTGCAATCGAACGATGCTCTTGCTAATAGCATATCACATTACCTACTAGACTACCAGGGCAGTCACTTTTATCATTTCAATGATAAAACTTCTTAAACTTTCACTAATCGCTATTCCTGATATTATTCGTCGTTGGCTAGACTCCTATCCTACATCTCCCTTAGGGTATTGTTTAGGAATGTATTTTCTAAGATAGTATATCTTACTTCTGGTGTTCCGCAGGATAGCCATTTGGGTCCTATACTGTTTTTATTGTTTCTGAATGATTTTCCTTCTGCTGTTTCTGATTGTAATATTCTGATGTATGCTGACAACATTAAATTATTTTATTTTTTTGATGATGATCATGGCCATGCTGTTCTTCAGTGAAATTTTGATTTGTTTGTATCTTGGCGCAGTTTGTAATTGTGATTAATTCTTGCCTTTTGGAAACTGTGACTACATTTCTTGATTTGGGAGTATTATTGGATATTAAACTGTCTTTTATTGATCATATTCGTTTGATGATTGGAAAGGTTCGGTGTGTTCTTGGTTTTGTGAAAAGATGGGTTAGGGAATTCATTGATCCTTATAAAACAAGACTACTCTACATTTCACTTGTTAGACCTATTTTGGAGTATGCGTCTGTTATCTGGAATCCATACTATCATTGTCATAGTGATTCAATTGGGTCTGTGCAGAAGCAGTTTTTATTATTCTGCTTACATAGCTTAGGATGGCATTCCGTTATATGAGCATAGGTTAGCTTGGATAAAACATCTGACTTTGGAACGTAGAAGTGGAGTTTTAGGGGATTTTTTTTTTTTTTTGTTTGTTTTTAATCTGATTAAAGGTGATATCGATTCTGAGTTCCTGCTTTGTAATCTGAATTTCAGTATTCCAGCAAGATTTTCATCTATCACTATCGTCCTCTTTCTTTAGATTTCTATAGAAGGAACAATGGATGTAATTTTCCTTTTCGTAGAATATGTAATGATTTTTTTTTTGATTTTTCATTATGATTTTAATTGTAGTATTTGTAATATAAAACGCTGCATATATGCTAGCATTAATTTATAAATTGTTATATAAAAATGTATTGTCATAGTTCCGGTTTTATTGGTACTTTATTCAGCTTTTGATTAAGTTCTGTAGCTGATTTATGTTCTCGTTGCCATAACTTTTCCCTTACCCGCTACGGTCCGGACTGTAATGTGTACGTGTCCCTACGTAATGGGGATAAGCCCTCCGCGGTCGAGTGAGAGTGGATTAGTGTGAAGTCGGGGACGTTCGATTAAAAAAAAAACTAAGGATCAAAATAGTAATATGATGTCGTAATATGAAGTCGAGGATATTTGACGGTTTGGTATAATTTTGATTATGGTAAAATAAATAACTCTTTAAAAACTATATTTGAGTTTGTTTTAAAAAGTGTTTGTTTAAAAAAAAAACAAATTTCGTAGTTAAATAATTTTTAATCGTTAAGAATTTTTTTAAATTTACAACTACCCTGGCAAACTATCTAAAGGAGGTGATGATTTTTAGTTTTTTTTAAAGCTGATTATCCTTAATTTTTGCCTTACAAAACAAACAATTCACTATCAATTCATCTTCTTCACAAAAGGCCCAAAATGTCCTTTCTTTTTAAAGGAAATCATCATACCCATCTCATCATTTGAATATTTTGTAATTTTAAAATGATAGTTACGAAACCATAAGACCGTAAGGATACCAGCATATTATGGGTAATAATAACTAGGAAAATAAGCTGAAAAGTTAACAAAAAAAAAAGTTCCTAAAACTAAGGGTTATTATTATTTGAACTCTTGGTTTCCGTAGCTGAATAAATGTAAAGGACACGATAAAGGATAGAAACCAAGAAAGGATATGTAAACAGAGACGAAAAATAAATCAATAGAGAATGTTATGCTACGTAAATATTTAACAAAGCAACTAAAGAGAAAATAAATCATGAATGAATAGTTCTGGCCCACTCAAAAATTGGTAAATATTCTCAAAGCCATTCTAAAATAAATTTTTTTTTTTAGGAATTATAACAAAAATAAGACTGAATAGTACACATGGGTACAAGAAAAATATTATATGATATAGGCAACAAAAAATAAATACGATAATAATATTTGGGAAAAGAATTTTTGGGTCACATTAATTTAATGAAAATTTTAAATTTTCTTAAGAAAGCATTACTAGAAGCAAATACTATTTTCATATTTAAATATTGGTAAATAACACTGTGCGATAATGAAAATACACACGAGTAACTACATAGTCCATGTTGTTCAGTTAGTTGAGTAGAATTCTAAAATAACTTTTTTTTATTTTTCTCGAACACTCCAAACTAGTTTTATTTAACAAAAACTTTTTTTCTGACTTTAGGCACAAATTTCTGAATTATTCAAACATTTCTGACTCGATTTTTAAAACGATCCGGTCAGATTTGATCGAAATCCACGGTTAATTGGACAAAAAAAGGTTAGACTGGAAAGAGCCAAGGAGTTACTTCGCTTGCACGAAAGTGGCTAGTTTCGAATTTGGTTTTCTTCGATGAGAAACCATTCCAAATTGAGCAGTTTGTGAACAAACAAAATGATTGGATTTACTTGCAAAGAGGTTAGCTAAAAATTTACATCTGGGGTTAAAATAATTGCCAAATATTATCGAGAAAATGTCTTAAACATTTCGGTCGCAGACCATGGACATTTCAATAGGACTCAGCACCATCGCATTCAGCACGCGTTAATGGCTTAAAAAGGAGGTTCCGTGCATCATTTATACAGCAAGGAGTATAAGCTTTCTCCCCATCTCATATAAGGTTCTTACAGGCGTATTGTGTGAACGACTGAAGCCACTCGTCAAAACACTGATTGGACCATATCAGTGCGGCTTCAGACCTTGCAAGTCCACCATCGACCAGATCTATACACTATGCCAAATCCTGGAAAAGACCCACGAAAATCAAGTCGATACACACAATCTTTTTGGCGATTATAAGGCTGCTTTCGATAGCCCCATAAGGGATCGTGTTTTTGCGGCAATGTCTGAGCTCGGTATACCTGCGAAGCTGATAAGGCTATGCAGAATGACGTTGAGCAATTCTTTCAGCTCCGACAAGGTAGGAATGGACCTCTCCGAACCTTTTGATATCGTGCGAGGTTTCAGACAAAGCGTCATAGGGAGTGTTCTGCGAAAGGCGGGAGTGTATCGCAATGGGACTATTTTTCAAAAAAGTGTCCAGTTACTTGCGTACACTGACGACATCGACATCATAGGGCGTACCAAACGAGATGTCACTGCTGCCTTTAGTGCTATTGAACGGGTGTCTAAAAAGATGGGTTTGGCAGTAAATGGGGGCAAAACAAGTATAGCCCTGCAGCGTATTGATTCACAAATTACGGCCGATAACTATACTTTTGATACAGTCAAGGAATTCATTTATCTTGGCTCCGCCGTTACCACCGAAAATGATGTCAGTCTGGAGATCAAGCGCAGGATTACTCTTGCCAACAGGTGCTATTATGGTCTCAATAGGCAATTGAGTAGCAGAGACCTCTCGCAAGACGAAACTAATACTCTACAAGACGCTCATCAGACCCGTGCATCTTTATGGCGCAGAAGAATGGACCCTATTAAGAACGGATGCTGCTGCCTTGAGAGTATTCGAAAGAAAAGTCCTACGTAAGATCTTCGGTCCAGTGCGAGTTGGCGATAATTTTCGCATCCGATACAACAGTGAGCTGTATGAGCTCCTCAACGACATGGACGTTGTACAGCGTATTAATATCCAGAGGCTGCACTCCCTCGGCCATGTCGTTCGAATGGAGGAGGACGCTCCGGCGAGACGAGTATTTGATGCAGGGATCTGCGGAAGTCGGCGAAGAGGACGCCCTTGTATCCGTTGGAAGGACCAAATCGAGGAAGCCCTGTCATCGATTGGCGTGACCGATTGGCGTAGGCGCGCAAGAAGCAGAAGCGGCTGGAAGGATGTGTTGCGGCAGGCCGAAATCCGTTAATCGGGTTGTTATGGCCAATTAAGTAAGTAAAACATTTTGGAGATTAAGGTTCTCACTAAAAAATACCAAAGTGTCGATCATCTGAAGAAGGGAATGGGCCAAGAATGGGCAGAGCCACTTTCGTGCAGTTTGTGATGTCTTTGTCGGCCGTTTGAAGACCATAATTCGTACGAAAGCTGACCAATACGAACAAATTTAAACCGAGTCTAAAATTTAATGATATTTCCAAAATTTTTTGCTTTTCAACAATAAAAGTAAAAAAAAAAATTAAAAAAATATAGCGCTATACTTTGTTGTATTATATATCAGCCACCCTGTACTACTGTTTTCCGAATAAAATAACAACAGCGTCATTGGAAGCCAATATTCTGGATTAATGTGATACAGCGGATTTATTGGAAAAAGTAATAAGAAGTTAAACAGCACAATGCATTTCTGAGGAATGATATTCATGGTATCATTCATTTCGAAGCAACTTGATCTCAAATGGTTTATTCCTGATTAAAACTCTCCAATCCACTACTGTTAGCCTTTCTACTAACCACTTCCATCAGCAATTTCTTCACAGTAATGCCAAAGTCCCCTGGAAGCCCCGGCAAGTAACATCTTTGTTCACCACACCGAGGAAACCGGCATTCTATGTAATACGCAGCCAGTGCTGTCAATGAAAGAAATAGAATTTTATCAGCGTTTATAACATGTGGCTATTGTGAAGGCTTACTGAACAATAAAATTAAAAAAAATAAAGCGCTTTACTTTGTTGCGTTATATATCCGCCACCCTGTACTAGACTGTAATGGCACCATTCCAAAATTTACAGCAAACGATGAATTTTTCATATTGCATTGGGCGTTCAAGTCAATGGTTGTTTATGGTTGTTCTGGGCCAGTGGAATTTTGTACAAACCATGGAGCGCTTGTGTACATTCTTATACCTTTGAACTGAAATTTTGGAGGATTTCTATATTTGTCGCTCAAAATCGAATCACATGAGTCCACATGGGTAGGAAAATTATTTTAAAAAGTATTAATTCCGATTTTTCAATGACCTCCTACTCCATTTATTCAATCTGTTATTTATGTAAGCTACGACTTTGTTAAATGCATATAAGGAGTGCGCATGAAAAAAAGTGGACCTACTTTTAAGCTTATATCATTTATCAGAATTGAATAAAATTAAATACCGTTACATTGTTTTTGTTAGTCATCTGTTTCAAAATCCACGGGCGAAATGTCATTGCAATAGCAAAAGTAGTTTTTTGAAAATGGGCACCCAACAAGAATGTCGTAAAAAAATAATCGAAATTTTCAATGAGAAACTGCGCAGCTTACAAAAAACGATTGCTAGGTTCACAGGTGTTGACCAAAAAACAGTTTCTAAGGTAAGAATAAAAAATATGGAGTCTTTGAGTATTGAGAGAAAGCGTGGCAGTGGAAGAAAAAAAAAGGATTTGCCGACCGAAACAAAGCAAGTTAAATAATACGTATTTTTCTGAGACACCCTAACATGTCTGGAAGAAAAGTTGGATGCTCTGGGACCTTTGTCAGAAAAGTGAAAGAACAAGTTGGGCTTAAGACATTTAGGCTCTAGAAGGTGCCTGTCAGGAATGCAAGAAAAAATTTGGAGGCTAAGAAAAGGGCAAAACTTTTTTAATAAACGCGAGTGCTATGTAATGGATGATAAAACATATGACTTGGCAAATTTTTCTCAGCTTCCTGGTCAAGAAATTTTTGTTACAGATTCTAGAGAGAACGTTGAAGAAAAATTTCGTGTACAAAAAAAACATAAGCTCCCAAAAAAATTTTTGGCATGGCAAGCAATTTGCACATGTGGCGATATATACATTAGCGTGATATATACGTTAGCAAGTGTCTGCATAAACGATTGCTTCCGTTGTTAAATAGCCATAGGGTATCCCCATTTATTTGGCCGGATCTTGCCACATCCCTCTATAGCAAAAAAAGTTATTGAGTGCTATTGAACTTCCTCCTATTGAGAAATATTGGGCGTTAGTAAGGACACGAAGGGCTAAGCAAAAAATTAAAAAGATCAGAACAAAACAGAAAGTGGAAAACTACTAACAAAATGGTAACGAAAGACACAATCAAAGGCTTAATGGATGGTATTAAAGGAGAATTAAAAATTTTTGTTAAAACACCATTAAAATGTATTAATTTTATACACAAAAGAGTTCAAATATTGTTTACTTTAATTGAAATATAAAATGAAAAAAATCTGGCACTTTGTTTTATTTCTATAACGAAAAGTGTAAGCGCAGTTTTTTTCGTGCGCACTCCTTACTTACTTTTTTTAAGCAATTCTACAAAACTAAATTCCAGTCCATTTTCATTAAAAATTAGGAGGCTATTTTCACCCCCATGCCATGTAATACGATACATCTCCCCCTTCCTTATAATCGATGTTTGAATAAAACAATTTCTGGCATACCACAATTAAAAGCAATATTTTGAAGAATGGAATTTATTTTATTTTCTCTCAATTGTATTTATTATTTTTTGATTTTAACAATACGAACTCTACTAGTTCTTTGTATTTTTAATTTTCTGTGACAGTTAATATTCCTTTAGTTGTTTTTATTTTTAATGCAGATCTGTTAAGTGATACCAAAAGGAAGAATAAGAAAAAAGAAATAAAAATCATTGAAATTAATTTCTTTGTACAAATGATTTAAAATAAATTTCAATAGAATTTCTATTTCATTTATTCTGCTTTTAAATTTAATTCTTTTTATGTTGTTATGAAACTGCCTTAAGCTGTGCAGCATCAATGTAAAAAAGACGAGACTTAAATAACAAAATTAAATTTTTTTCAATTCAAATTGTAAAGAATTTTAAAACACTCTACCTGAATATAAAAAGTGGTATACCATGTCATAATGTGTATGGCAAAAAATGATTTTATAGTTGGGAAATTAAAAAAATAATTGAAAATTTACAAAAGTTAATGGAATATTTTACGTAGTTAATTAGTTTGTCATATCACTTATGTTTTGAGTGATAATTTTATCTATTAATGGTGGGACCTACCAGTTTTTCTGCCTCACGTCTAATAAGCCAACATACATACATAATTCGTCATTACCACCCTACACTCACGATTATTGACCAAATTTCTCACACCGCTTATGTTGTGTGTGTTAATTTTGTACATTAGTGGTCCCAGTTTAAAGTCGTCCCGGAACGACAGAAGTTTTTAAGAAACTTTTCATGACAAGTTTATTTACTCTCAGAGTTTTTGCCAGAATTCTGCCTGTAATTCTTGCTCTTAGATCTTAGATAGTCGATCTGTGAACTTAAATTTTATTATTCCTTGCATTCCGCTCTTTCATCAACATTAGTTGTAATGTTATCTTCTTCTGAAACTCCCAGCACAACACAAATTTTACACATCTCTATACAACATAGTCTGAAGTCGCCGTGGTCTAGTGGGTAGTGTGTTGACTTATTAGACAAAAGGCCCGGGTTCGAATCCCAGGTCAGACATCAAAACGAAAAAATATTTCTTCGGCGACTTCCTCTAAGCAGATTTCTGGCAAAGACTCTGAGAGTAAAAATTGCCATGAAAAGCTTCTTCAAAAATCTGTCGTTCGAAGTCGGCTTTAAACTGTAGGTCCCGCCACGCATGTATAAAATTAACGCACACAGCATAAGTGGTGTAAGAAGCGAGGTCGTAATCCTGACTGAAACGTTGTAATGGCCAATTATGTATGTATGTACACAACAGAGTCTAGTAGAATCAAAACGCATTATCTTGGCGATTAATGGACCTTTGAATTGCTTACCAAACTCACATCCCAATAAGACCAGTAGATCGCTTGCAGTATTGTCCAATGAATATTAACGCCATCATGATTGATGCAGTGATAAATTGTGGTTCTTAGAAAAATTTAATTTAATGAACTCAGATCAAGATCTTCACACTTTAGGGATAAACACAGTTAGGTTAGGTTAATTCACTCTTAACACAATAAAGTATGGCGGCAGAAATACAGGGTGGCTGATATTTAATGCAACAAAGTAAAGCATTATACTTTTTTAATTATTTTTTTTAAATTTTATTGTTCAAAAGCAAAAAATTTTGAAAATAACAACAAATTTTAGAAACAGTTTAGATTTGTTTGAATTGGCCAACTTTGATACGAATTATGGCCTTCAAACGGCTTACAAAGCCATCATAGGCTGCTCGAAAGTGGACTTGCGGTATTTTAGGTCTTGAAATGATCGACAATTTAGTATTTTTTAGTGAGAACCTTACTCTTCAAAATGCCTTAGGCGCAAAAGTCCAACGGATTGAGATCCGGAGATTTTGGTGGCCGTTGTGCGGTAGAAAAGAAGCGAGGAATCCTCTTTTTAAGCCATTCTTGGTTGACGCGTGCTGAGTGCGTTGGTGCTGAGTCCTGTTGGAATGTCCATGGTCTGACTCCGAAATGTTTGCTGTCCATTGCTTAATACTGTCTTTAAGACATTTTCCCGATAATATTTGGCCACGGTCGATGAATACGAGCGGGGCAGCAACCATCGGCCTTTACGGCGGCCCTCACCATTACCATCGGCGGCGCTTGGGTGAATCCGATTATCCCATCATCCGATCATGTTAGTCCGATCATTTTGTCTGTTCACAAACTGCTCAATTTGGAATTTCTTCTCATCGGAGAAAACCAAATTCGGTAATTGGCCACTTTCGTGCAAGCGAAGTAACTCCTTGGTTCTTTCCAGTCTAACTATTTTTTTTGTCCATCGATGAGCTTTTGCACTTTTTGGAACTTCAATGGCTTTAGTCCAAACTCATTTTTCAATATGTGTCGCAACCGTTCTCGCGATATGTTCAGTTCACGAGCAATTTTTCTACCACATTTCGAATAATTTCTGGTGTTGTTACCATTTTTTTTCCTCCACTTTTTGGACGCAATGCAACACTGCCAGTATCACGGGAACGAGATACGAGAAACAAAAGATTTATTCACATTTAAATGCTGGAGGTCTGGCATCTGTCACAATATCACGTTTGAATTCCATCAGGAATAATTTTTTTCTGATTGCAAGTTGGTTGCAATACATATCAGCCGCCCTGTATTGTTGTTGGGAGGTAATGTTCCTGATACGGTTTAACCTAATTAAGGTGCGCCCCTCTGGACCTAACTTTCGTATTGAATAAAACTAGTGGCGGATTTTTTTCGTTTTATTTCATTAATAATATTTGACTCTTTTTGTAATAAAATTGCTGAGGCTCACTTTTGAGGACATTGTAGAGCTTTAAAAGGTATTACTTGCCTTGTTTTGTCTGCAAATCTTATCTCCCTTCCACGCCTCTCATACTCAAGACTTATATTTTTTATTTTTCTTTAAATGTTTTTGTTAAACCTGCGAACCTGATTTTGAACGCGCTAACAGAAAAAAGTTAATCTTTTTTTTCAAAAGCAATGAAACACGGTATATAAGTATGTATCGCCCCATACTTTCCTAGAATGTTTTAGCTGAACATATCCCTAATTCATCGAATTAATTAATAAAGGCAACGGTGTGTTTCATTTAATCTTGATCACCCTTGTATCAGGATTCCATTGGACATATGCCAGAATCATGTTTAAAAATTAATTTCATTACATTAAGTAACTACTAGGCTAATATTATTGTTCAGAGTGTTGTATAAGTTGGCTTGACCGACTGTCTTCTTAAGTTTTATTTGATATTACACCATACATCTGTAAATTTGATTGCAACAGCTTTTTGAAAGAAAATGAAATTAATTTAAGAAAATTTCTCCGTTTTTTTTTAGCAAATGAAAAAAAGAAAACTAAAAAGTTTTTGTATTACAATTCTTTGCCGAAAGTGATAAAAGAAAGGTTGATCCGATTAAAAAATTTAATTGATTGAAACATTTAAAACAAACTCTATTTAATATTTTTAATTTGGGATGAAAAATAAAGTAAAATCTGAAGTTTTTTTCTTGCATTGAAAAGAAGATTTTCCGATTACACTTTAATGGTATATTATGAACGACATAAAGCATTGAATTATCACATTTAAGTATTTTTTGGAAACACAAAAAAAATTTAAATTTACAGAATGAGACAAGAATATACTTCAATATGCTTCATAAGTAGATTAGTTAAAAACATATCAAATGTACTAATATGAAGTGAACGTATAGATACAAATGTCTGCATAGGCAACATTTATTTCAAGCGAATCTTAATTTTATTTTTGCCTTTTAGTGTGTTTATCAAATCAGTGGACAAACAACATCATATTTCATCATTGTACCAACAGTCTTCGGTGATTTGACGTACTTGAAGCACTGAGAATAAAGCTCACTGTTCCCAGAGATCATGAGCTCATTTACGATGTGAGCCAAGGATGAAGGAGAAAACAGGTTACGTCTGGTGGAGCGCAAGGATCAATACTTAGCCCTGACCTATGGAACATCACATATGATGGTATCTTTCGCATTGAGATGCCAGATGGCGCACATCTTGTTGGGTATGGCGACGACATTGCGGCCATAATTGGGGCTCGGAATGTCGAAGAGGCTAAAAGAAAGTTCAACCAGGTGATAATAAGAATGAAGTCACGGCTCGAGGACAGAGGACTCCAACTTGCAACAGAGAAAACGGAGTTGTTACTTCTTACGAAAAAGTGTAAACCGCTGGAAATCGACATCACGACATGCGACACTACTCTGACGACGTGGAAAGTGGTCAACTACCTTGGAATCCGACTGGACCCTAGACTGAAGTTCTGGGCTCAGATACGACACGCCGCAACCAAGGCAGCTAAGTTTACCTTCTTACTCAACGGGCTTTTTGGTCAATATTGGTGTTCCTATACAGAGCAGACGCTGATTGATGATAGCAATAACGGGCTCAGTCTTGCTTTACGGCAGTGAGGTCTGGGCAGAGGCATTGAATGTCGAATGTAGAAGGAAAATTTTAACATCGCTGCAACGAACCGCTGCACTTAGAGTGGCATCAGCGTATAGGACTGTATCTAAGTCAGCATTACTGGTGTAATACCTATAGATATATAGGCAAACGAACAGAAAAGAGTGTGGGAAGCTAAAAATTTACACGGAGAGACAGGAAATATCGACGAAGCCTGAATGCAAATCATACAACAATGGCAAGCTGGATGGAGAGGGGAGACAACTGTTATCTGGACACGGCTATATTTGAAAGTATCTGTTTAAAATAGGGAAGATGATGCGACCAAATTGCATCTATGATGATACGGAATACATTTTCTTTCCCAGTAAGAGATGGAGATTGCAAAGAAGGAATCTTAAGGCTAAACTCGGCACTTGTACTGTCGGAAGTTTCTGCGATGTGATTCTGAACAGCGAGGAAAATTGGAACAGCATAGCCAGCTACGCTGAAGTCTTACTAAAAGCGAAGAGAATTGACTTCAATAATAGAAATAGGGTGGATGTTAAAACATCTTCTCGAATTTCGCTGCATAATTCGCATGCGGATATGAATGTGAAGGGGCCATATGGGTAGATGGACTCCACTTCGAAGAAATACCACGATAGTTCCGGAGTGGGCAAAATGAGTTCAAAAGAGGGGGGCATTTAGTGGGTGAAGGCCCTGCACACGGAGGATTGGGACGACTACCCTTATGGTGCGGTTAGGTACATTTACTCCTCCTCAGCGTAAAAACAAAATCATCATACAAAAGATAGAGAATTTTTTATTAGCAAATGATAATTTTCAGAGAACAATATTTTTTTTTTGCTTTTATTTGAAGGAAGGTGCAACATTCCTTGTGTATATATTTCAACGGTGCTCAAGTGATCAGCAATAAGCATTCTTTTAGATTTTGTGGGTTACTTCGCTTGCACGAAAGTGGCCAGTTACCGAATTTGGTTTTCTCTGATGAGAAGATATTCTAAATTGAGTAGTTTGTGAACAAACAAAATGATTGGGTTTACTTGCCAAAGAGGTTAACTGAAAATTTACACCAACGAGAACGCAAGCGCAGTCGATGGTCGCTCTTCGCTCGTATTCATCGAATATTATTGGGAAAATGTCTTAAGGACAGTATTAAATCCCTTGGCAGACAAACATTTCTGCCGCAGATCATAGACATTCCAACAGGACTCAGCAGCACCGCACTCAGCACGCCTCAACCAAGAATGGCTTAAAAAGGAGGTTCCTCGCTTCATTTCTACCGCACAATGGCCACCAAAATCTCCTGATCTCAATCAGGTGAACTTTTGCGCGTCTGGGAATAGAACAAAATACCGCATTTCTTACCAAAGGTGGCCAACTCGAACAAATCTAATCTGATTCTAAAATTTGATGTTATTTCCAACATTTTATGCTTTTGAACAATAAATTTAAAAAAATATAGCGCCTTCCTTTGTTGCATTATATATCAGCCACTCTGTATGAACTCCATTGCATGCTTGCGTGTAATTTAAGTTACTGAGGGTGGTTCCCTGTTAAAAAAAATATTTTATTTCAATTCTTCTTCTACTTTTTACTTTTTAATTAAACCCTAGAAATTTATTCCCTTATTTTTCCTTACTTTCTTATAAAACAAAGTAACACTGCATAAACTTTTAATACTAAATTATTTTAATTACACTTTTAAACTTTGTTTACCACAGAGGTTGTATTAATTCAGTGTTTTCTAAAGAACATATTTGTTAAAACTCATCAACTATAAAGAGGAAATGGGTTTTTATAAGACGAGCACACATGAAAATATGTGTTATAATCGGGTGTTTTGCAACAATTGACAAAAATGTGAAAAATGTACCACAGCTGAAATGTTCAGAAATATAACGCAGCAGAAATTGTAGTGATGGCAGTACCAAAGACGACACACCAATACATGCGATATTTTCATATCGAATGCCATGGAAAACAATGATGGACAGAATTTTCATATACGAATCGCTGCGTCCCAGCAAAATCGAATCATTTCTGAACGATTTATTTACTCAAACGAAAAGTTGGAATGGTTCGCAACTTTGAATTGATGAAATTGAAGAGTTCGCATGATAAGGGGTTGTTGTGTTTGAAACCTCTTTCGGTAGAAAAAGGTTCGGAGAGGTAAACTGCTAACATAACGGAGCTCCAGGAGTTACTCAACGTTATTCTGCATAGTCTTATCGTCTTCTAGGAGCACCGAGCTTTATTAGGATAAGAAAACGATTCCTTATAGGCATAGTCGATAAAAAAAAAGTGGTGTGCGTTCTCTTGTTTTCCATGTGTACTCTTCTCTTTCCATGTCTTGTCTTCTACAGAATTTGGCATCATGTGAAGATCTGGTCGATAGTGGACTGAAATCGCATTGATAAGTTCCAATCAATTTTAAATGGTTATGGAACAATTACACAGCTCTGCATGGGTTTGGCAAATAAGATGGCTTCCGAAGGCAGTTTGCTCGCTGAACTTTCCATCACATCAGGTTTTCGAGAAAAATGAGGTTGAAACCCCTAAAAATAGCCTTTTTGGATATTTGTAGAGCTAAACACTGACGTGCTAGAACCATCGCTATTGTCAGAAATTTACAATTGATCTTTGCTCTTTAAAATGAGCCCAAATGATTGCATTTACCCTTAAAGTAGAGGTGGGTTTATTTCAAGGAATGCAATAGAAAAGAAACATATTAGGGAGGTCCTTAACTGATAAGCTGATAAGGCTATGCAAATGACGTTGAGCAATTCCTGCAGCTCCGTCAAGGTAGGAATTGACCTCTCTAAACTTTTTGATACCTTGCGAGGTTTCAGACAAGGCGATCCCTTCTTATCATACGACCTCTTCAACTTCGTCACGGAGATTGTTCTGCGAAAGGCGGGAGTGCATCGCAATGGCACTATTGTTCAAAAAAGTGTCCAGTTGCTTACGTACGCTGACGACATCGACATCATAGGGCGTACCAAACGAAATGTCACTGTTGCCTTAAGTGCTATTGAACGGGAGTCCAAGAAGATGGGTCTGGCAGTAAATGAGGGCAAAACGAAATATATGTTATCAACAAATAGAGCCGTGCGGCATATTGATTACGACCGATAACTATACTTTTGATATAGTCAAAGAATTCATTTATCTTGGCTTCGTCGTTACCACCGCAAATGATGTTAGTCGATCTCCAGATTACTGTTGCCTCAATAAGCAATTGAGTAGCAAAGGCCTCTCGTAAGACGAAACTAATACTCTACATGACGCTTATCCTACCCGTGCTTCTTTATGACGCAGAAGCATGGACCCTATTAAGAACTAATGCTGCTGCCTTGAGAGTATTCGAGAGAAAAGTCATAGGTAAGATCTTCGGTCTAGAGCGAGTTGGCGATGATTTTCGCATCCAATTCAACAGTGAGCTGTATAAGGTCCTCAACGACTTGGACGTTGTACAGCTTATTAATATCCAGCGGCTGCGCTGGCTCGGCCATGTCGTTCGAATGGAGGAGGAAGCTAAGGCGTGACGAGTATTTGTTGCGGGGATCTGTGGAAGTCGGCAAAGAGGACGACCGTTGGAAAGACCAAGTCGAGGAAGCCCTCTCATCGATTGGTATGACCAATTGGCGTAGGCGCGCAAAAGCAAAGGCGCCTAGAAGGATGTGTTGCAGCAGGCTGAAATCCGTTAATCGGATTGCTGTAGTCAATTAAGCAAGTAATATGGCGGTCGAGGTTTATAAAAATTAAATGGATTTACTTGAAAATTGTTACCCCCATATTAGTGCCGCCATTTTGAATTTCTTTAGATCTGAATTAAGATCTGTAATCAGCGACCTCAAAACCCCAGGCTAACGTGATGGAAAGTTCGTGTTCAGCTTACAAAATGCCTTCGGAAACACCAGGAAGCCATCTTATTTGCACAAAAAAATCCTAGATTTGCAGGGCTGCGTTACTTTTATTTACAGAAAAACACCCAAACAGAAGAACAACTCAGTATTACTGAAACATATTCTGTGGTATACGGCAGCAGATTAAGCAATTAATTTAAAATGCGGTGGTCTATTAAACTGTTTGAACAATTCGGGTTAAATTAAAATATTTCGTTCTATTTTGTATGAAAAATTAATGACATCATAAAAGGAATTTATAGCGAAAATGTATTTTATAACAGTGTGTGCTTTTTTTTTTTTAGTTTTCTGCATTGGCCATTAACTTTGTAATAAAACTGCAGCATTTTTTTTTAATTTTTTTTATTTATAAATTGTGAACGGCATTAAAAGTGTTTATGGCACTTATATTCTTTCATGATAACAATTTATTAACACAGGCAATGGAAAAATATTTTTAAAAGAAATTCATGACAAATAGGACAAAATAGTAATTAAATTTTGATTTCGCCCTGAGAACAAATAAAATAAAAATAAAATAAAAGAAAGTACGAAGCCCTGAGGCTTATTACTAATGAAATGGAATGCTGTACTTCATTGTATTATGTGGCTGTCTAAAGGTCTGTAAGAGATCTTTTAAATGTCATAACTGCACGCATTCAGCCCCAGTTAGCCAAACGTCCACTAGACATAGCAGAACTTACGTTCGCTTTTACATTATGAAAAATAATGCCAGCGATTACCGAATCGCAATGTAATTTTGGTAAGTATTTGCTTTGCTTTTTTATGCTAGAAACGAACATACGTTCCATGGACATTTGGCTAACCAGGGCTATATAACATTAGTCCTCCCTACATTCGATCAGTAAAATTATGTTGCTTATGTCATTTTTTTATTTATTTTAAAGCCAATATCCTTACTGACTAAATACAACAAATACAATACAGAGTAACATTAATTCAACAAGAACAACATTAACAATTCAGAAATATAGATAGAATTTCCTTTAAAACTTTTTTAGACTCAGAAAAATCGCACTACTTGGTAGCATTAAAAGTTTTACAGGCTCGCCAAGAGGAATCATTATTTTCATAATCAAATCTGTAATAATTCAGTGAAAGCAGTTCAAAATTGCGAGTAGGTCGCACAGGAACATTGAATTTCAATCGACTGAGCAGAAACTCTAAATTGACATCACCTCTGATTAATCCGAGAATAAAAAGAGTACTTATCAAGGAACGACGACTTTTAAGGCCGATATTGGGATAATAAATAGGAGCTCTAACCAAGACCATGTAAACAGAAAATTAAAAACTGCTTTTACACTGACTCAATGCTGTTTATATGAACTGCATAACAAGGGTCCCATACATACTCCAGGATAGGCCGTACAAGACATATAAATAACATTTTAGTTAAATATGAATCAACAAATTCCTTAGACCAGCAATTCATATAACCAAGTATGACATAAGCTTTATCCACCATCATGAATATGTTAACGAGAAAGTTGAGTCTGTGATCCAATAGAAAACCAAGGTCCCAAATAGTTTTAACTTTATCCAACACGGTATTATCAATGCAATAGAAGGTATCAATCTTTGAGTGTCTAAAAAATGTCATGTGTTTACATTTTTTTAATGTTTAATTCCCACAAGTTAGTCAGTACTAAGTAAATCAAATTTTTAGGTCGCCGTGGTCTAATAGGTAGTGTGTTAGCTTATTAGATGAAAGACCCGAGTTCGAATCCCAGGTCAGACATTAAAACGAAAATTTTAAAATAATTTTTCGATGACTACCTCTCAGCAGATTTCTGGCTAAAACTCTGAGAGTAAAAAAAAATTCCCACGGAATGCTTCTCAAAAAATGTATCGTTCGGAGTCGACTTTAAACTGTAGGTCCCGCCACTCATGTATAAAAATTAACGCACACAACATAAGTGGTGTGAGAAGCTAGGACGTAGTACAATGGGTCAATTCGACCACCGAGTACTGTACTTGTCAGAATTGACAAATACACGTCCTCTAACCTAACCTAAATCAAATTCACAATCAATATTAAAAGTGTGGTCCATTATGAAAGTGGACGGTAATTAATAAACAAAGTGAATAAGATTGGGCCGAAATGACTTCCCTGAGGCACACCAAATTGGATTTTATAAACTTCAAATGTGAAATTTTTAATTTTGACTTGTTGAGTTCTTTGTGACAGTTACGAAGTTAACCATTTTACAACAGAATCACTAAAGCCTATAAGTGATAATTTGTCCAATAAAATCTTATGATTCACTTTATCAAATGCTTTACTGAAATCAGTGTATATCACATCAGTCTCTATTTGATTTGAAAATCCTTCATTGACAATTGTAGTGAGTTCCAAGATATTACTTGTTAATGATCGAGATTTACGAAAAGCGTGTTGACATGGCGATAGCAGAAGCGAAATTTGTTGGTATAGGTCATAATTTATTTCATATTGATGTTTTACATAGTGTCAGTAAAGGAAGCCATTTAGGTTATTTGTTAGATATTATCAATAGAGATAATAGAGAGACCAACTGCTAAGAAGAATTGTTTAAAAGGGAAAATTAATTTCACCTATTTTGATAATTTACTCAATTAGTTATTGCAACCCATTACTAGATTCTCCCAACGCTAATGTTGAGTGTGATAAATTTTATATATGACTGTCAAGACCTACATATTCGCTACTGCTTCTACCCAGCGACAATAAATAATGGATTTGGCTGCTAACTGAACATTTATGACAAAATAGGTAAGAAATGGTAGTTATTGCATGGTATAAAATGTGACTAATCCAATATTAAGCATCAGAAAATTTTGGTGTAACTAATAGGGTATCCTGAATTTGTTTTAACAAAACTCTTTAATTAAGGAGTGCGCACAAAAAAAAAAAAAACTGGACTTACACTTTTCGTTATAGAAATAAAACTAAGTGGTGGATTTTTTTCGTTTTATATTTCAATTAAAGTAAAGGTCTCAAAGCATCCAACTTTTAGAGCCACTTTTCTTCCAGACATTTTAGGATATTTTAGAAAAATAAGTATTATTTTACATAATATGTTTTGGTCGGCCAATCCCTACTTTTTCTTCCACTTCCATGCTTTCTCTCAATACTCAAAGACTCCTTATATTGTTTTATTCTTACCTTAGAAACTGCTTTTTGGTTAACACCTGCGAGCCTAGCAATCGTTTTTTGTAAGCGGCGCGGTTTGTTATTGAAAATTTCAATTATTTTCATACGACATTTTTGTTGGGTGCCCATTTTCAAAAATCTAATCTTGCTATTGCAATGACATTTAGCACGTGGATTTTGAAACAGATGGCTAACAAAAACAATGTAACGGTATTCATTTCTTTCAATTATGATAAATGTTATAAGCTTAAAAGTAGACCAATTTTTTTTATAACGCGTCTCTTTAGCAAAGCCTTGGGATTTATCATATATTTAAGATTTAATACCCTTTTTCTCTCTATGACTAATTGTTGTGAACAATTCGTCTCAAAATAATGCTACAAACAAAATAAACGCATCGCAGCAATCACAGCAGTTTTGGAATTGCTGCGTAAGGTTAGCTGCATGCGAGTTAATTATAATAAAGACAGCGGGAGCTTATTAATTTTTTTTATCAATACACACATACATATACACATATGCAGATAATTGGTCATAACAAATCTTTAGACAAGATTACGAATTAGCTTCTCACATTCCCTATGTAATGAGTGAAAATTTTACACATGAGTAGCGACATCTAGAATTTAAAACCGATTCCGAACAAGAAATTTTTTGAGAAACTTTTTTATGACAATTTTATTTACTTTCTGGATATTTGCCAGAAATCTGATGAAAGGGACTTGTCAAAGAAATATTTTTTCATATTTCAGATTGTTGGAGATGTCTGACTTGGGTTCTAACTAGGGATACCAAACGAGATCGATTTTTAAAAATCCTGGGATTCGGAATTTTATAAATTCCGTTAATTTGTTAACAAAATCATTTGTATTCCAATTATGTATATCGCAATTATATATCATTAAAAAAAAAATATATATAAAAACAGCAAGATAAAAAGTAACAAAAAAGCGTAAATTAAAAAAAAAAATAAAAATTATTCATCCAAACATATGCAATTGCATTACTTTAAAGAAAATTCTTTAGATTTCAACAAAAAGATTAAAGCATCCATCATGTGATCTGATAGGCTTGAATGAATTTTGTTGTCAACATAGTCTGCCGTTGAAAAACATTTCTTGCAATCAACATTTTGTTGGTAAAATAGTTCCAAGACAGCTGTATGCAGCTTGTAAATATTCACCTCTACCACATCCTAATGTAAATAAATCTATTTCTTTGGGCAGTTGCCATTTTAATTCCTTTTATAGGGCTTTTGCATTCTTCGATGCCATCAAATAATTTTTATCACTAGAAGTAGTGTTTTCCTCATCTGAGATGCAATTATCGAAGTCAATTGATAAAGAATTTTTTTTGAGGACCTTTTGTAGGGTCAAAATATATATGAATTCACAATCCCGAAAATCTCGAAAAATCCCGGGACAAGTTTTTAAAAGTCCTGGGATTCGGGATTTTGTGAATCCTGACAATCCCGGGATTTCGGGATTTCCCGATTGGCATCCCTAGTTCTAACCAAGGCCTTATGTCTAGTAAGTCAACACACTACCTACTAGACTACGGCTTCTTCAATATTTCTACTAAACCTTCCTTTGGAATTATATTTCATACATCGCGTTTTAAAATAGAAATTGGTTTTGCACAGATTCAAACATTATAGTGAGGATCCCATACAATGAATTCATACTCCAAAATTGGTCTGACAATCGATACAAATAGTTGTTGTCGTAATATATGGATCAGAAAATTCTTTTGCCCAACGTTTTATGAAGCCAAGGCTGCTCCTTGTCTTAATTACAGTCAAAGTGATATGATTATTAAAGTTTAATTTTGGGTCTAATAGGATACCAAGATCCATAAAAGAGTTAACATCCACTAATTGATGACCTCCAAGCAAGTAATTAACCACGATAAAATTATTTCTTAAGAACCGCATACATTTGCATTTTTTTAATATTCAGCTCCATCATGTTATATTCGCACCAGAAAAAGAATTTATTGAGATAATTTTGCAGATACATATGCTCGATGGAAATATGAAAGGAGAGAACAACTTTTACATCGTCAGCATATATCGCGATATTGGCAAAATTAATTATGTTGGAAAGATTGTTTATAAACAACGAAAAAAGACTTGGACCAAGATAACTATCCTGGGGAACAACAGTTAGCACATAAATATACTTAGATAAGCTATAGTTCACACATAAGATCCGCTTTCTAGCAGTCCAATATGGTTTTAGCCATCTTAAACTCCATTAAATGCAGTTTAGGTTAGAGGACGTGCACATGTCGGCTAAGACAAGTACAGTACCAGGAGGTCGAAATTGACCCTTTGTACAAATTTTATGGATCTTTTAGCATGGCAGCTGTATTTTACTCTCAGGAGTTTTTGCCAGGTGACACTACTGAGAGAAAGTCGCCGAAAAAAAGGTTTTATTTTTTTTATATTTCGAGGTTTGAACTTACAAGCTCTCATGTAGTAAGTTACCGTTCTACCTACTTGTTTACGGCGACTTCGAATCCAGTTTAGTTACAAGAAGTTTGTGATTCCCTTTATCAAACGCTTTGCTAAAATCCGTAAAAATTACATCAGTTTGCTATCCCAGGTCAGACATCGAAACGAAAAATATTTCTTCGGCGACTTCCTCTTAGCAGATTTCTGGCAAAGACTCTGAGAGTAAAACATTGCCATGAAAAGCTTCTCAAAAATCTGTCGTGCGGAGTCGACTTTAAACTATAGGTCCCGCCGCTCATGTATAAAAGTAATGCACACAACATAAGTGGTGTGAGAAGCTAGGTCGCAATCCTGACTGAAGGGTTGTAATAGCCGATTATGTATGATACATTTGCTACGTTGCATTAATTGTATTTATAGAATACAGTACTCTTCGACGTTGGCCCGTCCATTAGCTAAGCTTTTCTGTTTGTCGTATCGTGGCAGTATTTTTCCTTCATGTTGGAAGCTTGCTAATATTACGCCAATCCCTAAGAAGGGTGAGGCTAATAACCCTGAAAACTACCGCCCAATAGCTGTTTGTTCTGCTCTTTCAAAAGTGATGGAGAGCATGATTAATCACCACCTTGTGAGGTATTTGGAATCCAACGGTTTGCTAAATGATCGTCAGTACGGTTTCCATAAAGAACGCTCTACTAATGACCTTTTGGCTTTACTCTCTGAAAGGTAGAATGGTTCCATTCACCGCTTTGGTGAGGCCAAGTTTGTTGCTCTGGATATCTCAAAAGCGTTTGATAGGGTTTAACATGAGGCTCTAGTATCGAAGTTAATTGCTTTTAGTGTCGGTAGTCACTTCTCTCGATTTATATCGAGCTTTCTCAAAGATCGCACTATTAGAGTGGTTATAGATGGCGTCTTTTCCGACGAGTTCAATATAAATTCAAGGGTACCGCAGGGCTCTGTTCTTTCTCCTACTCTTTTTCGTATTTTTCTCAATGACCTTCTATCTATTACTTCGAATCCTATTTACTCTTTTGCGGATGACAGTAACATTTGCCATTCATATTCACTTGATCAGAGGCCGAGGCTTTTGGAGATTGCGGCAAGAGGTCGAGTGGGGCCGCGCGAACAGGGTCGATTTCAATGCGCGCAAGACCCAATGTTGTTTTTTGACGCACCGGCGTGATGCTGGCTCTGGTGTTCTGTCATCTGTATTTATGGGTAATGTAAATATTGAGGAGGCGGATGCTCTTGATGTACTGGGTATGAGAATTAGTTGTAATGCTCGTTGGAACGATCACATTTTTCGAGTGTCGAAGGAAGCATTCAAGTGTCTTAGGTTTTTGAAACGGTGCAGGATATACTTCACTCCATCCGACCTTCTTACTATTTACAGGACCTTTATCCGACCCCGGATGGAGTACAACCCTCATGTATGGGCCAGTGCTCCAAAGTCTATTTTGAAGCTTCTCGACCGCGTACAGGAGAGGGCGAAGGTGCCTATTAATGACAGTAGGGTATCCAATACTATTAATTCGTTGGAGCGTCGTCGCAATGTGGAGTGTATTTCATTTTTCTTTCGGTATTATAATGGGAGGTATTCTCGAGAGATAAGGGACTTGGTTCCCGATAACCACATATTTTTACGTGGTACTCGAGCTTCTCATAGAGCACATCCTTTTGTGGTTGATTGTCCAGTGAACCGCACAATGCTTTACAGGGAGAATTTATTTTTTGCCCGCACTGCTCGCTTGTGGAATGATCCTGCGGGAGTTTATCCCGTCAATTACGATATTGGTGAGTTTAAATCAAATGTCCACAAACACTACTCCCTCTTTCCTCCTTCCTATAACCTATTTTCCTAAATCTGCACAATGCACTGCATGAATAGGAGCCATCCCCTGAGTGTTGGTTTTTATAAAAAAAAAAAAAAATTATTATAAAAATAATTTCTCCCCACTGTTTGATAATTTTCTTTTTTTTTTTTTTTGTTATTGAAAATGTTAACGAAAATATTAAACAAATGAGTGTATATACGACCTTTAATTTCTTGAAAAAATTAAGAATATTTTTACTACACCTAACTCCAGGAAATAATTAGCAACACAAGTGTAATTGCAATTTCCTAATCAAGTAGTTAAATGAATGGCTTTATCGTACTCATATCAGGGCCACAGTTGTTAGAAATGTGCACAAATATTCCATTAAAAACCCTTGAGTATCGGAAGCAGTTGCCACAAATGGAACTGCTGATACACGTTTTCAACCAGCATCTCTGAAAATGTACACAAAAAAAGAAAGAAAAAAAATTTAGCAATTAAATTAAAGTTTTTAAGCAGATATGTGGTGTAATGAATAGAATTGAAGTGGTAACAAGAAACCTTATAGAGAAGAAATATATTTGAAATAAAGAACTAAATTCAATGAGAGAATTACGTGCAAGTGTGTTTACATGGATGTGTTTATGTGGAAGCGCCTTAAGCTAATGTATTCGAATAAAAATAAATTAACTTTGTACTGGCGGACAGACACCGAGACTTGCACTTAAATGTGTAACACATTGTAAAAGTTATGCACATGCTTGATACTAAAAGATCAACATGTTTGGATTACAAATTTAATAAAAAAAAAAATTCTCTCGATTTATAAAAAGTTCGACGTAATATTTGTGCAACATTTTATGCAGCAAACAATTGAAGAGTCACAAGTTAATTACAAGGAATAGTTTGCTTTTATTTTGAAAGCTAACAGACTATTGTTTACCAGCAGACTGATAAGCCAGTCCACATTCGTACACAAAACGTTGCAAAGGATTCTAGGTAGTGTGATACAATCTAATCCCTTTTCGCCATTTGCCAGAACAGACAAAGTTAGATCCAAAAACATTGTGCTGAAGTTATTGCTTTCGTTAACATACATAAGTACACATAACATACATACAAACCTTCAATCACGATTACAATCTAACTTCTCATACCACGCATAGCTGCCGGATAAATAAAGCATCATATCGTCAAATATTAAAAAACAAAACAAAATTGTTGATGTGCTCTGCGAGAAGGTCGAGTACCACGTAAAAATGTGTGAATATCGGGAACCAAGGCCCTTATCTCTCGAGAACACCTCCCATTATAGTACCGATAGAACAATGAAACACACGCCACATTGCGACGTTGCTTCAACGAATCAATAGAGTTGAATACCCTACTGTCATTAATAAGCATCTTCACCCTCTCCTGTACTGCGGTCGAGAAGCTTCAAAATAGACTTTGGAAGCACCGGCCCATACATGAGAGTTGTACTCCATCCGGGGTCGGATAAAGGTCCTGTAAATAGTAGGAAGGTCGGATGGAGTGAAGTATTTTCTGCACCGTTTCAAAAAACCAAGGCACTTCAATGTTTCCGTCGACACTCGAAAAATGTGATCGTGCCAACGAGCATCACAACTAATTCTCATACCCAGTACATCAAGAGCATCCGCCTCCTCAATATTTACATTACCCATAGATACAGATGAAAGAACACCAGCGCCAGCATCACGCCGGTGTGTCAGAAAACAACATTGGGTTTTGCTCGCATTGAAATCGACCCTGTTCGCGCGGCCCCACTTAGATATTGCTATCAGGTCACCTGTGAGTGCCTCATTCATGTTCGACGTCTTTGCCCTAATCTACAAAAGCCTCGGCCTCCGATCAAATGAATATGAATGACAAATGTTGCTGTCATCCGCAAAAGAGTAAATAGGATTCGAAGTAATAGATAGAAGATCATAGAGAAAAATACGAAAAAGAGTAGGAGTACCCCTGAATTTATACTGAACTCGTCGGAAAAGACGCCATCTATAACCACTCTAATAGTGCGATCTTTGAGAAAGCTCGATATAAATCGAGAGAAGTGACTACCGACATCAAAAGCAATTAACTTCGACACCAGAGCCTCATGCCTATCAAATGCCTTTGAGATATCCAGAGCTACAACCTTGGCCTCACCAAAGCGGTGAATGGAACCATTTTACCTTTCGGAGAGTAAAGCCTTGGAGACTTCTCGACAGCGTACAAGAGAGAGCGAAGTTGCCTGTTAATGACAGTAGAATATCAAACTCCATTGATTCATTGTAGCATCGTTGTAATGTGTTTGTGTTTCGCTGTTCAATCGCTATTATAACGAATTTTGTTCGAGTGAAATATGGGAATTGTTTCCGAGAATCATGTATTCTTTCGTAACACTCGACTTTCTTGGCGATCACATACGTATGTGGTTGATTGGCTAGTGGATAACACACTGCATTACAGACAAAATTCTTTCTTTAGTCGGCCTATTCCTATGTGCAACTCCCTTCGTGCAGAGGTTGTAATTTATAGGCTTTTAAGGCTTTTTGGATTTAAGTCACAAGATACAGAAAAATTATCATTTAAATTTTCAATTGAAATTTCTGCAAAGTAAATACAAAGTTTAAAGTGGCTTTTAATGTACTAAAATAAAGAAAATGATGTAAATTTTTAATTTCTAAAAATCGTCAAAATAAGGGCATTAATCATCACATCGTCAATATGATATTTCTGGAGAAAGAAATCACCAAAGTGACGATAAATCGTCAAATCTGGCAGCTTTGCATACGACTTATGTTATTTTTATGTTAATTTTATCCATAAGTGATGGTATTAACAGTTTAAAGTCAACCCCGGGCTACAGATTTTTGAGAACCTTTTCATGGCAATTTTATTTACTCCCAAAGCTTTTGCCAGAAGTCTGCTGATGAGAAGTCGCTGAAAAAATATTTTTTCTGATCTGATATTTAAATCATGGCCTCACATCTAATAAAGCAACGCTCTTTCTACTAGATTACGGTGACTTCATCAATTTCTATAGCCAGAAGCAAAATTTGTCTATTAAAGGTGCATTGAAGCAATAATAAATGCTTTTGTCGTGTGAGTGCTTAGATTTTTTAATGAAAGAAAAAATAGTGCATTCTAATAGATTCCATTGTACTCTTCTTAGGTTTCCAATCATAGCTGCCAGATTTGACGATTTATAGTAGTTTTGACGATTTTGAGCTCATAAAATGTCATTTTGACCATATGAAGATTTATGCCCTTATTTTCACGATATTTTGTAATTAAAAATTTACATCATATTCTTTATTTTAATACATTAAAGGCTTCCTTTTTTATCACGAGGCATTGCGAAATTAGGTCGCTGACGGAGATCTGAAACAGATCCCAGGCAAGGTATGTTGTGATGAGAAGTAGTTGGAGACTGCCTACCAGCCTACCCAGCCTTTGGTAGGTTGAGGTTGAAACCCTTGCCAGGGCCTTTTTTGAGAGCTTGAGTTCTGTATCGAGAGCCGATATCAGGGCTCTCTACAGATTCATTAGCAGCTTGGGCTGGTTGAGAGGTGCTAAAGCTTCAGAAGTGTTGTCGCGCTCTCACACTCTTTTGTTTTGTGTCTGTTTCTTTCTGTGTAATTCCTCCGATTCCCATTCCCCCTATTACTATCCTATATTTTCTATTTCCTTTCTTCTCTAAGGACATTGTACAGTGAGTCAATTTTGACCTCCGGCTACTGTATTTGTCTTAACCGACAAGTACACGTCCTCTAACCTAACCTAACCTAAAGACTTTCTTGACCTTTGTATAACAAGGTGAAAGTTAAGTTAATTTTAAGTTATTTTTGAATATCTGTGATGATTTTTCTGTATTTTATATCGTTTTAATACCTTAAAAGTAAAAAATTTCAATTCGTAAATAACATCGTAGTTGAGCTCAAGTTATCATATGCCACTGCAGAACATTTTAAAAACTCGATTGTGGCTTATAAAACATAATATAGCAAGAAGTTAAGAGAGAGAGAGAGCAGTGTTTATGGACACTAGATGTGAATATTTTTATACCTTAAATAACAGAAAAGATCTCCGCAGGAATAGTCCGTCTATCAAAGGAACTGTGTCTGTAATACGCTGGCCAGTAAGGACCACATAAGGATGTGGTGACCGAGGAAGACATGTATTGCGTAGGAATACATGATTTTCATAAACACAAGTCCCCTTATTTCGCTCGAGCAATATCCGTTGTAGTAGCAATATAAAATGGATTTACTCATATTTAACTAACAGAAAACAAACCGTACTTTTTAAAAACTGCTGCTCCAGAAGTATTGATGTCCTTTCTGGTGTTCCTCAGGGTAGCCATCTTGGACCGCTTCTGTTTTCATTGTTTATTAACGACTTACCTGATATGATTCGCTATTCTAACATCCTAATGTACGCTGACGACGTAAAAATTTTCCTAAGTTATCGCCGAATTTCCGATCAGAAACTACTTCAAAAGGACCTAAATTCGTTTCAGTTATGGTGTAATTTAAATTTAATGCAGCTTAATCTAAATAAATGTAAATACATGGGATTTGTGAGGAAGAATCCGATTCCTGCAAAATACGCTTTTGATGGATACGATCTTGAGCTTGTAGATAAATTCCTGGATCTAGGAGTCTTACTTGATCCCAAACTTAATTTTATTCCGCACATAGCTATGACAGTGAATAAAGCAAGAAGCGTACTTGGTTTTATAAAACGGTGGGCAAAAGAATTTAACGATCCTTATGTTGCTAAATCGCTCTACACATCTCTTATACTAGAGTATGGATCCATAATATGGGACCCTTTTATAAAAAATATTCTAACGTCATCGAATCTGGCAGCTTTGCATACGACTTATGTTATTTTTATGTTAATTTTATCCATAAGTGACGGTATTAACAGTTTACAGGCTACAGATTTTAAGAACCTTTTCATGGCAATTTTATTTACTCCCAAAGCTTTTGCCAGAAGTCTGCTGATGAGAAGTCGCTAAAAAAATATTTTTTCTGATCTGATATTTAAATCATGGCCTCACGTCTAATAAAGCAACGCACTATCAACTATATTCGGTGACTTCATCAATTTCTACAGCCAGAAGCAAAATTTGTCTATTAAAGGTGCATTGAACCAATAATAAATGCTTTTGTCGTGTGAGTGCTTAGATTTTTTAATGAAAGAAAAATAGTGCATTCAAATAGATTCCATTGTACTCTCCTTAGGTTTCCAATCATAGCTGCTAGATTTGACGATTTATAGTAGTTTTGACGATTTTGAGCTCATAAAATGTCATTTTGACCATATGAAGATTTATGCCCTTATTTTCACGATATTTTGTAATTAAAAATTTACATCATATTCTTTATTTTAATACATTAAAGGCTTCCTTTTTTATCACGAGGCATTGCGAAATTAGGTCGCTGACGGAGATCTGGAACAGACCCCAGGCAAGGTATGTTCTGATGAGAAGTAGTTGCAGACTGCCGAACATCTTTTCTATAACTGCCCAGCCTTTGGTAGGTTGAGGTTGAAGACTCTTGCCACTGTCTTCTTTGAGAGCTTGAGTTCTGTGGCGAGAGACGACATCAAGGCTCTCCACAGATTCATTAGCAGCTTGGGCTAGTTGAGAGGTGCTAGGACTTCAGAAGTGCTGTCGCGCTCTCACACTCTTTTGTTTTGTGTCTATTTTTTTCTGTGTAATTCCTCCGATTCCCATTCCTATCCCCCCATTACTATCCTATATTCTGTATTTCCTTTGACCTCCAGGTACTGTACTTGTTTTAACCGACAACTATACGTCCTCTAACCTAACCTTAACTAAAGACTTTCTTGACCTTTGTATAACAAGGTGAAAGCTAAGTTAATTTTAAGTTATTTTTGAATATCTGTCATGATTTTTCTGTATTTGATATCGTTTTAATACCTTAAAAGTAAAAAATTTCAATTCGTAAATAACATCGTAGTTGAGCACAAGTTATCATATGCCAGTGCAGACCATTTTAAAAACTCGATTGTGGCTTATAAAATATAATATAGCAAGAAGTTAAGAGAGAAAGCAGTGTTTATGGACACTAGATGTGAATATTTTTATACCTTAAATAACAGTAAAGATCTCCGCAGGAAAAGAGTTCTACTTACGAATAGTTCGTCTATCAAATGAACTTTGTCTGTAAGACGCTGGCCAGTCGACCACATAAGGATGTGGTGACCGAGAAAGACATGTATTGCGTAGGAATACATGATTTTCATAAACACAAGTCCCCTTATTTCGCTCGAGCAATATCCGTTGTAGTAGCAATATAACAGTGAAACACAAGCCACATTGCAACGATGCTCCAATGAATAGATGGAGTTGGACACACCATCGTAACTAGCGAGCTACTAAAGCCTCTCCTGTACACAATCGAGAGGCCTTAAAATACACTTACCATGAGAGTTGTATGCCATATTCGATCGGTTATAAATGGTAGTAATTTGTAAGTAGACCAGATGAAGTGCAGTATTTAATGCCACGTCTTAAGAAACCAAGGCACTGAAAAATATGTCAGTTCTAGCGGGTATCACACTGAATTTTCATGCCCATAAAGTCAAGATCTTCTGACTCCGTAATACTAAAACAACAGATAGGTATAGATAATCCAATATTATCGCTGCTTAACATTGAAGCTGCTTAACACGAAGTCGCCGTGGTCTAGTAGGAAGTGTGTTGGCTTATTAGATGTAAATGCCAGAGTTCGAGTCCCAGGCCAGACATCAAAATAAAATACAAAAAGTATTTTTTCGGCAATTGCCTCTCAGCTGATTTCTAGCAAAAACTCTGAGAGTGAATATAATTGCCATGAAAAGTTTCTCAAAAATCTGTCGTTCGGAGTCGACTTTAAACTGTGGGTCCCGCCACTTAAGTATAAAATTAACACACACAACATAAGTAGTGTGAGAAACTAGGTCAATAATCCTGACTGAAGGGTTTGTAATGACCAATTATGTGTGTATGTACAGTAGCGAGCACAAAAAATGCAACGTTGGGTATAATTATCTTTAAGTGCGATAATTTTAAAAAAATGGTGACCAGTTCAAAATATTTCTTTGGGTTATTAATCCCTACAGTTATAGATACCTATTATCAATAACATTATGTAAATATTTTTAATTAATGATATATTATTTTGTCATTTATTAAAAAGAGTGCGAATTTAATGGGAGCAATAAAAATGCAACAGCATAAATTTTAATGTATTTATTTAAATTAAATAGTAATTCTTACAAAAAAAATCTTAAAATTAATATTTAGTGGCGTAGCCCTTATTTTTTATGACTTCTTGCAACCTAGAAGGCATAGAGTCGACTAAAGCTATTAATGTGTTAATGGATATTTTCTCCCATTCACTTTTCAAAATTTCTTCTAATTGCCTCTTATTTGACGGATGTTTCCTCTTAACTTCCCGATCTAATAGCTCCCATAGATTTTCTATGGGGTTGAGATCGGGAGACTGTGATGGCCAATCCAAAACATTGACATGATTGTCGCTTAAAAAGTTTCGAGCTAAGCGACTTGAGTGCTTTGGATCGTTATCCTGTTGGAATATGCTACCAGGAGGCATTTTTTCCCCCAGATGAGGAAGTATGTGTTCTCCAAGGATTTCACAGTACTTCTTGGCGTCCATTTTTCCTTCGATTTGAGTTAAGAGACCTACCCCATCACGGGAAAACGCACCTGTAAATACGTGACGTAAAATCAATAATTTTTTTTAAACATATCGTTCCTTACCCCACACCATTATTGATCCACCGCCATGTTTTACGGTTGGAAGTTGATATCTTGGAGAATATCTCTGTCCAGGCGGTCTTCGAACAAAATTTATCTCATCGG
This sequence comes from Sarcophaga peregrina, assembly GCA_014635995.1. Classification (NCBI taxonomy): domain Eukaryota; kingdom Metazoa; phylum Arthropoda; class Insecta; order Diptera; family Sarcophagidae; genus Sarcophaga; species Sarcophaga peregrina. Next base: position 87,484,275 of record CM025790.1, on the reverse strand, counting down.
AGCCAAACAAATTAAATTTGCTTCCATCGCTCCACAAGACTTTAGCCCATTGTGCATTTGACCAATCCTTGTAACGTTTTGCAAATTCCAGGCGCTTCTTTTTATTAATTGCACTGATGAGAGGTTTCTTTGCGGGTCGTCTCGCATGCAAATTAGCCTCTTTCAACCTGCGGCGAACAGTGTGAACGCCTATAGAGACTCCCATTTGTTCATTTGCGAAATTAGCAACGTCCACTGCGGTCTTTCGTGGATCTTTTTTAACCAGTGCAATCATATGGCGGTCTTGGCGAGAGGTAGTTTTTCGAGGATTACCACTACCTGGTTTCCTTTCCACACTATTTCTCAAGGAAAATCGAGATTTAATCGGACATACGGTTGATTGATTTACACCAAAGAGGTGACCAACTTCACGCATGGATTTTCCTTCTTCTAAGGCTTTAATGATTGCAGTTTAGCTGTCAGCAGAGAGCTGCTTCTATTACAAAACACATGTTGTATAACTTATTTAAGAAATTTTCAATTATAATTAAATAAATAACTTACTTTAACTATTTTTTTATTATGTTGCATTTTTTTTGCTCGCTAAAAATTTGCACTTTTTTCACTAATTCAAAAATATTTAACTTTTTAAAGCAGAATTTGGAATAAACTGTGGTTACTTTGAAAACTTATAATTGAAAGAATTAACAGCAAAAGAAAATAGATAAATTAGTTACCGTTATTTTGATACAGATCTTATTAAAGATCATATGGAACAGTGTTGCATTTTTTGTGCTCGCTACTGTATGTGGTTCTGTTTTTAAAACCTTTCAATTTATTTCTTTTTTTTTCTGACGATTTCAAAGAACGCCTTTGACGATTTTTTCTGAAATATTTGACGATTTGATAATTCACTTATCTGGCAGCTATGTTTCCGATGCTGATTTTGAGCTTCAGCGCATATAAAAAGACATGCAACAGACTAGGGTACAGTATTCAGAACGTTGTTTGAAACGGGCAAAACTTATCTCATTTATTGTTTCGTTACATACCTCCTTTTTCCTTAATTTAAGAAAATTTTAAATATTTGGGGGGAAATAAGCAAGTTTTTCTTTTGTATTAAAACATTCAAACTCTAAATATTTTCATTATTTTAGTATTGAAGTACGTGATTGCATTTTGTTTAGCAACATGCATGTGTGGGTAAATAAATTAACACCTTTAAATTTACAATAAATATGTCAGTAAGTGAGTAGAACGTACCTGTTGTTTAATTAATTAACAGACTCACATACATACATGCATACTTTCTAAAGCTTAACTTTATTATGTGGTTATGTGCATAACATTAAATTTATTTCATATTTTTCCTTTCTTGTTTAATGATGACATTTTACTAATAATCTACCACAAATCACAATTGCATTAAATTAACTTTTTGTTTTCTAATAATTTTTAATTTTCTGATTTACTTGACACATTTCATTATGTTTTTGCAATTAATTATTACAAAACCGTTTGAAATATCTATTATTGATATCGTTATTTTATAAATAAACTTAAATTAAAATAAGTTTTTTGAATAATTAGTATTTAAAAAAGTCGCCGCAGTCTAGTAGGCAGTGTGTTGGCTTATTAGACGAAAAGCCCGGGTTCGTATTCCAGGTCAGACATCAAAACGAAATATGAAAAAAATATATTTCTCCGGCGACTGGGTCTTAGTAGATTTCTGGCAGAAACTCTGAGGGTAAATAAAATTGTCATGAAGAGTTTCTCAAAAAAAAAAAATCTGTCGTTCGGAGTCGACTTTAAACTGTAGGTCCCGCCGCTCATGTATAAAATTAACGCACACGACATAAGTAGTGTGAGAAGCTAGGTCATAATCCTGACTAAAGGATTGTAATGACCATTTATGTATGTATGTATTTAAAAAAGTAAGTAAATATTGTAGTCTTACTTGCAAATTTACCTGTTATTGAATGAACTCTATCATCCATTGTTTGACTGTGATTCATTCAACCTACCCTGAAACAGTTTCAATAAGTTTCTTATGCGAATTCCTTTCAGCAGATTTCGGCGCAAATGAAGTTCATTTATATTCAGTATCCTTACGTAAATTTTTATTATGTTAATGGTTTTTAACCCCCCCAGTCTGCCCCCTCTATGGCTTCATCGATGGATGGGTCAGGGAGGAAGAGCAGAGACGTTGGAGGAACAGATCGGGTTGTTCTGTTTCTAGACATCTATGGCTTGCTGTGGACACAGTAAGAGAACAGTTTGGCTGCTGAACTTGCTTAAGGCCAGCTTAAGGTTGGTTGTCGGTTTTATCACGGGGCACTGAAAACTCAGGTCGCTGATGGGGGTCCAGCCGGACTATTGCAGGGTATGTTGCAATGAGGAGGAGTTGGAGACTGTCGAACATCTCCTCTGTAACTGCCCAGCCTTGGTAGGTTGAGGTTGAGGACAATTGCCAGGGCCTTCTTTCAGGGCTTTAGTTCTGAGACGAGAGCCGACATCAAGTCTCTTCACAGATTCATTAGCAGCTTGGGCTGGTTGAGCGGTGCTAGGACCTCATAAGTGTAGTTGCGCTCTCACTCTCTTTTGTTTTGTGTCTGTTTCTTTCTGTGTAATTCCTCTAATTTCCATTCTTAACCTCCCTCCTTTCATCCTATATCCTCCAATTCCTTCCTGGTCTAAGGACATTGTATTATGGGTCAATTTCGACCTTCGGGTACTGTAGTTGTCTTTACTGACAAGTACACGTCCTCTAACCTTAGGCTAGATAACGAAATTGAAGCGAGTGGAGTAAACTTACTACGTGAAAGGTCAAGATGTGCATGAATTGCGCACTCACTTGGTCGATAATGTTGATTGTAAATTCAACGATGTGCTCCAAGAACTTCGCCATGAGATTTATTAATTTCTAAAGATATATTTTCCATAATTTGAAAACATTGTTTTGGTGCTAAACGATACATGAGGACTTGTCAAGCCCTCATGTCTCTCCGAATACATCTTTCATGATGGGCACTTTCCTGTGGACATGGTCAATAGTTCGAGTTTATAAGTTTATTTTTTAAATGTTAACAAAACTAGCTAAAGAAGGCAACTATTCAATAGTTATTGAATAATTAATCCCTTATCAATTTAAAATAAAATTCCATATTGCATAAGAATAAAAATAAATTCCAATATTTCATTTCAATAATTCAGTATTTGACATAATAAAACATTCATAAAATGATATTGTCACAACTGGTTAACCAGGCCAAAACTGTCACTAGAGTATATGGAATGGAATTGTAGAACATTTTTAAATAGTTTAACATTCAAAAACGTTCATTTTCAATAACGAAAACATTGTGAAAAAAATAAAATAAAACTTCACATTGCAATGCCGTTGATACAGGATAAAACAACAACAACAATAAATAAATGAAAAAAAAAATTAATTTTATATGTCAGCAATGGTCGTTCGCAGGCAAGTTCAAAATATTTGGAACAAATAAAATCAACAAAAAAGAAATTCAATGTTACCATTAAGTCAACTACCCAAGTGAAACTACAAAAACTCAGAAAACTATTTACAGTGAAATCTTACATATGCTGAGAAGGGCCATCGAGCTCATTTTGTCCCCTGTAGGGATGTGTCCACCTATGCAGCATTTGTTACTCATCCCTTCAATGTTTGAGATAACAACACTAAGGGCCATTATCACAACTTGCCCTTATTTAAAGAGAGGACTTTAGCGGGTAGATAAATTGTTTTTCATAATTATTCAGGGTGGCTGATATGTATTGCAACCACCTTCAGGTTGTTATCATTTGTAAACCGCTCGTCTGACAGCTGACAGTTTTATTCCAGTGAAAGTTTATTTTATTATTTCTAAGCTTACAAAAGCATTTTAATCTATTGCATTCAGAAAAAAAGTTATTCCTGATGAAATTCAAGCGTGATAGTGTGATTGCTTTATATTTGACTGGAAAACTACAGCTGGCTATCGTTGGAGCCCTCCAGCATCTAAATGGAAATAAATCTTTTGTATCTCATACCATTGCTAGTTACCGCGATACTGGTAGTATTGCAACGCGTCCAAAAAATGGGCAAAAAAAAACGGTAACAACGACAGAAATGATCCAAAAAGTGAAGGCCAGATTTGATCGAAATCTACGCAGCAGTGGCAGAAAAATTGCTCGTGAGCTGAACATATCGCGCGGACTGATGCAACACATATTGAAAAATGAGCTTGAACTGAAGCCATTGAAGTTCCAAAAAGCGCAAGAGCTCACCGATGGACAAAAAAAAGTGAGACTGGAAAGAGTCTAGGAGTTACTTCGATTGCACGAAAGTGGTCGGTTACAGAACTTGGTTTTCTCCGATGAGAAGCCATTCCAAATTGAGCTACTTGTGAACAAACTAAATGATCGGCTGTGCTTGCCAAAGAGTTCAGCTGAAAATTTACACCTTCGATTGGCCACCAGAACTCAAGCGCCGCCGTTAGTAATGGTGTGGGCCGCCGTATTCATCCATCGTGTGGTCAAAAGAAATGCTGAATATTATCGGGAAAATATCAGTATTGAAGCCCTGGTCAGACAAACATTTGGGCCATAGATCATGGACATTCCAACAGGACTCAGCACGCGTCAACCAAGAATGGCTTAAAAAGTGGGTCCCTTGCTTCATTTCTACCGCACAATGGCCACCAAAATTTCCGTATCTCAATCCATTAGACTTTGGCGCCTGGAGCATTTTGGAGAGTAAGGTTCTCACTAAAAAATACAAGAGTTTCGATCATCTTCGCCGGGAATAGGCCAAAATACCGCAGTGCCACTTTCGTGTAGCCTGTGATGGCTTTGTCGGCCGTTTGAAGGTCATAATTCGTACTAAAGGTGGCCAATTCAACCAAATATTTTTTTATAAATAAAACTTTATTTAATCTTTAAGTTGTAGTAACGAAAATAAGTTAAAGGTAACTTTACAGATCCCCGGCAAGTTGTAATAATAGCCCTTAGTATTTTATCAACAGTTGAATGAGCCAAGAGCTTTTAAAAAAATACTTACACAGTTAAACCTTGCAATGCAATCTTCATTCTCAATAATGGCTGGTAAAAGTGGAAATTATCCAATATGCGTTGTAAAAGTCTTATCTGACGTTATTTTGCACTAAAATTGTCATCAAATGCGCGGGACCAGAAAGTTTATTCTTTATCGTTGGTAAGAGGACATTTCACAGTATCTTCAACGAAACAAAAAATAACATTTATATGTACAGTCAATCCTCCTATAACGCGGTTTCCATATAACGCGGGGCTGAAATTGCGACAGACCTCCTATAACGCGATACGCTTATAGCGCAGTTTGCATTCAACTTCATCTCATAAGTCCTTACGCACACCCTAAGAATGAATGGTAACTAGATATTGTAAGAGGATTTAATATAAGTTTTATTTTCGACTGAAAAGCTCCGATACAGTACCGTGCAAAACAATAGCAAATGGATTTTCAATTTAAAAAAAACTATGAATGAAGATGAACCAAGTGAGGATAAATATTAAAAAATTACGTTATTTTACAAGCATTTCTTAATTTTGTTGGAAACCAGTCTTGGAGTTTAGTTTTTATTTAATTTTTTTTTATATCACTCGTTATATGAACTCTTGAATTCAATAAAATAATTCATAATTTATCCTGCCTTTTGTATAATTTGGTTTCCATATAACGCGCTATGAATAATGTGATTTGTGCTAATTCTGTGTTTTCTTATAGCGCGGTTTTCATACTTCGCGGTAGACGGTTTCTATAAAACGCGCTACGAATTAGCCTGGTTTGTACCTAAAATCTGAGTTTCTTATAGCGCGGTTTCTATAGAACGCGGTACGCACTCACCGCATTATAGAAGGGTTGACTGTAAATGGTAAAATGAATTGGCTCACACTGAAACGAGTTGGCATATTACATACCAGAATTGGGGTTAACAGTGTTATACCCACGACATTAAATTTAAATTTGTTGACCAAAAGTAAAGAAAAAAAGATTAAGATACGTAGAACTTGGACTATAACAGTATTTATTATTGTTTGTCCCAAACAGTTATATTTTTTAATTTATTTAATTAAGCTCAATAGCACATATAAAGGCATACATACATATCGATGGCTTAATATAGAAAGGTCGTGTCTTAATTTTTCAGTACTTTACAGGAGAAGGAAAAAACTTAATAAAATCTCAAAAAAAAATGTTATAAAAAAGTTTAAATAGAGTTTTTGTTAAAAATAAATCGGGAATTCAATCATAAAATAATGGTATTATATACTATAATTGAAGTCTTCACTTGGTGCAAAGTAGGGATGCCAAACGGGATCGATATTTAAAAATCCCTTAATTCGGGCATTAAAGAATTTTGTTGTCCACATAACATGCCGTTGAAAAACACTTCTCGCAATCAACATTTGTTGGTAAAATAGTTTCAAGATTGCTGTATGCAGCTTGTGAATATTCATCTCTGCCACCTCCTGATATAAATAAATCTATTTCTTTGGACAGTTGAGTATCTAAATCAGTTACCCTTTTAATTTGTTTTACAGGGCTTTTACATTCTTCGACGCCATCAAATAATTTTTTATCTCTAGAAGTAGGGTTTTCCTCATCTGAGAGGGTATTATCGAAGTCAAGTGATATAGAATTTTTTCAGGATCTTTTGTAGGGTCAAAATATATATGAATTCACAATCCTGCAAATTCCGAAAAATCCCGGGAAAAGTTTTTAAAAACTCTGTGATTCAGAATTTTGTGAATCCCTAAAATAGTGGGATTTCGAGATTCGAGATCTCCAGATTGGCATCCCTAGTGCTATTTATTTATTCAATTTTATATGAGTTATAGCTTTGTCTTTTAATTACTGTAGGTCAACTATTCGTCAGCATAGCAAGGGTGGGTTTTGTCTACCAGAATATTTAAAAACCCCGATTTTGAGAAAAAATGAGATACGCCGTTTCTATATGAAGCCATCGATATATAGGTAATTAATCATTGTAATCCTTCAGTCAGGATTACGGCCTAGCTTTTCACACCACTTATGCTCTGTGTATTAATATTATACATAAGTTGCGGAACCTACGGTTTTAAGTCGACTTCGAAGGATGGATTTTTGAAAATTCTTATTTACTCTCAGAATTTTTGCAGAAATCTGTTGAGGAGAAATTGGCGAAGTATTTTTTAATATTTCATTTAGTTGAAAATTTCTGAGGTTTGAGGTTTCAAAGGTTTGAGCTGTGGCCTCACTCCTAATAAGCCAGGACACTTTCTACTAGATAGCGACCTTCAGTGTCTTCCTAATAACCACACTTTAAGCAAATATTTATTCGAAATATTTAGTCGAAATCTCCAAATCCAATATTTGAAACAATATTCGGTTTCATTGTTCTTTTGTTTTAAATTTTGTTTCAAATCGCACTGTGAATAGAGAAGCTTTATCAAGTAAAACGGAATACATGCGAAACATGTTTTTGTCTCTTCCGTTGCATCAGACTTTTTTTCCTATGGATTGATTTCCCTTTCCGTTTTGTTAGAGAATAACACAATCTTGTGTTGTTAATTGAATGTTGCACGTTCTCACACGTTTTGTAGACACTGAGTTGCATAACAAACATACAATGAATGCGATGTGTCACTGGTTTTTCGTTGTTATTTTTAATTTTTGTATGTTTTTTTTATTATTTTTTCCCATCTACATATATTGTTGACCAGTGGTGCATTGAGATTACTATTCCAAACTTAAAAAAAAAACATATGACATCATATCATGGAAAAACAAAGAAGAAAAAAAAAATAGTAAAGCCAAGAGCATCTAAAATAGGCTCTAGTCCAATTAAAATATTATGCTTCTTCGTTTAAATTGCGATCAAGGTTAGGTTAGTTTAGGTTAGAGGACGTGTACTTGTCAGCTATGTCAAGTACAGTACCCGGAGGTCGACTTGACCCATTGTACAACGTAATAGCCCTCACACCACTCATGCAATCAAGATATTAGTAGAAAATATTTCAAATAAAGTTTTTGTATCACTTTTACTACATATATAGCCAGTCAGTTATGACTGGCAAATTACTATCGTTACGAAGGACTACAAAGACTGTTCCTAATTTTTAAACGGACAACAACAAATAAACGATACCAATCTATAGAGCGTCTTATGCATCCCGCAAAAGCCATTGTTCGGTGAAGATTTTTGGATAGCCTTTGGTCAACATTCAACATTCCATTGAGAACGCTGTTGACCAATGGCGTCTTTCTTTTGGCGCTTTGTTTTGGCGTTTTCTTTTTGGATCTGGACGACATAAATGTCAACGGCAAGTGGTTTCAACAGGACGGTTGTTACGTAATAGAAAACTCATAGATATAAAATGACACCAGTAAGTTTTTCAGACAAATAAAAAATTTCGCTGATATCTGGCTTCTCACACCACTTATGCTGCATATGTTTATTTTTTACATAAAAGGCGGGATCTGCAGTTTAAAATCGACGAAGACTGACTGAGTTTTGAAAAATATTTCTAGATAATTTTTTCTATTTATTTTCAGAGTTTTACTGAAAAAAGTCGCCAAAACAAGTTTTTCAAATTTTGTTTTGTAGAACATGTTTGACTTAGCCTCACCTCTAAAGATCAGTTACACTATCTACTAGAGTGCGCCTACATGAAATGGCACACATTATGTTTTATTTAAATTTACAAAGAAGAAGCTCTAAATGATTAACCCCTTACAAACCAGAGACCAGCAATAAATATTTAAAACGATGAGTAGATCCGAGTCATACTTATAATTTCAGAGACTTATACACATTCATACTTATTTTAATATGATACTCATACTACTCACACTCAAAGTTCGAGGTAATCGTCGTATTCATTCTTAACAATAAGCATGATGTTATTAACTTCGACTCGTCTCTACTTAACATTTACACGAAGCGCAAAATAAGTATGATTCGCGTACGAACACTGCTTTGCTCACAAGAAGATTGTGTGTATGCTTTGTTGTCTATGTCTTTCCTTTCTTCTTTGTTCTTTGTATATGCAACAACAACAAAGGCTGTACATTTTGATGAATGATTCGAGCCACTCGAATGACTTATAAGTATTATAAATATTTCTCTAAATTTATGAATCAAATGAGTAGGCATATCAAACAAACATAATTCGAATATTGTGAGTTTGAGGTCAACGTTGTACTCATACTCATTGCTACTTATACTTATAAATCAATGTTGTAGCGAATACGAATGAATCAGAGTAGTTGAATTTCAATTCTGTTGATTCACTTATACTCAAAACTGCATGAGTGCTTATTAGTTGCGGAAAAACAATTCATCGCTGATCTCTGTTACAATGCATTAATCCCAGTATATTTATACGTTGCCATTCTAAGATTAATTGTAGGTCACCCGTATTTGAGTCATTCTCTTTGACTCTTTTTTATCTCTTTCGCCAAAGAGCTCGGTTTTAGATAGAAAAATGGTTGGTGGTACTCATATATATAATTAGCACACCAGAAGTTTCGACAAAAATGCATTGAAAAAGTCTAAATTCGGAGTCGACCTTAGACTTCAGGTCCTTTCACTCATATATATAATTAGCACACACAACATAAGTGCTGTGAGAAAAGTGGCCGTAATCCAGATTGAAGGGTCTTAATCCATTAATTGCTGACCTCAGAATCCCTGGTCCGATGTCGGTGAAAATTATAAATTTATACAGGGATTTGTGGGTATTTTTATATCCAAGTCATTTAATTGCACCTATAACTTAATTAAGGAAACCAATTCAAGTGGAAGTTTTTTTATTGGCTAGAGGACAAATAATATTACATGGAATCTCTAGGTTTTTCTGATAGTATCATCCACCCATATTCCGCAGAAGATCTTTCTACAAAATTTTGATTTTAAAATTTCGTGATCTTTGACCTTTCTTCTGTCATCCAAAATATGTGAATATCATGCTTACTAATTTTTTTAAACCGTTCTATGTCTAGTTGGGTCAAGATAGAATTTTTTTATAAAAAACTTCTTTTTTTGTGTATTTTTCTACCCATACGACGTTAATGGGTTAAGTCATAATTCTGACTGACGGGTTTTTTGTAGGGTTTGTTTTTAAAAATATTCATGCAATCGTCTCTGCTGTATTCATAAAAACAGAAAAATGTACAATTTCATAACCTTAAAATTAAGAAAAATAATCTAAATTAAATATTTACCGCAGCTGAATCATTCGCATCCCACACAGCCGACAATGATTACACTTTAAAATAGACATCAATTTAGCACTTGATGTTAAATTTGAAGACGTCTTTATTGTTTCCTATAAATAAAGCAACAACAATTGTAATACAAAAATAAAATATGCGACAGTATTAAGTACATCATTAGGAGCTCGCTCTCCCTCTCTCGGTTTTCATTGTTAATAATCTGAAACTGAAGATAATCTCAAGCAATGCCGCTATTTTTAATTGAGTATTAGAATAAATGCAATACTCCGGAATGTATTTATCTAGATACTTTATCTTATTCAAAGAAAGAAATAAATTTGCTCTCTTTCAGAACATTTTGTGCAACTCAAACCATTCACCAGGCACTGAGAAACATAAAGCAGTCTTATGTTTGATTCAAACTTCATTCATCAGCCACTGTTATAACGTTTTTCGAACATGGGGAAAAGTTGTTTAAATTTATAAAACGAAATGAAATAAATGGTAGTACAAGGCAGTAATACTATAGGAATTCCATAAAAAAATTCCCTGGGATTTGTTTTTTAAATATGACTTCAAGTAATCGCCTCTAGATTAAATTCAACTAATGAAGGGCCAATGAATGCAACCATTTATGGCAAGAGAGCTGCCAAATTGTAATAAATCGATTGTTAAGTACATTACGTTGCAAATGGCACCACCTTGTTACAACCAAATATCGTTCATGTTTACCTGATTAATTTTTGGAAACGCCAGTGTTATGCGTACTCCGCTTTATACAAAATAAGATAGAAAAGATAATACAGCCAGGGTCTATATTGCATAAAACAATAAATTTTGATGGAAATTGTGATGATTCGTTCACGGTTTGAGGAGAAAGGCCAATTTCAGCATCAGCAAAAATCCAAGCTGCATTTTGTAGACACGTAAGCTAAGATCCTTGTGAAAAATTTTCCAGATAGTGGAATAACATAAGCCAACGTGTTGTGAACGACAACAAATCGATATTTTGTCGTCTTTTTCAAAACTTCACGCTGCCTTACTTTATCTTGTTGATGGTATTGAATTGAGAAGAGTAAAATCAGTACGAAAAGAATTAATTATGATGGGGTCTTCCAACAGGATATTCCGAACTTTGATATTTGATGAAAGTTATTTTGTTGAATTTAAATCGGTTCAATTAGCTTTCATCTTTTCAGACTGTTTTTTCAAATCAGAACTTCCAATAAATGGACTCTAAAGTAGTTGCCAACTGACGCTAGTTTTTTAACCGAAAAATTATTTTCAGTGAAGTGATGCATTTCAGATGAAAGGGAACGGGAACAAACAAAATTATCTAAATTGGGACGATACCAATCAAAAGAGTCCAATATATCCCAAAGAAACCACTTGTGGTCTCATCGGTCCATATTTTTGGGACAACGAAGTTGTGATAATTTTATCCTACAGTTTAAAGTCGACCCGAACGAGCGATTTTTCAGAAATTTGTTCATGACACGTCTGAACCGGGGGTTTGAAATGTTTCCTTAAGTCTAAAGATCCAATACACTACCTGCTAGACTATGGCGTCTACAATATGAATAGTACCGCGTATATCACGAAAAACAATTACCGTGACATTATTACTTCGCAATCCATTTTGGATTTCTTTAGTTTAATTCAGTTTTGTAATTAACGATTTTAAAAAGGCTCGAAAACTTAGCCATTTTGTCGTTGACCAACGCCAAATTGTTCAGTGAAACTGTCATACGTCTGTGGTTATAATTAATTGCGAACAAACCCTGAACTCACTTTATAGAAAGAAGGCTTTTCCATATCCAATGAATCAACGCTGTTGGAGTCGACAATCTCTGACATCTATAGGGTCTAATCGTTCAGCCCAGTATTGTGGAATTGAACAAAAGCTTCGACTACTCAATTGGATGTTAAATGATTGCGGCATTTACCATGATTGTTCTGCAGCGTGTTTCAGGCGGAGGTGATGGCAATTTATCGGGCTGCTCAATGTATTTTCGTCAACGGTGCTCCAATAAGATCTCTATCGGCTTTCGTGAATAACTCTAGGATCGCTAGGGAATGTCGCCGCTGTCTTGACCTTCTTTCCGAGCGCTTCACCAGTGTCTTATGGGTGTGGGTACCCGGGCACAGTGACATTCCGAGAATTGCAGGGCCGACGAGTTCGTCAGGGCTGGTACGCTCCTTCCGGAATCCTCTTCAATTGAGCATGCCACTTGCCTCGGTCAAGTTGGATATTGCGCGGAAATTCCTTTTGAACGCCAACCTATCCCGTGTCAATGAGGAGTCCTGCTCCACCGCTAGACTCACCTGTCCCTTAATGGACAGAAGACGTACCAAACAATTACTTGGTGTTGGTCGTGCATCATCTCGACTACAGTGGTCGCGCTTACAGGTCATTGTGACACGCGGAGAGAATGAGACTACCATTTAACGATATCTGCCGCGTATGTAGATCCGCTGAGGAAGAGGAGCCTCTTGTCCACTTTCTTTGTCAGTGGACGTTTCTTGCTCCCAATTCCTTTATATCAAGGATATAGCTTAGTATATCCAGCTTTCTGGATGGTTTTCCAGTGCGGGGTTGTCGTGCTTTTGTTGTGCAGCCCTTGCGATGACCAGCTTCTTTCTTCTCCCTGATTTTGGTGGTACTTGGTAAGTACAGGGACTGCGTTCTCCTGTGGTATCACAACGGGCCGCTATCCGTGCTCAAGTGAGTTTTGTGGTATCAAAGCTACCAATTCGACCTAACATAATCGAATCATGATTTAGAGCCAATCCCTGCAAACACCTGAATCTTGATCGTTTTTTTTTTATGCAAACGAAAATTAATAATGCAGACGAAATCTGTCCTTTTTTCTATTTTCTTCTTATACCCTCTGCCATCAAAAGCTGAACAAATGATGAAATATTTTCCAACTTATACAGGCGTCAACTGACAGATAATTGTTGACAGAAGCTTTGTTGAGGTTTCGAAGGAATTACACAGAAAGATACAGACACAAAACAAAAGAGGGTGAGAACGTGACTACAATTATGAAGCCCTAGCTCCTCTCAACCAGCCCAAGCTGCTAAGGAATATGTGTTAAGCTCTCAAAGAAGGCCCTGCCAAGGTTTCTCAACCTACCAAGGGCTGGGCAGTTTCAGAAGAGGTGTTCGACAGTCTCCAACTTCTCCTTATCGCAACATACCCTACAATAGTCCGGCTGGGATGCAGATCTCCGTCAGTGACCTAATCTCGCAATGACCCATGATAAAATCGACAACCAACCTTAAGCTGGCCTTAACCAAGTCCAGCAACCAATCTGTTGCCTTACTGTCCACAACAGGCCATAGACGTCTAGAAACAGAACCGAGGCAAGTATGTTCTATATCTTGTGTTTCGCCTCAATTTTAAGTTCTGGCAACTGACAAAATTGCCGTATCATCGACAAATGTAGTCATAGTCGTTACAGCAACTTCAGATATATCACTGGTGTATAAAACATACAAAAGTGGACTCAGAATGATTCCTTAACGTACTCCTGCTTGAATTTCGTTCAATTTGAAATATTCATGCTCATATTTAATGCGAAAAAAACATATTCTTCAAGTACGATTCAAATAAAATTCATTAAGCCCTTGGCGACTTTGTGCTTAGTTTCGTGAGTAAACCTCTATGACTGACTTTGTCGAATGCTTGTGTCACGTTCAAGAATATAAGAATTCCTCTAAATCTCTTTCAATGACAACAGTAATGCGATGAACCTGGTCAATTGTTGAAACACTAATAATGTCAAGTAAAAAGCCGGTTAATATAAATCATTTTCCAACACTGGATACTTTAAACAAAACAAAAAAGCATGGCTAATTTTGTTATTTTGTTTCCCTTTTGCTTGCTGCTTTCAAATTCCAACGAACATGAATAACCAGAGAATAAACAAAAATACTGAGCAACTGGTCTCTAGGACAATACCAAAACGCAACATCAAACATGTTGGAAATAATGAAAAGTTTGATTTGAGTTTGCAGCTCAAACATTTTTTTTTTACCAAAATGGAATGGAGAAAAAAGTCCCCAAACACAAAAACAAATGTTTATTCTCATGTTGAGTTCATGTTGGCTCATGTTGGCAAGGCATAGACACAAACCCACACTTAATTATAGTGGCTACTCAAATACTCTGTTAACAGTGGGGTAGAATAAAAAGGACGAAAACGTTTATGCAAACCAAAACCGAACGAAACCCTGGGACAGTATTGTAAACTGGCAATAACAGTTTCAGTTGCTCTCCGAGCATTAACGTGAACAGATTTTGTGTGGAGCAGTTTTACGCGAAATTTTTTTTTTGGGAAGAAAACTTGTTTAAATAAAAAAAAAAGTCGAGGAATTAAACGTTTTAAACGAAAGACTGTAGATAGTGTGGGTCACAAAACTGTATTTGTAATGAAAATAAAGAAAAAAAAATTTATAAAATAAAAAGAAGAATATTAAACAAAAAAAGAAAAGAAGTTTTAAAGAAAGTGGCCAGATGAGGAGTTCAAGTGGAAGCGATTATATGAACATTTTCATTGATGTTTGCAAGTTCTCCTGGCATTTGGGTTACAATTTAATTCTGTGTTTGCTGTTTAATTCATTCTAAATGGGAATGAACCGCTGGGAAATAAAAGGTGTTACATCTGAGTGCGATATTAAAAGGAATAACTTAATAGGAATACATTAAATTAAAGAAAATACAGATTATCCCTCGTATAACGCAGTGATTACGTTCCAGGCAAATTTTCTGTGTTGTAATTCGCGTTATAGAAGACCTAGCTTTCATATAAAGTTAAGGCTTACGTTCCAATAAACAAAACAAAATCGCTACTAAATTAAAAATGGATGTACGTTCATACCATAAAAAAAAACATTCAGAATACATAAATAATTACTAGTTTGTGTCACATACTTCGAACATCATATTACGTCAAAATAGTGAGCGTACAAACTTCATTTGAAGAAATTTCATCGAAAAAAATTTTCGTCATTTGATAAAAAACATTTTGTTGTCGGTTCTTCCAGTGATTGTGCGATTGTGAAATCAGCTATCAGCCTTTGTTTTTCGATTTCGTAATAAGAAGCAAGTAATAAGTCCCGTAATCCCAGGTCAGACATCAAAACAAAAAAAATATTTCTTCGGCGACTTCCTCTCAGCAGATTCCTGGCAAAGACTCTGAGTGTAAAAATTGCCATTAAAAGCTTCTCAAAAATCTGTCGTTCGGAGTCGACTTTAAACTGTAGGTCCCGCCACTTATGTATAAAATTAATGCACACAGCATAATTGGTGTGAGAAGCTAGGTCGTAATCCTGACTGAAGGGTTGTAATGGCCAATTATGTATGTATGTAATAAGTCCCGTTATACAGATCAAAATTTCGCGTTGTAATGAATTTTTTTTTTTAAATTATATCGAAAACGCATTGTAGAAGTACCGTGTTATACGAGGGATAGCTGTAATTGAAATAAAAAAAAAAAAATTTAAAATTAAACTAAATTGACTATTAAATTAAATAAAAATTAAATTTCGAATGGAAGTTTTTAAAATTCGGGTGGCCTAGTTGAGAGTGTGCTAAACTTTAAGTGACTTGGCTGTGTGTGCCTTTCCCACCAGATAATGTGAATGTTTGTGATTGTTTGATGGTTTCTGATAATCTCACAATAGAAAAAAGAAAATAAGAATTATTAGTGAAAAGCAATTCTCAAAAAAAGATCAAAAGTTCATTAAAAAAGAAAATTTTCGCCTTTCACCACCCCCTACTTTCCTTCCTCCTATAAACTATTTTTGCTGTATTCCAACTCAATGCACGGCATGAATAGAGGTTATCTCCTAAGTGTTGGCCTCCAAAAAAAAAAAACAAATAATAAAAAATAAAATAGAAATAAAAATAAACGCAATAATTAAAAAACTAAAAACCATAAGAAAAGAAAAAAAAGGAAAATAAAATCACGAAGAGATTAAGTAAAGTTTTGTGTTGCTGAATAAAAACGAATATGTGTGCTGATGTCTTGGCCTTATTTCTTACTTGGGAAAAATACTTAAAGGATCATAGGATAAAAATGTCTTTTCAAACAAAAGAAAGCAAGGATATACAGAAAAAATTAAAAAAAAAAAATCCAAACAACAAAAGCAAACACGACATTAGTAAACTAAACTAAGAAACAACAAACAACTGAAAACTTTAAGGAAGGAAATGATTTGTAAGCAAGTTTTAATGTGTCTTTGCTTTCCAGCTCTACTAGAACAGAAAAAATAAAACAAAATCTTTAAAAGAATAATGAAAGAAAACCTAAAACTTATTTAACAAAAAAAAGAAAAACAAAAATTGGAAAGTTTTATAAGAAAGAAAACTATTTTCAAATGAGGTTACCACCCATGCATACATTGCCCATTGAATATGGATTATGAACTGCACTGAAGCCTAGTTTAACTATGAATGTGGATTAACACTTTAGGTAGTATTACAACCTAGCTTTCACACTATTTTCAAATGAGGTTACCACCCATGCATACACTCTACATTGAATATGGATTATGAACTGCATTATACACTGAAGCCTAGTTTAACTACGTCTGTAGATTAACACTTTAGGCAGGATTACAACCTAGCTTTCACACCCATTTTTTGGGAAATTTTTGATGGCAATTTTATTTGCTCTCAGAGTTATCGAGGAAATATTTTTTTACATTTGAGATATCTGACCTCGGTTTTGAACCAAGGCCCCAAGGTCTAATGAACCAACACACTATTTACAAAACGAATTACAGTCAAACTCGTTTATAATGAGCTAGGTTATAACGAATTCTTGGTTATTATGTACATATTTTCAAGTCCTAATGTTTTAATAACAATTTTCATACAAAAAACTTCGTTTATTATGAACTCGTTTATAACGAATTCTCGGTTAAGGAACTATTAAAATGGTCCCAGTAATTAAATTTCATACATTTTACCTTTCTTATATTTTTTCCTCCCCTAAGGACAATGTACAATGGGTCAATTCGACCTCCGGGTACTGTGCTTTTCTTGACCGACAGGTGCACGTCCTCTAATATAACCTAACCTAACCTACCTTTCTTATAACGAAGCCTCTGAAATAACTTTGAAGTATGGCAATAGTCTTTACTTTTAATTAATATGGCAGCATTAAATTATAAATCAGCATTCCGAGTTCCAATCCCAGGTCAGACATACAAACGAAAATATTTCTTCGGCAACTTCCTCTCAGCAGATTTCTAGCAAAAACTCTGAGAGTAAATAAAATTGCCATTGAAAGCTTCCCAAAATATTAAATAAAATTAAAGCACACAGCATAAGGGATGTGAGAAGCTATGTCGTAATCCTGACTGAAGGGTTGTAATGATCAATAATGTTATGTATATAGATATATGTTATATAGCCCTTTTGATCAGTCCAATTTTTGAACTATTTGCTACTAGTAACAGCTATAATTTTGGCTTCCAATATTTCAAAAATCACTAGTTTGTTAGCACAAATAAGTGACTTAACACAGCCTCACATAAGGTAATTCAAAGGGGTAAATTCGCATGAACCAGAGGACCAGTGAACATGGTGACATTTGGAAAGTAAGATAATTTTGTAGTAAATCGATCGTTAGGCGTATTATATGAAATGTTGCGGGAATGAAACGTTTTTGATGTGTATTTGATGAATGTATGGAAATAAAAATCTACATAACATGGCTCGGTAACGCTCGCTATTTAGCGTAATAGCAATTCTTTAATTATTTCGAAAGAAGTAGGGATAATTTCAGTTCGTAAATGGCACCGTCAGTATATTTTAAACATATTAAGGTGATTGGTATTACTTTCGCACCAAATAAGGACATTTTTCTTATTGTGCAATTGTGTTCTTATTATGTTCTTAATGCAATTTCTTTAGCCTGCTTCAAATAAGTCTAATGGCAAACATACAAGGGCAAAGGCCAACAATAGAAGAATTATTTCCTACTTCTAGATTTCCCACTTCAGCAGCAATATTCTGTTCGGAGCACACAATTCGCCGAAGAGTAGTAGATACAGGGTGGCTGATATATAATGTAACAAATTAAAGCGCTATATTTTTTTATTTACTTTTATTAATCAAAAGCAAAAAATATTGGTAATAACATCAAATATTAGAATCAGTTTAGATTTGTTCGAATTGGCCACCTTTGGTATGAATTATGGCCTTCAAATGGCCGACAAAGCCATCACAGGCTGCACGAAAGTGGCTGTGCGGTGTTTTGGCCCATTCCCAGCGAAGCGCCGTCTTGAAACGATCGACACTTTGATATTTTTTAGTGAGAACCTTACTCTCCAAAATGCTCCAGGCGCAAAAATCCAACGGATTGAGATCCGGAGATTTTGGTGGCCATTGTGCGGTAGAAACGAAGCGAGGAACCTCCTTTTTAAGGCAGTTGAGTGCGGCGGTGCTGAGTCCTGTTGGAATGTCCATGGTCTGCGGCCGAAATGTTTGTCTACCCAGGGCTTCAACACTGTCCATGAAAGAAGTGGCGTGAGAAGCTAGGGTCGTAATGTAATATGTATGCAAGAAGCGAATTCCGAGCGAATGCTTGGTCAACTGTATTTTATGAACCTTTAAATGGATATCTCAAGACAAAATGTTGAATAATGTAGATCGTTTGATTTTTAACTATTGAGAACGATGACGATTGATTATTTTTGGATATTCTCCAATACTTTTACTCACAACTGCTATATTCTCGGTTAAACAACCAATGTTAGATTAGGTTAGGTTAGATTAGAGGACATGTACTTTGTCAATTACAGTACAAGGAGGTCGAATTGAACCATTGTTCAACACCCTTAAAGAGGGAAGGATACCAGAAGGGTTAGGATGAAAGGTGGTTATGTAGGAAAAGGGAGAATGGGAGCCAGAGGATAAACAATCAATACATTGATAAATATATAAAGTTTCTTCGTTAGTTTGGAGACACGATTTGTTGGCGTATTTTTACTATCGAACTTTGGGCTAAATTTTCAAATTACCTCTTGAAGACTTTAGCGATTTTCAAGATATTGTTAACATTCCTTATAAAGTAACCAGCATATGTTTAGATATTTGAAAATAAAAGATTTTAATGAGAATTAAAAGCATAAAAATGACAGCAAAATAAAAATGATGCCTCAATTTTGGACACCCTTTGTATAAATAATTTTGACCAACATTCTCTAGATAAATAGTTCCCTGACCTTAAATTCACTACCTCTTTGTTTTAAAAGTTAGCTGACATAGATGTCGGTTTTATTTCTTTGTTATTGCTGCTGTTATTAAAGAAATTTGAGAGAATCGTTATAAAAGAAATTTTTTGAAATAGATTTCAGTCAGTTTATTTTATGATAAAGCAGATATGTTTCAGAATCAGCATATGAGTATACTTACCATGATGTGGCATTAGGAAAGGCGTGAGAAATGAAATTTACCATTGGCTATTGCCCTTCTAAACACAGACACATTGAAACGCACACTTTAAGCCACAATTTATGGTTTAAAAACTATTAGAAATCTACTGTCAGTAGCATTACACTACATATTTAGACAAACAAACAGACACAAACACGCACACGCTCAGTTGAAATGATTAAACTTTTGAAACACAAAAATCCTAACAGGCTACGTTATGGTAATATTTTACCAAAAATGGAACCCATACAGAAACAATTACATACACTCGTATAATATTTATTAAATTTTTGAAAGTCTTTCTGACATAAATTGCAAGAAAAATATTAAATTTATCTCTGGAACTCTTTCAGAATATTACAGAGCATGACATTGAAACGGTAGGCAAATATGCGTGTAACACTAAATGAAACTAAAAAACGATAAAATAAAAAAATATTACACACACACACGAGAAAGTCGGGAGACATACAATATTAACACAGCGAAACTTAGCAATAGTCAGTAACACTTTTAAATTTTAGTCAATTTTAATATCATCAGCTAAACCATTTGTGAGTCAGTTATCGTAGACAGTTGTCGTATATCATTTTTCAGTTTTTGTATAACTGTCCCAAAGATTCGCATATTGAATAAATTTGTATATTTTAGAAATTAAAAATAATTGAGAAAAAGGTATTTTAAATATGATTTTGTACGCAACAATATGACAATCATTATGTTTATTACAACCGACATAGGTAAATTTAGATATAAATACTTAAATTTTTTGTATATACTTAAGCAGCATAATTAAACATTTACTGAGTTGAGTTTTAAATATGTACTAAACTACAACGTACAGCGAGTCACACTTTTTTTCAACCAGCATCTTTAAAAAAATTTTAATAAGAGTTTATAGAAGATGTTTAAAAATTAAACAAAAAAGTTTTATTCAGTCACAAATTTATGGGCAATTTTATGGGCAATCATAACGTCTGCCAATACTTAATTTCGAACAAGAAAGTTTTTTAGGAGCTGTGAAAAAGGAATGAGCAAAAATGGTTGCCCAAAACACTAGAAAGTGGAATCAATACAAAAAAAGTCTGAAAGCTATAATTAAGCAAAAGGAGGTCATACTAAATTTTGAAATTAAACTAATAGTTAATTAACCATATTAATGTTTGTTAATCTACCAAATAACTTTTTTTTGAAAATGCTTTAAAAAATGATTGAATATTTTCTCAAATTTCGTATCTTATTTGAAAGTAAAATCCTTCCGGTTAATAATGGAAAACAATTTCATTTACATTATCGATTGTGTGCAGCTATATTTCACCAATGGCTTCACGAATACTGTCTTTTAAAGCGTCAATTGTCTCTGGCTTGTCGGCGTATCACTTATCTTTGACGGGGCCCCAGAAATAATAGTCCAACAGTGCTAAATTGCAGCTTCGAGGTGGCCAAACGAGATCAGCTCTGCGGCGATAATGCGATCTTCAAAAACAGGGCGCAAAACATCGAGTATAGCTGCGGCTGTATTAAAATCAAATATTGCCAATATTCAATTCTTCAAGCGTATACATAACCAATGGTTGGTTGAAAAAAACTGTAAGCCACTGTATATACAGCCTATACGAAGCGGTGTCTCCCTCTATTAGGAAGTGTGTTTCCGAACATCTCTCGCGCGTTACATGTTTTGTCATATGTCTTCCGATTTTATAATTCGGTAAATAAAACGCATGACTCGCCTCACAAATACTTTATAATAAGACTTACTTAAGAGATCTCTACCAACTATTAAACTTATTATCGACTCTAATAGTTTCTTAAGAATATTCTCTCAATCACCAACTTTGACATACGATGAACGCTTCCCCAAATTGCACCTCTAAAATGGTCATTTTATCCGACTGTATTTGAATAAATTTCATAAATGCTCAGTACGTGCAGAGTTTTGTCTTAAGTTCCAACTTTTGCGGCAGGAGTTTTGGGTCCCTTAACTTAAAACATAACAGTAAGATCTGTACGATCTATCGAAAGAATTTGGGTCAGTACATTATGGTTGTGCTGCCTCCAGAAAGAACCACGTTAACTCACCTTTTCACTCCTATTGGTTTCGATTTTCTTGGCCGCCGTAGTCTAGTAGGTGGTATGTTGGCTTATTTGACAAAAAGCCCGGGTTCGTATCCCAGGTCAGACGTCAAAATGAAATATAAAAAAAAATGTTTCTTCGGGGACGGCATTTACGTCTTAATATGTTTCACTATACTTTTATTTTTAACTTTTAATTTATTTAGAGATTTATTTTTTGTAACGATTTCTTACGATTTTCATGAAGCTCTTTGCTGATTTTGACGTTTATAACTTATGAGTGATATTAAATTCTATTAGTAACGTATAGAACCAAATTAAATATTATTTTATTGCATACTTTTCAGAGTAATTACGCTAGTGCAGTACAGAGAGTATGGGGTGCGTATGAGTAATATATTTTATATAGAATTCAATATAAAGTATACTCTCAATATGATGTTAATTTTTCTTTTTTAATGAAATTTTTGTTTTTATTAATTTTTTTTTATGAATATGATTAAATTTATCTGATATCACTTAGGATTAAATCTGAAACACATATAAAACTATTTCTTTTATGTCTCTCCGTTAAACAAGGAACAGAAAAACAAAAACTCACACATTCATTTATGCAATTTAACTTCCAGTACAAATAAGTTTAAACTTTCCTACCAGGAATGAATTCAGAAGTAGTATTGGAATACGCATAACAGGGACAGCACAAGTTATCGAAAAATCAAAGAAACGAGTTAAAACACTTCCCAATAAAGTGGAATACATTAACGAACTAGTGAAAGAGTTAAAGTTCTCGAAAAATACCCCATCAAATATATTTAATCCTATCCTAATGTCTTCCTTAACAGAAATCACCCTGTATTTTGACTGCCGGAACGTAACGACATCATGCTATATAAATACCAGGGCACAGTGCCATTCAAGATAACTGCAAAGTGGATGAATAGGCCAGCTTTGGCACAACCAAGGTACTATCCGATAAATTATCGACTTTTGGAATCACTCTGAGGATCTGCTAAATTATAATGGACAATGTAATGATAGAGGACGTGAAGAAAATCTAACCAAAAATTTATAGAGGATAAATCTGTTTAAACTTTGGTTTAGTTTAGGTTAGGTCGAAGTGGTACCCAATATCATAAAGCTCACTTGAGCACGCATGGCGGCCCGTTGTGATGCCACGGGTAAACGCAGTCCCTGCACTAACCAAGTTCCACCAAATCAGGGAAAAGGAATAAGTTAGTCAGCGCAACGGCTGCACTGTTTAAACTTTAAATGCACACATTTTATATGATCGGCTAAGTAATAAGAGAGCATTTCATTAGAGCTAAGAATACGCGACACATTAGCCGCAAGGCGATTATTCATCAATAAGGGTATATTCCCTCTCGGAGGAGAAAAAGTCACCTTGGTGTATACTATATAGATGATAGGGTTTTTTAAATTTTAACAATTATTCATATTGGATAAAACCGAACCTTCATCTCTGTGCCATAGTGGCCTCGAACTGAGCAGTCTCGTCGACATATGTTTTGTAGAGAGTTTATTCCGCTACTAAAACCCTTAGATTTGATGACATGGGATTCCACCGCTTTGATTGCTGCTTGACTATCAGCACATACAGGGTGGCTTATATGTATTGCGACCAACTTCAGGTTGTTATCATTTGTAAACTGCTCGTCTGATAGCTGACAGATTTGTTCCAGTGACAGTTAATTTTATTGTTTACAAACTTACAAAAACATTTTTATTGCATTTAGAAAAAAAGTTATTCCTGATGGCATATAAGCGTGATAGGGTGAATTTTTTATATTTGGCTGGAAAACCACAAGTCAGCTATCGTTAAAGCCCTTCAGCATTTAAATGTGAATAAATCTTTTGTTTCACGTACCAATGCTTGTTACCGTGATACTGGCAGTGTTCCATCGCATCCAAAAAGTGGACGAAAAAAAATGGTAACAACACCAGAAATGATCCAAAAAGCGAAGCCCAAATTTGATCGAAAGCTACGCCGCAGTGGTAGAAAAATTGCTCATATTGAAATATGAGTTTGGACTAAAGCCATTGAAGTTCCAAAAAGTACAAGACCTCCCCGATGGACAAAAAAAAAAGTTAGACTGCAAAGGAGTCCAAGGAGTTACTCGCTTACACGAAAGTGGCAAGATACAAATTTGATTTTCTCCGATGAAAAGTCATTCCAAATTGAGCAATATATGAACAAACAAAATGATCGGGTTTATTTGCCAAAGAAGTCAGCTGAAAATTTAGACCTGAGATTGGCCACCATAACTCAAGCGCCGCCGGTGGTAATGCTGTGGGCCGTCGAAACGGCCTATGGTCGCTCTCAGCTCGTATTCATCGACCGTGGAGTTAAAATAGCAGCGGAATATTATCGGGAAAATACCTTAAAACAGTATCGAAGCCCTGGGGAAACAAATACTTCGGCCGCAGATCATGGTCTTCCATTAGGACTCAGCACCACCATACTCAGCACGCGTCAACCAAGAATGGCTTAAAAAGCTTCATTTCTATCGGACAATGGCCACCAAAATCTCCGGATCTCAATCCGTTGGACTTTTGCTCCTGTAGCATTTTGGAGAGTAAGGTTCTCACAAAAAAAAATCTAAGTTTCGATCATCTTAAGACGGCGCTTCGCCAGCAATGGGCCATAATACCACAGAGCCACTTTCGTATAGTCTGTGATGGCTTTGTAGGCCGTTTGAAAACCATAATTCATACCAAAGGTGGACAATTTAAACAAATCTAAACTGATTCTAGAATTTGATGTTATTTCCAAAATTTTTGCTTTTGAAGAATAAAAATAAAAAAAAAATTAAACATTTATAGCGCTTTACTTTGTTGCATTATATATCAACCACCCTGTATGATCAAGTTCGATGGTTATAACTTCTCGGTTTCAAACATAAGTTCTGCTTGTTCTATAGGCTAGGTACTCTCTTTGACTTGTTCAGTTTCATATTTTATTTTTGAGTCATCGGTATAGATCGTTATGTCATTCACAGTTTTAGCAACTCATTCTTACCGTGGGAGAGTATGAGTTTTGGAAGTTCGTCTGAAAACAATCTTTGGGTACCATGTAGTTACATCAAAAGCCTGGCTTATTAGGTTATACTTCATACAGATTGAAGCATATACCACCATTCATGGCCTAAACATATCTGAGAACTTAAATTTTATTATAGGTTTAGCAGCGATGATTCGGAGAAAGATGCCTAATGTTTGTAGAGACAGGATGACCTCGAGTTCAATCTGCGGCGTGGTTTTCAGTGCACAAATGGTGCTAAAGCATACTAATCTCTGTGTTTTATACATTAAATTCCTTCAAACTTTTTTGATTTTTTAGCTTAACTTGTTTCTTAGAGATCCTCAAGAGTATAAAATTTTATTTGAGATACAAGTTTTAGCTCAGCTGTGTTGTGCGAGTATGTGTTTGAGTATATAAAAGTTAAATTAGCGTAAATAATTTGTGTGTATAAGGAAGGATATTTTAAAGTTTTAGCGAAGCAATTAAGTATCTAATGACTATCAAAATGACTTTTTAACAAAAATCAAAAAAAAAACTTGTTTTATTAACAACATGATAAGAGCTAAGCGGAAAATTTTGACTAAAATTGTAAAGTCATAGTATAGCATAGTAATAGAAAAATTAAAACTTCAGAAAACCAAGAAAATGTTTGTTTTTCAGGGGGTAAAAATGAAATCAAATGAAATATGCATTTGAACGATAAAAAGTAAGAAAATTTAAATTTCCAAGTTATGATTTTATGAAACAATAACAATTTTTAAACTTAGAAAATTGAAAAGTGTTAAATGCAAACTAAACGTATTTGAACTTCAATTACATCCACAATTTAGTAAAAGAAAAACTAAAAATCAAACCGAAAAAAATTCCATTTTTTAAACAAGTTTTACCCCGCAAGGAAAGACAAAAAATATATATAATTAATATCGGGTGGGCCACTTATGGGTTAAAAAATTTAAATATTCTGTCACAAAATTCAGTTTGTTATCTCCACACAATGTAGTGAATCGATTTACGCCTGAGCAACATTGAGATTTATTGGAAATTGAGGCAAACGAGGAAGGCATCGCAATCTTCATCTTGGAGAGTTAGGTTAGGCCGAAGTGGTAGCTCACTTCAGCACGCATGGTGGCTCGTTGTGATGCCACGGGTGAACACAGTCCCTGTACTAACCAAGTTACGCCAAAGTAAGGAAATGGAAGAAGTTGGTCAGCGCAAAGTTTCACAGCAAACAACAAAAGCACGACTACCCTGCACTGGTAAAAACTGGAAAAAAGTTTGACGAACAAAGCTATATCCTTGATATCAAAAGATGATAGCTCCGTTAAACTAACAAGGAATGGGCAGGAATGGGAACCTATATCTACACCTAGTTAGAGACGAACACAGACAAAGAAAGTGAATAACAGTTTCGTCTTCCTCACTGAACCTGCATCGATGGCAGAAGTCGTTAAAAGGGAGCCTCGTTCTACCCAGCGTGTCTACCCATGATGCAGTGACCCGTAAGCACGGCCAATACAGTCGAGATGACATCACGACCAAATAATCGGTCGGTATGTCTTCCTTCCATCCTGGGCCAGGTGAGTCTAAAGATGGAGCAGGACTCCTCATTGACACAGGATAGGTTGGCGTCCCGAAGGAACCTCCGCGCAATGGTCAACTTGACAGAGGCAGGTGGCATACTCAATTCAACGGGAGAGGATTCCACAATAAGCAAACTAGCTCTGGGATCGTCGGCCCTACAGTTTCCCGGAATCTTAATGTGCCCGGGGACCCACACCAGAGAGACAAGGTGGCGACAGCGACGACATTCCCTAACGATCCTAGAGTTAACCATGAAACCTAACAGAGATTTGATCGCCGCCTGACTGTCTGAAAAGATTGAGATGCGACTGAAAGGAGCATCATTAACGAGGATCCATTGAGCGGCCCGGTAAATTGCCATCCCCGCCGCCTGAAATACGCTGCAGTAGTCTGGCAGACGTAGAGAAACATTCAGGTCCAGTTTCCCAGTGTAGACCCCACTTCCAAC
Organism: Sarcophaga peregrina; assembly: GCA_014635995.1. Lineage (NCBI taxonomy): Eukaryota > Metazoa > Arthropoda > Insecta > Diptera > Sarcophagidae > Sarcophaga > Sarcophaga peregrina. Next base: position 87,457,457 of record CM025790.1, on the reverse strand, counting down.
CCCATCATCGAGTTTAAAGCCGTCGGTATATATGTCCTGGACTTCCGGGGGGACGATCATATCAGGATTCCAGTCATCCCTACTCGGAGAGTGGAAACATCTATCAGGACAATGTTCAGCAGGGAAATGGTCCATGTTCACAGGGCCCACCGGATCAACCTCCAGAATGTACCCATTACAAGTGACTGTTTGGTGCCACTTGTGGAGCGGAGACATGATTGGTAAATATTTTTTTTTTTTTTTTGAAAACGAGGAAGGCGCAACCATTATGGTTAATGGAGGCAAATATTCCACCAAGATAAACGCTTTTGTACCTGGTCTTCATACTAGTGAAGTGAATGATGGTTGGGTTCAACAGAATAGTGCAACTTTCCAAATATCGCAAACGTTTGATGGCCATTTAATTAATTGTTAATTGGCTGCTAAGAAGCTCCCATTTGAGACCGAGAATCCAAAGGCAATTGAGCATTTGAAGGCCAACATTAGTGATGACATTGTCAAGATAACACAGTACACATTCGAAACATTTCACAAAAATTTGTCCCATCGAATGAGATATTGTGAGGATAGTTGGAGCAGCTATATGAATGAAATAATATTGCCTTTGTAACCGGAACAATTGAGCTTTACGACAACAAAATGAATTTGGCAAAAATTTCAAAACATTTTTGTTTTTTTTTTTTTTAATTTTGAAATTGAAACTTATAAATGGCCCACCTTTTATTAACAAAAAAAAAAAAAAATAAATAAAATTTTCAAGTGCGTATAAGTTTGTGAAAAGTGAACTTATTTTCTTACTCGTTGTTTCTTTTGTAAACTTTTCAATGTGAATTCAAGTTCATCCGTTTGAATTTTACCATTTCGTACGTGTAATCAAATTGGAAAGTTAGACTCTTACAGTGTAACTTTGAATTACACTCACCAGCAAACTTGAATGCATTCAAAGGTAAATGAAAAACTAGTTACAACTACTTAATAAATGCTGGTATTTCTTTCTTTTTTTTCACTTTTTTTCTACCTTTTTTCCAATTAAGGTTTTTTGCTTTTTTTTTCTGCATGTTTTTTGTTTCTTTCCTACGTTTAACGAAATTGTTTCTACACTTCTTTCCAAATATTTTTTTTTTGTTTCTTCTTTTGTGTTTTCAGAAATCGTTACACTGTAGTGCAACATTTAGCACAACTTATTTCAATTTTCTTGCGTCGAATATGGACAAAGCAATGCCTTATGCAAGCTCTTTAACATCATCATGGATAGTATTTTGCGAAAGGCAAGCACTACAGGGTGGCTGATATATAAGTCTGCAATATTTTTTTAATTTTTTTGTTTAATTTTATTGTTCAAAACCAAAAAATATTGGAAATAACATGAAATTTTAGAATCAATTTAGATTTGTTCGAATTGCCCACCTTTGGTACGAATTATGGTTTTCAAACGTCCGACAAACCCATTACAGGCTGTGGCTTTGCCGTATTTTGGCCCATTCCCAGCAAAGTGCCGTCTTGAGATGATCGACAATTTGGTATTTTTTAGTTAGAACCTTACTCTCCAAAATGGCCTAGGCGTAAAAGTCCAGCGGATTGAAATCCGGAGATTTTGGTAGCCGTCGTGCGGTAGAAATGAAGCAAGGAACCTGCTTTTTAAGGCATTCTGGGTTGACGCGTGCTGAGTGCGGTGGTGGTGACTCCTGTTAGAATGTTCATGGTCTGCGGTTGAAATGTTTGCCTGCCCAGAGCTTCAATACAGTCTTTATGACATTTTCCCGATAATATTCGGCTTTTATTTTCAATCTATGGACGATGAATACGAGCGGGGAGCAACCATCGGGCATTACGGCGGCGCTTGAGTTCTGGTAGCCAATCGCAGGTGTAAATTTTCAGCTGACCTCTTTGGCAAGTAAACCCGATCATTTTGTTTATTCAAAAACTTGGAGTGGCTTCTCATTGGAGAAAACCGAATTCGGTAAGTGGCCACTTTCGTGCAAGCGAAGTAACTCCTTGGCTCTTTCCAGTCTAACTTTATTTTGTCCATCGGTGAGCTCTTGAACTTTTTGGAACTTTGGAACTCATTTTTCAATATGTGTTGCATCCATTCTCGCGATATGTTCAGCTTACAAGCAATTTTTCTATCACTACGCCATGGATTTCGATCAAATCTGGCCTTCACTTTTCTGGAGTTGTTACCGTTTTTTCGTTCACTTTTTGGAGGACATGCAACACTGCCAGTATCACGGTAATGAGCAGTGGTACGAGAAACGAAAGATTTATTCACATTTAAAGGCTGGAGCCACGATAGCCATCTGTGGTTTTCCAGCCAAATATAAAGCAATCACGTTATCACGCTTGAATTCCATCGCGAATAACAAATTATTCTGAATGCAATAGATCAAAATGCTTTTGTAAGCTTGTAAATAATAAAAAAAACTATCACTGGAATAAATCTGACACCTGTTAGACGAGCGGTTTACAAATGATAACGACCTGAAGTTGGCTGCAGTACATATCAGCCTGCTTTCTAACGATTTCTTGAGCTAATTTTTATGCAGCATTTTGGTAAAATTGCTGTAAAAACATGAATATGGCTAAATATGGCTGAAAAAAATAATGGCCATTGCCAAAATTTATTTCTTAATGGCTAAACCTGATTGAAATGTTCTAAATTTAGCCAAGAAATGGCTAAATTGGCAGTATTGATTATAAAATTCCCATTCCCATTTGTGGCCAAAGACTAAACCCTTTGTAAAAGTGTATTGGATAGTTACATTGTATATAAAATTTAACATACAGTCAAACCCGGTTATAAGGAACTCCGTGGGACCATAAAAAGTAGTTCGTTATAGGCCAAGTTCGTAATAGACGGAGTAAAGTCATAAAAGAAAATATAAAATACAAAGTATTTTTTCATTTATTAAAACAAAAAGAATTTTTTTTATTAAAAACCAAAAATATTTATTAATTCTTTTTATTTAGCAGCTGATTAAAAATACTGAGTTATAATTTAATGCTGCCATATTAATTAAAAGTAAAAACTATTGCCACACTTCAAAGTTTTTTCTGAGGGTTCCTTAAACGAGTTCGTAATAAACGAAGTTTTTTGTATGAAATTTGTTATGAAAACGTTGGGACTTGAAAATATGTAACTAAGAATTCATTATACCCGAGTTCGTTATAAACGAGTTTGACTGTATTTGCTTATTGGATACTACTCTTCTACGAGAAAAGTCTCTGCCTAAGGTTCTGCATATCAGTCTAACGAATAACGAAATATTCGCATTTGAGTGTGTCTCATTTAATTTATCAAAATTTCTGAAATTTATCTTCGCTTCTCTTAAAACGCTTAGGGTTATGGAAAAGTGAAATTCATTTGCTTGCTTTTAGCTGGTCTCCATTAACAACGACGTTGTCGTCCGCAACGTAATCTGCAATGCAGCTGATGAAACGTTACTCTTCAGTCATTCATTTAAGCCGCTTGCCGTCTATTAGTATGGAATAGAAGGTTTTTTTTCTTCCTTAATAAATGGCTAGAATGGCTTTTGATGACTGTGTGTGAGTGTGTGTATGTGTGTGAATGGCAAAATGAGAGTTTTGGTTTTAGCAACTTTTCTTTTCAAGTTGTTTCAAATTTAAGCGAAGTATTTATTCCTATGAGGTTTTTTTTCCAAACACGCCATAGCATCATTCCATTCCATACCAAATCACTCAAAGCAGTGAGTGCGTATGGCAGGGTTTATTGTTGGAATTTTCTTATTTCATACTTAGCAAGTAACATGAATACGGGCTGTATACAACCGTATACGACTGTATACATGCACAACCGTACAGATTATATGGTAACATGGAAACCCATCTTGTTTTTGCTTCATTACAACGCAACATAAGTGGCGAAGTAGAAAATAATGAAAAACGTTGGTTTATTTGCTCTTTACCTATGGCTGCCTGTCTCTTTTTTCTGCTTCAATATTCTCGTTACCGAGTTTTACATGGCAATGATGATTAAGTTGTTGTTCATCATGATATTGATTGTTAAGTTCTTACTGGTCTTCTTTGATTCAAATGGAAAATATTTTCGGATTTCTGATTACAAAATTTAAATGGTCTTGTATACCTTTAATCTACACTGTCAGAAGTGTTTGAAGTATGTTGGGTTTATGGTGCCGTTTGTGGCTCATTAGGGTAATATGGTTCTGGGTTAGGTTAGGTTAAACAAGTACAGTACCCGGAGGTCGTAATTGACCCATTGTACAATGTCCTTAGAGAAGGAAGGAAGGAGAGGATATATGGTAAAAGGAGGGAATGTAGCTAAGGGGGGAGAATGGGAATCGGAGAAATTAAAAAAAAAAAATAGAGGGTGAGAGAGCGACTACACTTATGAAGTCCTAGCATCTCTCAACCAAGCCAGCCTGCTAATGAATCTGTGGAAAGACTTGACACAGAACTTAAGCTCTCAAAGAAGGCTCTGCCAAGGGTCCTTAATCTCAATCTACCAAAGCTGGACAGTTATAGAGTAGGTGTTCGACAGTCTCCAACTCCTCTTCATTGTAACATACCCTGCAATAGTCCGACTGGGATCTGTTCTAGATCCCCGTCAGCGACCTAATCTCGCAGTGCTTCGTGATAAAACCGACAACCAACCTTAAGCTGGCCTTAACTAAGCCCAGCAGCCAATCTGTTCTCTTTCTGTCCACGGTAGGCCATAGACGTCTAGAAACAGAACAACCCGATCCGTTCTCCTAACGGTCTTGAACTATGAGTTATGAAACATGAAACATTTGCTATCTATTTAAAATCGTCGAATATAAAAAAATATTCTTTCTGCAATTTCCTCTTACCAGATTTCTGTCAAAAATTGAGAGAGTAAATAAAATTGCAATGAAAAGTTTCTCAAAAATTATTCATACAGAGTCGACTTTAAACTATGGGCACCGCCACTCGTATATAAAACTAATTCACACAATAGAAGCGATGTGAGAAGCTAGGTGGTAATCCTAAGTGAAGGTCAAATATACTCTACAAATCTCACTATTAGAACAATGTTTATATTAGAGAGTTGTTCTTTTACACAGACCTCAGACCTCAGACCTCTACCAAAAAAAAAAAAAAAAACAGTGGTCTATGAGAACAATGGAAAGAGAGACGGTCCTTTTTTATCCATACGCGTCCAACAGACTCCAATAATATTACATCTAACCTCTTGCTGACATAGAGTTTGTCCCTAACAGGAAATGAGTAGATAACTTCTCAAGTAACTGAGACAATCGGGATACCTTGCCTTTTTGCATGTCGGATAATAAAGGTCTTTACCGGTCCTGACCGGTCAGCAGGGTACTTTTCAAAAACATCCCAGTGAACCCATACCAGAGATACCTTTTCTGCAGATACTACCGTGACCATCTTCTTCTATCAGTCTTATGGAATTCGGTCAGTACTGTTACTGAAGCTAATTGCGGTATTACAACGGGTCTAGTAAATTTTAGTAATTAAAGCTACCTCTCTAACTTATCTATATACTTTTGAATGATCAGTTTTTCCCTTTAGGAATCCTTGCCATTCAAGGCCTAGGACGCAAGTAGAAACAACGCCTGATACCCAACAAATATTCTATCGCTTTTTAAAATGCCCAGTAGTTTCATCTAGAAAGCTCTGCTGGCAGCCTAAAGAAATGTAGTTTAGTAGGTAGTGCGTTGAATTAGGACTGTGTGACATAGGACTGCGATTGAAATCCTAAAATTAAAATAATCCTTCCGCGACTGCCTCTCTGTAGTCAAGTCTGAGGTAAAATAAAATTAACATGAAAAATATCTCAAAGATCATGACGTGCGGAGTCCTCTCACTTATTAATAAAATTAGCACACACAATACATAAATGGAGTGAGAACCTAGGTTGTAATCCTAGCTGCAAGTTGTAATGACCGATTGTGTATGCACAGGGTGGCTGATATGTATTGCAACCAACCTCAGGTTGTTATCATTTGTAAATCGCTCGTCTGACTGCATGACAGATTTATTCCAGTGACAATAGCGTAATAGTGTGATTGCTTTATATTTGGCTTGAAAACCAAACCATTGCTCGTTACTGTGTTACTGGCAGTGTTGCATCGCGTCAAAAAAGTGGACGAAAAAAACGGTAACAATGCCAGAAATGATCCGAAAAGTGAAGACCAGATTTCATCGAAATCCACATCGCAGTGGTAGAGAAATTGCTCGTGAGATGAACATGTCGCGAGAATGGATGCAACACATATTGAAGAATGAGTTCCAAAGTTCCAAAAAGTACAAAAGCTCACCGATGGACAAGAAAAAGTTAGACTGGAAAGAGTCAAGGGGTTACTTCGCTTGCACGAAAGTGTCCAGTTATCGAATTTGGTTTTCTCCAGTGGAAAGCCATTCCAAATTGAGCAGTTTATGAACAAACAAAATGATCGGGTTTATTTGCCAAAGAGCTCAGCTAAGAATTTACGCCTGCGATTGTCCACTAGTACACAAGCGCCGCAGATGGTAATGGTGTGGGCCGCCGTAACGGCCGATGGTCAAAATAAATGCGGAATATTATCTGGAAAATATTTAAAGTCAGTATTGAAACCCTGAGCAGACAAACATTTCGGCCGCAGACCATGGACATTCCAGCAGGACTCAGCACCACCGAACTCAGCACGCGTCAATCAAGAATTGCTTCATTTCTACCGCATAAAGGCCACCAAAATCTCTGGATCTCAATCCATTGGACTTTTGCGCCTGGGGTATTTTGGAGAGTAAGGTTCTCACTAAAAAATACCAAAGTGTAATGGGCAAAATACAGCAGAGCCACTTTCATGCTGCCTGTGATGGCTTTGTCGGTCATTTGAAGGCCATAATTCGTACCAAAGGTGGCCAATTCGAACAAATTTAAACTGATTCTAAAATTTGATGTTATTTCCAGCATTTTTTGCTTTCGGATACTAATATTAAAAAAAAAAAATTTTAAATGTAGCGCTTTTTTTGTTGCATTATACATCCATCAGCCACCCTTTATATATGTAATCGTGCATCTGTAATCAAGCGGTATAAACATTAAGGCCCCAAGTGAATCCGTCGCATCTTTATACCAGAAGCTGTAGCTACAATTCTAAACTCAAATGGGCTCTTTATACATATATAAGGAATTATATAATCACCCTGAATGTGTTCAGGTCTTCCTAGATGTTCAATAAACCAAATTGGGCTAGAATTGAACTGCACCATTTCGGCTTGCAATTTAATAGAAGATCAAACAAGAGTCAATTGAGTATAGCAAATAATACACATCATCCCTAAATTCTAGCATTATTCAGATCTATTTTTAATTCCCATAATCGTACCAGAAAAATCTTGTCAATAAACTTCAGTTAGACTTACAATCTGATTGTGCAGTAGTATTACAAAGAGTCGGTCATTATCATCTCTAGAGACCTAAGCACTACCTCTTAAAGGTATTGTATTGTTGTATCTCTTTTTATGTATTCTTTACAAAAGATAATTTAGTTGTTGGGGCTGTTCACCTTTTCATTACATTCTTATGCGTCTCAAGTTAATTAAGTTCTATTGCTTGTTAACGTAGACGATGTGGAAATCGACTATTTTTCTTTCCGCCTGCATGAATAATTTTTTAAAAAACAACATTTTTTTTATTAAATTGCGTTTACTTGTTAAGATTTTTGTAGATTAGAAGTGTTGTCTGTCAGTCTGGCTATCTGTTTGGTTCTTATTCTAAAGAAGACTTTAGATTGTGATGGTGTTTGGGAAATCACACTCGATGTTTAATTTATTTTATTTGTTGCCATAACTACTAAGTGCTTTTTGTTTTAAGTGGTGAAAGGGCGATAAAGATGTAAAGAATAAAGTTCATGCCAAGTTTTTTTTTTTAACCACTTTCCCACTTCATATTTCAATACGAAAAATGTATTAATTTCAGACTTCTTTAACTGATGACATTTAACATGAACTTTAATTTTATTAAATGCAATCAAGTACAACGATTTCAGTACAATTTTTAATTATTGATGAGTTTGCCAGTGCATAAAATTGTAATAAAAAAGAAATTAACATTCATCTTCAATACTCCAGCCGTTAAAAAATACAAATAGCTGACATGTATGATGGGCAGGATTTTAATAAGTTTTAAAAAATTTCAACGGCATCAGCAGGAACAAATAATGCATCATCATCATCATTAGCATCCCACAAATCGATTTTTAAACCATTAACGCCGAATGGGTAGAAAATTACCAAAAAAAGGAGTTTTTTTTAAAATTCTATCTTGACTCAATTAAACGAGAAACCAAAATCTTTTTTAAGAACGCATAAAAAAGACATAGAACGGATTAAAAAAAATAAAAAAAATTTGTAAGGCATGTTAATCACATAGTTTGGATGACAGCAAAAAGGTCAAAGAAATTTTTCTAAATCAAAATTTTGTAGAAAAATCTTTTGCAGAATATGTATGGATGATATATCCTTAGAAAAACCTTTAGATCCTATGTAATATAATATATTTTCTACCCGATGAAAATATTTTCACTTAAATTGGTCTACTTACCTAAGCTACAAGTGTGATTAAATCGCATGGGTAAGCATTGGTGTGAAATATTTTCATAAAACTTTTAAAATTTTACTTCAACTAGAAATTTCAAATCATTTATTTTTCTGTATTTTTTTTATATTTTTGGTAGTTTCGGTATGAAATTGTGAAAAAGAAACCCTTAGATGCACATTCTAATCGTATTTGGTACAACCGTACTCTGTTTTCCCCCCACATAGCGCACAGCGACCGCCTTTTTCAATTTTATCAATCAGGTTGTCAAATTCGTCAGTGTGTTCTGCTATTTGTTGCGCATTTGCGACAACTTTCTCATCACGATGTAGATTTTCACAAATTTTTTCCAATGCTTCAACAACTCTAAACCGAAAATCGAGTCGGCCAGTGGGTGGCAAACCTTTACATCAACTGCACAAGCAGAGTTGTTTCCATGCGTGTACCATCGCTGCGCAATAGCGTTAGTGAGTAATGTCTTATACTGCTTTTTTAGGTGGACTCGCATTCGATAATTGTTAATGTAACATTATATTGACTTGGATCTAAAATATTCTCTAATAGTCGTAGTACTACGTTTTCTCCAAGGCCGTAGTCAGCCTTATTTTCAGCAGAAACGCCGGCACATGGGATAAAGGAATATCAATATCCTGTCTTATATGGAAGCCAACACCTAGTATTTGTAGCCAAATAACGACCATAATATGCGATCATCATCAACAGAAAGACTATGGAAAAATATGCCAAATTGCATGAATTTTTTATTGAGTGCATTGTTTAATAGAGTAATTTTGTCAAATTTATCATTCTTGTCAAGATTATTATTGTCACAAACGCCTATATTTTAAATAAAACTTTCAAAAATAGCTTAACTATGCTGTTTTTATATTTTATTTTATTTTAGAACACACTTATGCCAAAGCTGGTAGAAAAATACCCAAGCCCTATAGAGGCCCCCACGACACTTAAAAAAATAATAAAAATATTCATATCAATACAAATACTCCAAACACTATTTGTGCCAAATTTCACCGAAATCAGGCCACGGATTCTGGGGTCAGGCGTTAATGGGTTAAGAAGCGACTGCAAGAAATTTCATTTCACTTCTACAATTATTTTAAAGCCAGATACTGATAAAAATCGTTATACAGGATGGCTTTAAAAGTTTAAATTTAAAAATACAATAAAACAAAAATGGTTTAAAATTTTGCAATTTTTTTTAATTTTATTGTAAGGTACAATTGTTGCTGTTAGATATAGAATCTCACTTCATTCATATGGTTGCCGCTTCCGGCCTCATAATACCTCATTTGATCGGAACAATTTTCGTGCACTTTTTTGAGCATCACGTATATTTAATTGTATCTGGTTGGTTGGCATAACACTTTTCCTTCATAGTGCCCAACAGAATATAGTCCAACCGCGGAAATTTTTTCTGAAATGAATTGTCTTATCATAGTTCGAAAATCTTTAATTTCATATTATTGATCGTCCTTCTATTAAATTGCATTTGCGAAATATTCCTCATACGCACCATATTATATTACATTAGTTACTCTGAAAAGTATGCAATAAAATTTCTTTAATTTTGTCGTGTTTGTGACTAATGGAATTAAATATCACTCATACGTCACATATGTTTGTACTTGTCCTTAATGAATTTAAAATTTATTTTGTTACAGTCGAACCCGGTTTTAACGAACTCTGTGGGACCAGCAAAGTTCGTAACAAACGGGGTGAAGTCATAGAAGAAAATATAAAATACAAAGAATTTTTTTCATTTATTAGAAACAAAAAGTATTTTTTTATTAAAAAACAAAAATATATGTTAATTATTTTTATCTAGCAGCTGATTAAAGATACTGAGTTATAGTTTAATGCTGTCATATTAAATAAAAGTAAAGACTTTTGCCATACTTCAAATTTTTTTCTGACGGTTCATTGTACAAAAGGTAAAATGTATGAAATTTAATTACTGGGACCATTTAAAGTAGTTCTTTTTAACCGAAAATTCGTTATAAACGAGTTCGTTATAAACGAGTTTGAATGTATTTATTTTGTTATTAAGTACAATTATTTCGGTTAGAAATGGACTTTTGCTGTCCACTCTAGAATAAATAATAATGTATGGTAGACAACGATTTGTTTAATTTTCATATTTCAACCCTCAATATGGTTTAAAAAACGTTTGTTTTTTATCAAATAGCATGTGCTGCATTTTAATCAAACTCGAATTCTTTATAATTTTACGCTTTTGAAAATAGGCTTTTCTCAAATTATTCAATTTGTGAAATGAGTTTCACAAAACAAAAAAACCTTTTTTTAAAATTTAATAAAGTTTTTGCCACATGCATGCTTCCAGACATAAATCATAATCAGAAAAATTATTAAGCAATGAAAACAGTAAACATTAGTTGCCGTGATACTGGCAGTATTAAATTACGTCCAAAAAGTGGAAAAAAACGGTAGCAATACCAGAAATGATCCGAAAAGTGACGGCCAGATTTGGTCGAAGTTCACGCCGCAGGGGTAGAAAAATTCCTCGTGAGCTGAACATATCGCGAGAACGGATGCAACACATATTGAAAAATGGTTTTGGACAAAAACATTGAAGTTCCAAAAAGTGCAAGAGATCACCGAATATTATCATGAAAATGTCTTAAAGACAGTATTGAAGCCCCGGGCAGACAAACAGACCATGAACATTTCAAAGGGACTCAACACCACCGCACTCAGCACGCGTCAACAAAATCTCCGGATCTCAATCCGTTGGACTTTTGCGCCTGGGGCATTTTGGAGAGTAAAGTTCTTACTAAAAAATACCAAAGTGTCTGTCATATGAAGACGGTGCTTCGCCGAGAATGGGGCGAAATACTGCAGACCCATTTTCGTGCAGCCTGTAATGGCTTTGTTGGCCTTTTGAAGGCTATAATTCCTACCAAAAGTGGCCAATTCGAATAATTCTAAAATGATTCTAAAATTTGATTTTATTTCGAACATTTTTTCCTTTTGAATAATAAAATTAAAAAAAAATTAACAAAATATAGCGCTTTATTTTGTTGGATTATATATCAGCCACCCTTTAGTACTTTATAGGCGGATACAATGGCTATTAAAAATATTGCCAGGCGTAGTCGGTATATGCGCATATTTATCGACAGTAAAGGGATCTTTAGATCCCACATTAGACCACGAATTTGTCAACGAATCGTTACCCTCACTTAGGTTCCCGAAACGAGAAAAATCTGAAACCACGTAAAATTCAAATGAATTCCTAGAATAAAATTTGCATTGATTCCATCTAAGCATTCTCTTAAACTACTAGACCTCGGCGACTTCTAAAATTCATTATCATGCACAAATATCCCATGGCATGCTCCAAGTATTAAAGTTTATTTGTTTACATTATTTTACATGGAAGCGTACGTTGTTGAAATTTTTATCTGCCAAAGTCAAGAAGATTATTTTCTCAATCGTTTCGACTCCAAAAAAAAAAATTTATTTTTGTGTCAAAAGTCAAGAAAGAAACAATTTAAACCACAAGTTTAAAAGTTTATGGTGTGTGTGTGTAGCAGAATTTTAAATTTCAAGAGTTTAAGGATTTTTGCCTGTGCTCTAGAAGTGTTTTGTACAAGGGGTCAGATTTACTTTGTTAAGATCCCTTTTTTTTTAAACAAATTGTTTAAACGTGTTCAGAATAAGTAACAAGTAACCGTAGTTTTTTGTCTGTAAATAATAAGGCGACACATACATAGTTTTGAGCAAGATAACGACCGAAAGATGTTTTATGGCAGCAATATCAACAAAAAAAAATATTTTTAATACGATTATTTGAATTTCTGCAACGATGGCTACATCCCTATTGTTATAAAACCTAAAATTATATGTTCAGTAAAAACGTTTTTATTTTTTAAGTACAACATGTTTCATATTTTCTTTAAATTTTACATGCAAATTGTAGAAAAGTGTAGTTTGTATACACATATGTACATTAGGGTGGCCCCTTTTGTATGAAGAAAAGATAAGGTATAGATGTTCCCAACTAAAATGAAAGTTTGATTCAATCTAAGACTACGTTTCTCAATTTTTTCGTCCTTGGGTCAATATTTGGTGAGCTGGATCAAAGGATAAAAAGATCCATTTTTAGGGTTTTTTGAATTTTTTTTCATATTTCTTCCGAAGAACCTATATATAAATATGATATCATATGAAAGGCTTTAAAGAGGCGCTTATTTCAATAGGTTATCAGAAATTAAAAAAAAAATTATAGAAAATCCAAAAATTATAAAAATTTTGGACAAAATTTTTGTTTTTTTTAATTTTTTCATAGAATTTACTAAACTAAATTGTTGGTATTTCTTGATTATAAAGACTTAAAAACTCTTCGTGATTAGAGCCTGTTCCAGTCGAAGGTAATGGCCATCTACCGAGCCGCGCAATGGGTCCTCGCAAACGAAACTCCTTTCACCCCGCATCTCAATCTTTTCTGATAGCCAAGCTGGTCTCTGTCGAATGTTGTGGATAATTCTAGGATAGTCAGGCAATGCCGCCGCTACCTAAATCTTCTTTCTGGGCGATTCAATGTCATACTTATCTGGGTTCCCGGACACTGTAATATTCCGGGGAATTACAGAGCCAGGGCTGGTGCATTTCTTCCGGACTCCGCTTCAATCAACATGGGAAAGCCATTTACCTCGCTCAAACTAGCCATCACATGAAAATTCTCCTGGGAAGCCAATCTATCCTGGATCAAGGAGGAGGAGCTAGGCTCACTTGGCCCTCAATGGATAGAAGGCACACCCACCAGTTACAGGGACTTGGTTGTAACATCATCTCGATCACAGTGGGCATGCTTACAGGTCACTGTGTTATGGGTAGGCATGCAGAGAGAATGTGGCTCCTATTTAACAATTTCTAGGGTGGATGCAGATCTGCTGAGGAAGAGGAGGCTGCCCATTACATATATGAATTGAGTTAACAGAGGGTGACAGATAGAGAATAATTTTTAATAAACATTAAACTAGATGGAAATTTAGAAAAAAGAAATAACATATTTTGGTTAAATTACATGGTTTTTATAATCAAGAAATTTCAACAATTTAGTTAAGCAAATTCTATGAAAAAAATTAAAAAAAAAAACAAAACAAAAATTTTCTTCGAAATTTTCAAAATGTTTGAATTTTCTAATTTTTTTTTTAATTTCTAATAACCTACTGAAAGCGCCTCTTAAAGACCTTTCTTATGATACCAAATTTACGAATTGTTCCTTTGGAAGAAATATAAAAAAATTCAAAAAAACTCAAAAAATGATATTTTTATCCTTTGATCCAGCTCACCAAATATTAACCCCAGGACAAAAAATTTGAGAAACGTAGTCTTAGAATGAATCAAACTTTCATTTTGGTTGGGAACATTCTCCACTTTTATTTTGGTGCCGCCCTAATGTTCATACGTATTTTCTAGAATTGCATAAATTTTATTTGTTCATCCCTTTTTTAATTCTTTTTTTGTAAGAAATTTGCTTCTGTTTATTTAATAACAATTTGACAGAGGTTCTTACAGTATTTGCACTTGGATTATTAAGAGTTTAGAGAGGTCTTAAACGAATTAAAAGTAAATTCATGTAAAATAATGAAAATTCCCAAAGAATAGATCCAAACTCTGCATTATAGAAGTTTATCATAATAATTGATTGTAAAAATCTAAATTTTGTTAATTTGTTACTCTCTTAAATTTTATTTAAGCCGGAGATTAACAGTGAATATCACAAAATTGTAATTGATACACGTAACTGTTATAATTTAAATATTTATGTTGGTAACGCTATGCGATAAAATAAAAAAAAAAATTAAAGACACCCGGCTAATGACAAGACGTCTGTTGTGGGTTTTGTTGAGTAGGCCTCAAAAATATCTTTTTTTATATTTCTTGAACCCTCCAGACTTGTTTTATTTAGAAAAATTTGGAAGGTTCGAGGTTGAGTTCTACTCAACTAACTGCACAACGTGGACTATGTAGGTACTCGCTATATAGAATCTCCTACTAGGTTATCTGATAGGATGAAAATAAGAACATGAAATGAATAATTCGCCACGCAATCATCTCTTGGTAAGCTGCCAAAATCTATGGCAGCAATGGATTTGGCACGAGAAAACATCAACAAACTTTTCAGTCGGACTCTATATAAAACAACTACTTAAGTTTTGAATTCCGAATTTCCTTATGAAATGGTTTGCCACTGGTATGCATATCAAAGGCCCTTTTAAGGGCTTAAAAACTTTTTAAAAAAGAGAGATTAAATTATTTGTCCAAGTTTCATAATTTGTCACTTTACGGTTTTAGTATGCCGTAAAGAATACAAAATTCAGATACAACACAGTAAATAATTTTCCTTTCGCAGAAAAATGCAACTTCCAATGCTGATTTATAAGGGTACTTCATACATACATAATTCGTAATTACAACCCTTCAGTCAGGTTTATTAACATAGTTTCTCGCACTACTTATGTTGTGTGAGTTAATTTTATACATAAGTGGCGGGACCTACTGTTTAAAGTCGACTCCGAACTACAAATTTTTCAGAAATTTTTTCATGGCAGGTTTATTTCCTTTCAGAGTTTTTTACAGAAATTTGCTGAGAGGAAGTTGCCGAAAAAATATTTTTATATTTTCGTTTTGATGTCTGACCTAAGGCTTGAACTCGGGCATTCAGTCTAATACGCCAACACACTACCTACTAGACTACGACTACGTTATAATAGCGGAGTCATTCAAACTCAGTGATGTGTAGAGGGTTTAATAATTTATGAACAAAATTATAACAGGAAGAGAATCAGTCGTTGCATGAATGCCAGGTAACTTTCTTTTCATAGTTAGTATAAGAAGTTTTTAGAGGAGAAATGAATTGATGGTTTAATTGTAGTTTTGCTTGCAGTTTTGAATGGAGCGATAGCACAGTTATCCGTGAATATAGTTCCAAAATATATGGCTCTAAGTACAGAGACGTGACCCTGTATTTTAGCTTCCTATCAAAGATCACCAAGTAGTATTCAAAACGATGAGTAGGTTCGAGTCATACTTATAATTTCAAATACTTATAGGAATTCATATTTATTTTGATATCATACTCATACTACTCATACTCAAAGTTGGAAGTACTCATCATCTTAATACTTAACAATACGCATGATGTTATTGACTTCAACTCGTCTCTACTTAACATTTACACGAAGCACAAAATAAGTATGATTCGCGTGCGAACACTACTATACTCACAAGAAGATTGTAAGTATGGTTTGCTTGTTGTCCTTGTCTTTCCTTTCTCCTGTGTTTGTATATGCAAGAACAACAAAGGCAGTAAATTTTGATGAATGATTCGGGCCACTCGAATGACTTATAAGTGTTATAAGTAGTTTTCTACATTGATGAATCAGAATGATTAGGCGTATGAATCAAGCATATTTCGAATGTTATGAGTTCAATGTCAACGTTGTACTCATACTCATTGCTACATATACTTATAAAACAATATTGTAGCGATTACGAATTAATCAGAGTAGTTGAATTTCAATTTTGTTGATTCACTTATACTCAAAATTGCATGAGTGCTTATGAGTAGCGGAAAATCGATTCATTGCTGATCTCTGATCCCTACCTCAAGCGATTAAATGTTACCAAAATTTCTTGTGCCATTGGTAGTCAATATTCAGTTTTGTTGGAAAAAGTACAACAGAAATTTGACAACGCATTGCAATTCCATAGAACGTTCTGTGCAGTTGATTTCTGATAGACAGCGGACAATTCACCAATGTTCACCGTTGGTAATTTGTAAAGCGTTTCTTTTACTAATCTAACTTGGTCCAGTTTTCGGGCAATCTATCAGCCTGATTCTATGCCTAGTTAATGCTATAATGGAACACTTGAACTCATCGTCAAAAATTTTTTCACCATGATCTACATGTTACATGGTGGCCCAGCATATTACAACTTCGTTTACCACACCGAACTATAGAAAATACCAATTTCCACTCCAATCAACCGGCATTTTATTGAATAAAAAAACAAATATAATTCTATCAGCTTGAATGACGGACAATCCTTAGTTCTCAGTTACTATATCCGGGGAATACATTCAATGTTGACAACAAACCTCGTATTTAAACAATTTTTAAGTTACTAATAAGAATTTTATGTAATAAAAAAATGTATTATACATACATACATAATATACCATTACAACCTTTCAGTCAGAATTATTGACCTGGTTTCACACACCATTTATCTGGTGTGTTTAAATTTTGTACATAAATGGAGGGGCCTTAAGTTCAAAGTCGACTCCGAACGACAGAATGTTTTTAAGAAACTTTTCATGGTAAGTTTATTTACTTTCAGAGTTTTTGCCAGAAATCTGCTTAGAGGAAATCGTCGAAGGAATACTTTTTGTAGTTTATTTTGATGTGTGGCCTGAGGCTCGAACCCTGGCCTTATGTCTAATAAACCAACACACTACATACTAGACCACAGCAAATCCAAAAAAATTCTTGCAGATATTCCATTGAAGAAAAGCGAACAATTTCATGTGAGTCAGTGATGTGGTCTGTTGTTTGGTTTCAGTCTTACCAAATTTGTTTATTAAAGAATTTTTATGAAATTTAGTTTTCTTTCATATACAAAAATTATAATAATTTTGTATACACTTTGCGTTTACATTTTGCAACATATTGTTTGGCAACAACAGAGTAGAAGGCACAGAAAGAATTCAATATCGAAATAAAAACTTTTTACAATAATTTTGTTATTTTTAACAACATCATCATCATTTCATTCCCTCTCTTCTATTCTGCTTGTATTCAATTTCAACTCTTTGTTGTTGGAACTTTTGTATCAGTTGTTGAAATTGTAACACAGCAACAATAACAAAATAATAGATTCAGAGCCCAGCAGAGCTATCGTTTTTTGGGGGGTTTATTTTTCCCATTAACAATGAAAGTAAAGAAGCAAAATATTTTTTCCAAAATAAAGAAAAAAAAAAACAAGAAAAACAAATTTGTATCTCTGGCAGTTGTTGAAATCTGAAATGAAAAAAAAAATAATTGGAAAAACTGTTCACAAAAATATCTTTATCATAGAGCAACTGAAATTTTTGGTTACGAAACTGTTTTTTCCCTCCTTCAAAATAAAAGAAAAAAATTGTGATTTTTATTTGAAAAAAAAAGGCTGCAAATGGAATTGTGTTCAGATGTCAACTGTTATGAAAAAAATGAGGCCTAAAGCTATAAAAACTAAGTTTTATAAGGGCAGGAGGCAACAAACATTGCTGTTAGTGCCAGTAGTAAAATGTAACAATTATGGAAGTTATTTACAATCACATAAAATTTATTTATATTTGTAGGCAAACAAGCCGAATTTTAAAAATTTTCAGCAAAAAAATATTAGGCATCATATAAAGATATTGGAGTCATTGTAAAAGCATATAAAGCCTTAGTCAAGTTGTTCCATTTTAATTTATTTCTTATAAGATAGTTCGAACTTCTGGATAATATTGTTGAAAACTAATTTTTATTTGCTTTACCTAAGACAACAGGTTTACTTTATTACTGACATACACACATACACACTGTTACGTTTTTGCATACATACAAACATAATTGGCTATTACAATCCTTCAGTAATGATTACGGCTTACCTTCTTACGTTTTTACTTTTTAAAAACATTGGTAATAACAGCTCGTAGATTGCATATAAAAAAAATATGTGCAGTTTTAAATAAATTCTTTATTATTCGTTAAATTCTGAGTGCAACTGTTCACAACTTGACGTAAACAACAACAATTTGCTTTGCTTATTATTCTGCATAATTACTAACAATTGTTCGACAGATATTTGCAACAGGAGATCTTCTTTCCACATGCAACGTGTCTTCATACACAACTGACTGATTTTTTACTAACTCTGTTGCCTGCTTTGTCTTGGATTTTATATCGCAGGGTTAATTTTATATAGCAGCGTTAAATTTTATATCGCAGGGTGCATTTTATATCGCAGGGTCTGATGAATGCTATTGAAAAATAATGACTTTGTCTTCGGAAACTCTCTATAAAAATATATAAACATATAGTTCAATTAAATTCTTTAGTGTTCGCACAATCTGTGTGCCGCTGTTCACAACATGATGTAAACAACAACAATTTGCTTTGCTTGCTATTCTTCTTTACACTCTTCTGCGTAATCACTAACAATTGTTCAACAGATCTTTGTAGCAGGGGATCATCAAAACATGATTATTCTCTTCACTTGCAACGTATCTTTACACAGGACTGACTGACTCCGTTGCCTGCTTTGTCTTGCATTTTATATCGAAGGGTAAACAGTCTGACGAATGCTCTTGAAGAAGAATGACTTTGTCTTCGCAAACTCTCTATAAATATGTACAAACATGTTGTTTACTTTATTGTTGTTTGTTTATTTTGTTTACGTTTGTCCTTGCAGTGTTGTTGTTACCTGTTTGTTTACTAGTTTATCTCTTTTTTATACTGATGTTGTTGCTATAATTTTGTTTATTTGTTTATCATGTAAACAAGTCTATTGTTTTTGTAGCTTTTGTTTATCATTTCAGCAATACATAAATGGTCATTCCAATTCGTTAGTCAGGATTACGATCTAGATTTTCACAACATTTATATTGTGTGTGTTAATTTTATAAACGATTGGGAGAACTACAGTTCAAAGTCAAATTACTGACAATTAATTTGACAGATGTAGCTTCAACAATATGGTCTTGTCGCTTGTCAAAGTTAAAGCGATAGGATAAAATTTAACAGCTTTTATTGACGTTTAAAGACCTATTTAAACCATGACCAATACCATTTTTTTTGGGTCGTTATTTTCCATTATTTTCTTAATTTTCCGGAGAAAGAAATAAATTATTTGTACCACTGCCTAAAAAATAATTTTAAATTCATCTTTGCTTGCCACTTTAGTGGCCAATATGGACTTAGTCTTTATAGTGCTATCTTATCTCTTTGAACCTATTCACAAGGAAATCTTTCCTCCTTATTGCCAGGAACAGATTATACACGATATCTTCTATATTTTCACATTAGTCTAGTATGTAGTGTGTTGGATTTTTAGACGTAAGGACAGAGTTCAAATCCAAGGTCAGACATTAAAATGAAATGAAAAAAAATTTCTGAAAGTAAATAAACCTGCCATGAAAAAATTTCCCAAAAATCTCTCGTTCGGAGTCGACGTTAAACAGCAGGTGCCGCCACTCGCGTATAAGTGGTGTGATAAAATGCGGGCTTCTTGGGGACGATTGCTGTAGACTGTCTAATGTTGAAGGTATAGCACTGGCCATTTTTTAGTCACCAGCAGCAACTCGTTTCCTTACCGTTCTCATCTTCCCTCTCTCTTTCCACCTTTCCTAAAAACCTGCACAATACACTGCATGATGTAGGGGTCATCCCCTGAGTGCTGGTTTTATAAAAAAAACAAAAAAAATAAAAAAAAAATTAACTCACACGACATGAGTAGTTAGAGAAGCTAGGCCGTAATCCTGACTGAAGTGTTGTAATGGTCAGTTCCAATAACAGTGATAACGCCAAACTGAAGAGTATCACTAATAACTTCCCTCTTTTGCTGTCATTGCATCGATTAGGATTTAATGGTTCTTTTATATGCCAAATTCTCAATTCATCATTTCCAATGCGAAGTAAATTAATCATTGCCGGTTATGAATATATCTTCACTAGTACTTTTAGTTATCATACTCATGGAGTATCACCCAAACACAAAAAAAAAAAAAAATTAAAGTGCCTGCAATTCTATTAGGTTAGGTTAGAGGACGTGTATAATACCCGGAGGTCGTAATTGAGCCATTGTACAATGTCCTTAGAGAAGGAAGGTAATAGAGGATATAGGATGAAAGGAGGGAATGCAGTAGGGGGGGTGAATAGGATAGTCCGATAGTTTTGGGACCCATTCTTCTATTGTTAGGACTTCCTCATGTTGACTCATGACTCATGTTACATTCACCTAAAATGTAAACACAACCAAGTGGCGCAAAGGAACCTGAAAACATGTATAGCTTATCGTTTCTCTTGTTTGATTCGTTTGATGTCCATTTTCTCTGTGTGTAATTCACACCTTAAATTTCTTTAGTATAATATAACAACAACAGAAATAATGAAAAATCTCTTTTAACAGATACAAACTTTTTAGAGTTTTCTGAGGTTTTTGTTTGAAATTAAACAATTTTTCCCTTCCATTCGATTTCTTTTGTGCTGGCACAAAACAATTTTTTTAGGCAGGAGTACACTAATATTCCAACATTAGGCGGAATTGATTTTGTTGTTGGCTTGTGTGTTATTTGTTAGAAAAACATGTTTCACCTAGCTTTTAGGAAAGATTTTCCAAGTGATAGTTTAATACCTCGTTAGGAGATTCCAATGATTAAATTGCTTTCAATAGCATAGAGAGAAAAGCAAACATTTTCTTTAATGGAATTAAAATCAAAATTCAATTTCAAAAAATTTTCAGAAAATTAAAATGCTTGAAATGACACAAACGAAAAATGGCACTGAAAATAAGAAATTTTTATTTAAAATGTAATCGAAACGAGTACAGATTACTTACTTACTTACTTAATTGGCCATAACAACCTGATTAACGGATTTCGGCCTGCCGTAACATACCTTTCCAGGCGCCTCTGCTTCTTGCGCGCCTACGCCAATTGGTCACACCAATCGATGACAGGACTTCCTCAATTTGGTCTCTCCAACGGATACAAGGTTGTCCTCTTCGCCGACTTCCGTAGATCCCCGGAGCATCCTCCTCCATTCGAATGACATGACCAAGCCAGCGCAGCCGCTGAATATTAATACGCTGTACAACGTCCATGTCGTTGAGGAGCTCATACAGCTCACTGTTGAATCGGATGCGAAAATCATCACCAACTCGCACTGGACCGAAGATCTTACGTAGGACTTTTCTCTCGAATACTCTCAAGGCAGCTGCATCAGTTCTTAATAGGGTCCATGCTTCTGCGCCATAAAGAAGCGCGGGTAGGATAAGCGTCTTGTAGAGTATTAGTTTCGTCAATACTCAGATTACTTACTTACTGAATGTGCTATTAGCCAGTCTGCTTTAATACATCTTTTCAGATGACTTTCTCAATTTGTTCCTTCCACGCATAGCTGCCAGATAAATAATGCATCAAATCGTCAAATATTAGAAAAAAATTGTTAAAATTGTCAAAGACGTTCATGAAAATCGTAAAACTAATCGCCACAAAATCGGCATGAAAATTCAGAGTGATGTTCGCTATAATCGACATATTCTTCAGTGCCTTAGCTTCTTAAGAAAGTATAGGCCGGTTGCTTCAACGTCTATTTTGAGACTTTTCGACCGCATGCAAGAGAGAGGGCGAAGTGGTTCGTTAATGACGGTAGGGTATCGAACTGCATTGATTTTTTAAGGCATCGTTGCAATGTCATTTTCGTTTCACTGTTTTATCACTATTATAACGGATTTTGTTCCAGAGAATCTTGTATTCATACGTAACACTCGCCTTTCTCTGCGAACACATACGTATGTTGTCGATTGGGCAGGGGATCGCACACTGCATTACAGACAAAATTCGTTCCTTTATCGGACTAATCGTATGTGGAACTCCCTTCCTCCAGAGATTGTAATTTTTTGAATTTTAAGGCATGAAAAAGACAAAAGATACAGAAAAATCAACATTTGAATTCTCAATAATAATAACTGCAAAGGCAATACAAAGCTTAAAGTGACTTTTAATGTACTAAAGTAAAGATTATGATGTAAATTTTTAATTTCTAAAAATCGTCAAAATAAGAGCATAAATCGTCACATCGTCAATATGATATTTTTGGAGCAAAAAATCGTCAAAATGACGATAAATCGTCAAATCTGTTAGCTATGCTTCCACGTCGTAGACAAATCATTCTCTTCGCTGCTAATCTCCACATTAGATATTCATCTCACCAGAAAATTGTCTTCCATCGGAGCGACATGTACTGGCCGGTGTAGTTTTCTTAAATTTTCTTTTTTCTGTTCAATAAAAAATATTCCACTTTACTTTTCCAGTTTGACTTCAGGTTACATCAGGCTAAAGGCCTTAAGAAAAAATGTTTAAAAATTAAAAAAAAACAAAAAAACAACTTTTGTTGATATAAACTTTTCGCCTCAAGATACAATTTCTTTTCATACTTTTTTCTTATTCGTTTTTTCTTGTCTTTTGTTTGGTTTCTAATGTTGTCTGTTGCATGAAAAATATTGAAAATTACTTAAAGGCTATCGTTTTTTTTTCCAAAGAAGATGAGGGTTCGTTTCAAACCTCACGTCCCGTATACCAATACACCACCTACTAGATTTTACTGCGTATTATTATCGACAAGCTCTTCTAGACCTGCGTTTTAATATTTTTCTCTTTGTTTTCAAATGCTTTTTTTGATTGCAACAAAAATCTCAACAAGAGAATATTAGAGGATTTTTGAATAAACAAAATCAATAAAGATTTAAATTAATATCCGGCTTAGATTATTGTTAACAAACACACAAAGAAAAAACAACAACTGAAAAGAATAAAAAATTTAATTTCAATTTTAAAACAAGCACAAACACACACACACACACACGGTTTATAGAACACAATAAATATTTTTGTTCAATTGTTTAGGGGAGTGGTTTAGCACACTGAAAAATCGGAACCGAAATCAAATCATCTTTTCACATTTGAAACACACATTTGCATAAAATTGTTTCGTTTCATTAGACCAAATGTTGCGAGTATGTTGCTGTTATATGTATGTGTGCGATGGGGAGAACACACACAATCGCAACAAAATTACGTTTTAATAAGAGGAGAAACTCTAAATGAATTTCAACACTCCCTGTGATTCCATGTCTGGTAGCTGTATTTGGGAGTTTTCTGCAAATTTAATTTAAAAGAAAATTATCAATGTGTTGAGGGGGCGGAAAAAGTGAGAAATTTTGATTAGAACTTTGAAAAAAAGCGTTATTGTGTGGGGAGAAAAAGAATTTCAAAAAATAAATTGAAATTGTTGACAAATAAATCCAATATATCATAGCATATGAAGTCCAAGTCCTTATTAAACTTAGAAGGTCGCCATAGTCATAGCTACATGAAGCATCAAATCATCAAATATTTGAGAAAAAATCGTCAAAATCGTCAAAGACGTTCATTGAAATCATCAGAAGCAATAAATTAAAAGCTTTTGAAAACAAAAACGTTTCGACGTCTCCTTTCCATAACTTTCTAAGTGTACTTATAACGTTTCTAATTTCTCTAATAAAAAATTCCAAAGTTATAGGAAAAAATCTACTTAGAATACACATATAGTCATATGGGGCGTGGAAACTTTTAGAGCTCGTTACTCAAAACACACTTTTGCGACTTAGAATGTTATAGAACGGAGGTGTCGATATGAACTCAATGAAAATTTTGTGTGATGCTCTGACATATTTTTCAGTGCTTTGGGTTCTGAAGACGAAGCAATAAATACTTCACTTCATCGAATGAAGAATGGAATACAACTCTCAAGTATGGCTTGGCTCTACTTTGTCTACTTTAAGGCCTCCCGATCACGTACAGGAGATGCTCGTTAGTCACAATGGTGTGTCCAACTCCATTGACTATATGGAGATCTTACATACAGTGTGGTTGATGTTTCACTGTTTCTTCACTATTACAACGGATACTGTTCGATCAAATATGGGACTTGTTTATGAAAATCATGTATTCCTACGTAACATTCGTCTTTCTCGGCCAGCACATCCGTATATGGTCGATTGGGCAGTGTATGTATCGCAGACAAAGTTCGTTTGTAAAAATCTTAATGAAATTCCGATGAATATCTAAACAGTCTGACGCTAAGATGTCTGTCCATTATGACTACAAAAATTTGTTTATTGAATTATTTGAAGATGAGCAACTGATAGTCTTACAGCTTAAAGGCCTAATTCACCACGCTTTTTTTAACTCCTGCGAGCAAGGAGCAGAAATGATCATAACATGGTCTAGTATAATATCGCTATAACATAAGGAAAGCAGTTTATTGATATGCTACAATAATAGAATTGTCTAGTTTTCCAATAGTTCATTCCGAAGATAATTATTTACAAATAAGAAAAAAAAAAAAAAAGAATTTTTTAAATTGGATTTTCTATTTCTTGTTGTACACTCGACACATATAAAACCAAAATACAGTAATTTACATACATACACACAGGGTGGCTGATATGTATTGCAACCAACTTCAGGTTGTTATCATTTGTAAGCCATTCGTCTGTTGGCTGACAGATTTATTCCAGTGACAGTTCATATTATTATTTATAAGCTTACAAAATCATTTCGATCTATTGCATTCAGAAGAAAAAAAATTATTCGTGATGGAATTCAAGCGTAATAATGTGAACGAAAAAAAAAAACGCTAACAACACCAGATTTGATCGAAATGCACGCGCTAGTGGCAGAAAAATTTCTCGTGAGCTGAACATATCGCGAGAACGGATCCAACACATATTAAAAAATGAGCTAGAACTAAAGCCATTGAAGTTCCAAAAAGTGAAAGAGCTCACCGATAGATAAAAAAAGTTAGACTGCAAAAAGCCAAGGAGTTACTTCGCTTGCACAAAAGTGGCTAATTTGGTTTTCTCCCATGAGAAGTCTTTCCAAATGAGGTAGTTTGTGAACAAACAAAATGATCGGGTTTACTTGCCAAAGAGATCAGTTGAAAATTTACAATTGCAATTGGCCACGAGAATTCAAGCGATGCCGATGGTAATGGTGTTGGCCGCCGTAACGTCTTCATCGGCCGTGGGGTCAAAATAAATACCGAATATTATCGGGAAAATGTCTTAAAGACAGTAGAAGCCCTGGGCAGACAAACATTTCGACAGTAGACCATAGACTTTCCAACAGGACTCAGCACCACCGCACTTAACACGCGTCAACCAAGAATGGATTAAAAAGGAGTTTTCTCGCTTCATTTCTCCAGCTCAATGGCCACCAAAATCACCGGATCTCAAACCGTTGAACTTTTGCGCCTGTAGCATTTTGGAGAGTAAGGTTCTCACTAAAAAATACCAAAGTGTCGATCATCTCAAGACGGCGCTTCGCCGGGAATGAGCTCCAATACCGCAGAGCCACTTTCGTGTAGCCTGTGATGGCTTTATTGGCCGTTTGAAGGCCATAATTCGTACCAAAGGTGGCCAATTCGAACAAATCTAAACTCATTCTAAAATTTTATGGTATTTCCAACATTTTTTGCTTTTGGACAATAAAATTAAAAAAGAAAAACAATTAAAAAAATATAGCGCTTTACTTTGTTGCATTATATATCAGCCACCCTGTAATTGGCCACTACAACCCTTCAGTCAAAATTATTGACCATGTTTCTAACACAACTTATGTTGTGTGTACTAATTTTATACATAAGTGGCTGGGACCTACAGTTTAAAGTCGACTCTGAACGACAGATTTTTGAAAAACTTTGCATGGGAATTTTTTTTTTTACTCTAAGAGTTTTTGCCAGAAATCTGCTGCGAAAAAATCACAGAAGAAAATACTTTTTGTATTTTATTTTGATGTCTGGCCCTGGCTTACACACTACCTACTAGACCACGGCGACTTCTTGGGATGTAATTAAATTTTTTATTATTCTGTTCACATTTCATCCATCCATCGTTAAGACTACATTTGAACTAAGTCCCATTACCTTATAGATATTATTTCGGAAAGTCCCCGTAGTGTATCCACTCAGTGGCAAAATTCCAAAAAAGCTACGAAATTAGCCTGAAGTTACATTTTCAGTTGCATTTTGTTTGGAGGCAACAAAAAAAATTTTCGAAGAGTTCGTACTGACATACATTTGTGTTTCTTGGCCTATTGCAATACAGCAAATGGAATGTCATCTTCACTATCCGATTAAGTTAAGTAAGAATTTCGAAACACCTCAGCCTTAGCATTGAATAATAGGGGAGGTAGTTTTCAAAATTCACTTCATCTTTTCCTTCAGAATCTTCATCTGTAACGAAAACTCCTTCTGACTTTACTCAAGAACATTTATTATCTCATTTAATGTTAAAGGTCTAGAAAAGAAAACGATTTTTTTCACGATTTTTACACACTAATGGTGAACGTACCAATGGGTGATTTTTTTAGAGTTATAGGAGAATTTTTCAAAAAAAAAGCAACTAAAATTCAGGAAATCAATAGTACGGTCCATAAAATTTAATGTTTGAAGATTATTTCGTGCAAATATTGACCGCGACTGCGCCTCAAATGGTTCATCTATTAAGTTTAATTTTGGCATACTCTTTCCAACATTTCGGCCGGTATCTCACGAATAAATGCTTCAATGTTGTTTTCCAGTGGTGCGTCAATTGAAGCGGGCTTGTCTGTATAGTCATGAGCTTTAACATAGTCCCACAAAAATATTCAAAAGGCGTTAAATCGCATGATCTAGGCGTCCAATTGACCGGTCCCGAACGTGAAATAAAATGTTCACCGAACTTGCCTCTCAATAAGTCTATTGTTACGCGTGCTTTGTAGCATATGGCACCATCTTGTCATACAAGTCAAGTTCTTGCATTTTAGGAAAAACAAAAAATTGGATATCATCTTACGGTAGCGCTAACCATTCACAGTTATCTTACGATTCTTTAAAGATGAAGAAATACGATCCAATGTTGCCACCAGTCACAAAGCGCACCAAACTGTGACTTTTTGTGGTAGATTTTGCAATGCTTCTGGCAGATCTTCACTCCAAAATCGACAATTCTGCTTGTTTACGTATCCATTGAGCCAAAAATGTCATATCTGGGTTAAAACTCAGAGGCGAAGTTTTTCTGCATAATCATTACATTAAATGATAACCTAAGTCTAATAGTAAGACTTTTAGGGATGTTTGGTTCTCTTAAAAAATATGAACATACAGTGAGCGCCAACAGAAAGTGTACACTAAGTTTAAAATTCTAACAATTACCAAGCTCATTTTAAGGAGAGTGCCCGAAAAAATTTGACAATATTTTGAAACTTTTTGAAAATTTTTGTTTCAATTTTAAAAACTGGCAATGAAACAATTTTAAAATAAAAATGATGTCAATTTATTAATCTGTATTTTTTTAATGTATAATTACTTTTGACGCTTACTGTAAGTGAGCTTGTTAATAATTTACATAACAATAGTGTGTTGAATATGCCTTCCAAAATTTCTATCTAACAATTGTGTATTTTAATTTGTGTATTAATATTCTTGCCCACTGTATGTTTAATTCTGCTGTGGAAACTAACAATTATTATGTTATTATGCCTGTGGTTAATGTTGTTCTCAATAGTAGTGTATTTATCTTTCTGACAGTCTTTTCCTTAGCACTTTATACCTCTCATCTATTAAATCGCTTATTCTCGTATGTTTGTTCTTTTCATTTTTTTTTTTCTCTGTTTAAGAAAATTTCCTTCATTTATTATTTTCCATGGTATCTGTTAGAAATTGTATGAGAGAGTATGAAACTTGATGTGTTTGGTTAGTAGTAGATGATTACGATGGTTGCTGTTGTATAGTGTTAAATATGATGTCATGAATATATTATAGCCTACCTTTAGCTGTTCTTTCAGCCATTTCTTGTCTTACTCGTAAACAAGAAATTTTTATTATGATTTTATGTGCGAACAAAAGAAGAAAATTTAAAAAGAAATATTCGTTTATCTATCCCTGCCTTTGAAAGATAGAATCAAAGAAGTAAATTAATGTCTTCTAATACATAAGGGAACACTATCGTTTATATTTTCTGAAATTATTCCTTTTAAAGCTTAGGTTGTTAGTTGAGAATTGTATTTAATTGTTGAACAACTTGGTTTTTATTGCCTTTAATATTTAACAACAGACGAGGCATAAAGGTGCGATTTTATTCATTTTTCATATTAACGTTGGATGTTCTTCCAGTCTGCTACTTGTAGAAACTTTAATATGTTGATTTTTAAAATAGTTATTTAACACATATAAGGTCTCTGTGCCAATTTGGGAACACTTAATTATTAAGGCTTTATAAATAAAAACTGTCTTCTCTTGTACAATTCATTCTCGCAAATTGTCCTGCAATGCACCTAAAGATGGATTTATTACAAAATCATCTTACTTTCCAGATGTTGCCTTGGTTACTGGTCCTCTGGTTCATGTGAATTTACGCCTATGGAATACCTTCTGTTTGGCTGTGTTAAATCGAAAAAGAAAGGAAGTTAATTGTGTAAAAATTTAATTTTTTTTTGACAGTTTTTAACAAAATTTTAGACACGAGCTTTAACATGGCCCCACAAAAAATAGTATAAAACCGTTAAATTACACAATTTAGATCGGTCCCGAACGTGAAGTAAAATGTTCACCGAACTCGCCTCTCAATAAGTCCATTGTTACGCATGCTATGTGGCATGTGGCACCATCTTGCGGAAACCACATGTCATGCAAGTCAAACTCTTGCATTTTATGCAAAAAAAAAGTTGGATATCATCACACGGTAGCGCTCACCACTCACAGTTATGCTACGATTCGCAGCATCATTGAAAAAATACGGTCCAATGATCTCCTGACAGAGATCAGTAATGAATCATTTTTCTGCTACTCATAAGCACCCATGAAATTTTGTGTATTAGTGAATCAACAGAATTGAAATTCAACTACTCTGATTCATTCATACTCGCTACAACATTGATTTTTTAGTATAAGTAGCAATGAGTATTAGTACAACGTTGACATCAAACTCACAACAATCGAAATACGTTTGATTCATACCCCTACTCATTCTGATGCATAAATTTGAAAAAATACTTATAAAACTTATAAATAATTCGAGTGATTCGAATCATTCATCACAATATATTGCCTTTGTTGTTGTTGCATATACAAACAAAGAAGAAAGGAAAGACAAAGACAACAAGCAAAGCATACACACAATCTTCTTGTGAGTGTATAGTAGTGTTCGTATGCGAATCATACTTATTTTGTGCTTCGTGTAAATGTTAAGTAGAGACGAGTTGAAGTCAATAACATCATGCGTATTGTTAAGTATGAAGATGATGAGTACTTCCAACTTTGAGTATGACTTGTATGAGTATGATATCAAAATAAGTATGAATGCGTATGAGCATCTGAAATTATAAGTATGACTCGAATCTACTCATCGTTTTGAATACTTATTGCTGAAGTTTAAGCCTTTGGTTCAACATCTTCAACAAAATGAAATATAAAAATTATTTCTAAGCCTATTTCTCTCGGCAGACTACCGTCAAAAATTATAAATCCGGCAGTAAAATTTATGTTAGAAAGCTCGGTCAAATACATCTGAAAGTGTGAGCTCAAAAACATTCCTTTCTTAATGACAAGAGTAGGGCACGGATATGAGGTAAATTATGATCTTCCTTCTTAAACCTACAACACCTATAGAAATCATTTGGCGGAAATCCACGAATCCCTATTGTGCAATAGATTATCACGCAATTTAAAGATTTGTCCAGCAAAGACTTGCATAATTCTTGCTCTTATAAGATTGAGTTTCCTTGTAAAAGGAGTGTATAATACTATGTTCAGATATGCACTTTTATTGAGTCAATATTCGATTAATTGAGTACAATACTTTAAGTGTTCAGGCATAATAATATAAGCAATTCTGCTTACACAATATTTATTTAACAGTTGATAAACAACTGTTAAATATTGTTTTTATTTTGGTCGCGAAAATTAGTGTTGTTTGTTAGTGTTTGTTTGTCATTGTTGACATTTGAGTTGACAAATATTAACAGAAAGTGTTCAGGTAATTGCAAAATACTAATACACTAAACCGTGCTGCATTTTAAGTTTTACTTAATAGTGAAATTATATAAGAAATATTGAACTCAATAATGACATTTATTCCGATTTACTCAATAAAGGTGCATGTTTGAACACCTTATAATTAACAAGTAGGCTGAAGCAATCCGAATACCTATGCTCGATGTAATATGCCGGAAATTACGAGCTCTGTACTGGCTCTGGCCTACTCATCATGCAATTTCTAAACTTAGAGTTACATTTGAATGATCGGAAGTCTCCCTAAGAAATTCGGTGCACTCATAGTCAAGGTTTGAAGTTGAAATAGTTATTAGAATTTGATTGCAAATTTATCGTTTATTATGTCCACTGGAGTATTGTAGTATACTAGACTAGTCTCTGGAATTATTTTTAATTTTATTACAAATAATTTCGCATGGAGAGCTCACTTCTGAAATGTTTTGCTTCTCAGCATCAGAACATTCTTCAATAAATCTTAAAAAGTTTAGAAGGATCAACAACCTCTAATCGAAATTAAATATAAATTCGATTTTATTCTTTTAAATTAAAAACACCATTAAAGATATGAGTTAAAATTTCAATTGAAAGCAAGGGTGAGCCATCCTAATATTTAGTTACTCAAGGGTATATCGTTAAGGAAATTTTTATTAAAATTTAAGAATATTTCTTTAAAAATTTTTTTCTCTTTATGTCTGGCACACAAAACGTTTGTATTTAAATTGGCTGTTTCACAGGCCCACTTGTATTCTTTAATAAAAAAATTAAAAAATTTTCTGTTTGGATCACCCCTTTTCAATGCTGACACATTGAAACACTTTCAACAAAAATGTCCTTTCGCTTGGTTTATCAATGTTAAAAGCGGCAATAAAGAAAAAATACAAATTATTTTTAAAGTTTGCTAACGAATTCTATGCTCAAAATGTGTAAAATTCCTATAAAATAAAAACAAATTCATTCACTACAATACGTGGTTTTACATGGGAATATAAATGCTTATGATGGTCCTGTCATCATCGGCTTTTAACGTAAATAAATGCTGACATGCTACTGACGGAGATAGAAAGGGATACAAATTTTATGGCTTAAAATATAGGAAAAATATATCGCATTAAATAAAGGCCATTTAAGTAACACATTAATGGGTAAGGGACAGTTTAATGGGAAAAAACGAATGGAAAATATAAAAAATTTTAAAATTAAAAATTTAAAAAACTTGGGTGTATATTCCAAAAATACTAATTTAAATTACATACATAGGTTAGGTTAGGTTAGAGGATGAGAGATTACAGTACTCGGAGGTCGAATGGACTGACCCATTATACAACGTCTTAACTTCTCACGCCACTCATGTTGTGTGCAATAATTTTTATACATGAGTGGCGGGACTTACAGTCTAAAGTCTACTCCGAATGACATATTTTTTGAGAAGCTTTTTCATGGCAAAGTTTAACTCTCAGTGTTTTTGCCAGAAATTTCCTGAGAGACATCGTTTTGATGTCTGACCTGGGATTCGAAGTCTATACGGAACGATAGGTTTTTAGGAATTCTTGGCGCTTGATTTTATTCGCAAAAGTTTTGCCACAAGTTTACTAAGAAGAAATATATTTTTATATTTCGTTTTGCTGGATATGTCTGGCCTGTTTTTTGAACCGCGGCTTCACATCTAATAAACCAACAAATTTCCTACTAGACTACCGCAAATATATTCCACATCACCTACTATTGTAAGCTAATAACATGATGGGTATATTGGAAAAACTATAACAGCAAGATAGCTTAAATTTTGTACAAGTAACTATGGTTTCAATGTAAATATTTTGGACAAAAATGGGCTAACTAGCAATAGTGGGTGTGGCACTTCCCATATAAAGTAAATACGAAAATCTGTTTATCTGAAAAACTGTAACAGCTAGAATCCCATTTTTTGGGAATCAACGACAGTTTAGATTTCTTCGAATTAGCCACCTTTTAGTACGAATTATGGAAATAAAGCAAGGAATCTCCTTTTAAGCCATTCTTGGTTGACACGTGCTGAGTCCTATTGGAATGTACATGGTCTGCGGCCGAAATGTTTGTCTGCCCAGGGCTTCAATACCGTCTTTAAGACATTTTCCCTATAATATTCGGCATTTATTTTGACCCTACGGTCAATGAATACGAGCGGGGGCGATCATCCGCCCTTACGGCGGCCCACACCATTACCATTGGCGGCGCTTGAGTTCTGGTGTAAATTTTCAGCTGACCTCTTCGGCAAGTAAACTCGATCAATTTTTTTTGTTCATCACTGGCCACGTTCGTGTAAACGAAGTAACTCCTTGGTCCTTTCCAGTCTAACTTTTTTTTTGTCCATCGGTGAGCTTTTGCACTTTTTAGAAATTTAATGGCTTTAGTCCAACCTCATTTTTCAATATGTGTTGCATCCGTTCTCGTGATAAGTTTAGCTCATGAGCAATTTTTCTACCACTGCGGCACGGATTTCGAATCAAATCTGGCCTTCACGTCTCGGATCATTTCCAGTGTTGTTACCGTTTTTTTTTTCGTCCACTTTTTGCTACTTTTTGACACTGCTAGTATCACGATAACGATCTATGGTACGAGAAACGAAAGATTTATTCACATTCAAAAGCTGGAGTTGCTCTAACGATAGCCACCTTGTAGTTTTCCAGCCAAATATTAAGCAATCACACAATCAGGCTTGTATTCTATGACGAATAACTTTTTTTTCTGAATGCAATAGATCAAAATGCTTTTGTAAACTTGTAAATGATAAAATGAACTGTCACTTGAATAAATCAGTCTGCTGTCAGACTAGCAGTTGACAAATGATAACAACCTGAAGTTGGTTGCAATACATATCAGCCACCCTGTACAGATACCGTATAGAATAAGTTTGTGTCCTATTATACTTTTTATCTAGATTATCCCCTCTTAATTTCTTAACTAACTTCTAATAATTTTCAGCACACTATGTTGTCTCTCAACCCCTGCTTCTTTTTAGAATTTTAATTATTAACTATTTAATTGAAAATTCTGCATTTTGCTGTAATGTTTACCTTCTGTTTTTATTTTTCAATTAAAGTTTTTCTATTAAAATGAAGAAGAATGAAGTTTCCATTTGAACATTTTTATTTCCATTTTGCGCAATTTGAAAAAATAATTTCTTTTAATGGCATTAAAATACAAGTACTTCTGTATTGTCTGTGCTTTACTGCCACTACAGGTGCAAGTACTGTTACAATAGCGTCAAGTTAATTAAATGCTCCAGGTGGTAATAACGTACTCATAAAAGTGCAAAATACATTAAATGAATAGAATACTCCACTACATTTACCTAGAGGGTTAACAGGATTAGCATAGTGCTTCTCTATATATTTTCGTAACAAAGATTTTCGAACTTTGACAGTTCACAAGGGCTATTATTTTGAAGATAAATCTGTCTTTTGTGCTCCATATTTTTTTGTAAATCATCTTTAAGCACTTCAAATTTTTTTAAAATTGGTAATCCCTCTGACCCTAAAATAAGTCGGAGAACTATCTTTATAGGTCGTAATCCTGACTGAAGGGTTGTAATGACCAATTAGGTTACGTATGCAAACCATCTTCAGATGGCTTATACCTTTCTTATCTGGTGGAATTGTCCAAGAGTAGACAATTCTCATCGGCATAGCCTAAATCCTCGAGTTAGCGTGATGGGCCCCATGTTATTCTTTTTACTGTGAATTGATCTCGTTCAGGGCAACATCCACCACGATGGTGAAAAGATGTTTTCTTTTTTTCCTCCAGCATTTATGTGAATTAACTTGTATTATCGTTGTAAAGAACTAACAGTTTTGAATACTCCTATGGCTCTAATGATTCGTATTGTTACCCAACAACAATCGAAACGACATAATATCGTTCAACAATAAAAACGATAAACAAAAGCTGTCCGCTACACATACACACGACACAAATGCACACTAACGAATATAATGAACATGAAGCTACAATATCAACTACAACGAACATGTTACAAGCAAAGCATCCAAGTATGAAAGAAAAAAGGATTGACAAGTAAGCAAACGCAACAACAAGCAATGTTGTCACAAAAGAACTCTCGAGAATGCGAAACCCCGACCATTCCACTTTGATAACCATCATCAGACTGAAGATGTTCGCATATAAAAAGGCAATACAAAGCAGGCAACCAGTCAGTTATATTCCAGTCAGTCTTTTGTGAAGACAAGTTGGGTGTGAAGTAAGGGTTGTGGGTTTATAAAAAGGCAATAAGCAGTGAAAAAGTTAAAAGTTTTTATAATGATAATGCTGTCTATCGAATAGTAGAATTTATGAACGAAAGAATGATTGTTCTCCGATACAATGATGATCAATCTTTAGTTTCTTAACAACTGAAACAAGAACACTTTCCAAATCATTTGTGCCATATTTACTATGAAAACTACTTTATTTTACAATGAAATTATAAAAAATGTTGTTATCAAAGTCCATACAATCTCGATTAAGCCACTGCTAAATGCTACTACTATTGTTACTGTAATTACTGTCTTTTTCTTATTTAGTAGTTTTGCAATATTATGGCAAGAAAAACACTCATATTCAAACAAATTCAGCAGACACAGAGATACATACGTATACATACAGGAATTTGAAAGGATATGTAAAAATATAAGAAAGTAGAACAAAGAATAAAAAAGGACTGTAATTTTGTAATCCCATCATCCAAGTGCAAAAACTCATAAATTCATATTTTGCAGACACAAATTTTAATGAGCAAATAGAGAAAAGTACTTACTTTTGTTGCGTTGTAGTGTCGCTAATGTTTTTAACCCATTAACGATGAGTAGGTAGAAAAATACCCAAAAAAGGAATTTTTTTTTTTTAAATTCTATCTTGACCTAAATTAAACGAGAGTCCAAATGCTTCCTTTATAACGAATAACGAACACATAGAACTATTTAAAAAAATTTTGTAAGGCATGATATTCACATATTTTCGATGACAGCATAAAGATCAAAGGTCACGAATTTTTCAAAATCAAAATTTTTTAGAAAGAACTTCTGCGGAATATGGGTGGATGGATATTATCAGAAAAACCTTAAGATGCCATGTAATATTATTTGTCTTGACTTCAATTGGTCTACTTATCTAAGCTACAAGTGCGACTCAAGGACATGGGTTCGTACCCACTTAGGTATTAGTATGAAATATTTTTCATAAAACTTTCAAAAATTAATTTCAAATAGAAATTTCAAAATAGTTCCGGCATGAAATTGTGAAAAAGAAGCCCTTAGATGTACATTCAAACCGTATTTGGTACAACAGTACTCCGTTTTCCCTCCACATTGCGCACAGCGACCACGTTTTTCCATGTTATCAATCATGTGGTCAATTTTGTCAGTGTGTTTTGCTTTTGCATTGCATTTGCGACGATTTTTCCATCACAGCATCTATTTTACGATTTTTACCAACGCTTCAACAACTCTAACCCGAAAATCGAGTCGGCTCATGGGTGGAAAACCTTCATATCAATTGCACAAGCAGAGTAGTTTCCATGCGTTTATCATAGCTGCGTCAATAGCGTTAGTGAGTAATGGCCAATACCACTTTTTTCCGCGAACTCGCATACGATAATTGTTAATGTAACATCATATTAACTTGGATCTAAAATTTTCTCTAATAGTCGTAGTACCACGTTTTCTCCAAGGCCGTAGTCAGCCTTATTTTTAGCTGAAGCACCAGTATATGCGATAAAGGAATAACAATAGCCTGTCATAAAAGTTAGTACCCAGTATTTGAAGTCAAATCGTATCGGCTTGCCCTTTACGTACATATTTAGGGAATGACGACCATAATATGCGATCATCTGTTCATCCACATAAAGGCAATGAGAATTTTTTATAAAGTGCATTGTTTAAAGGATTAATTTTGGAAATTTTCTCATTCTTGTCAAGATTACTGTACTGTACAAACGTGAATATTTTCAATAAAACTCTCAAAAATAGCTTAACTATGTTGTTTAGCTGTCATATAATAAAGAGAAAAAATTTGTATTTTAGAACACACTTATGCCGAAGTGGGTAGGAAAGTACCATGCCCTACAGAGGCACCCACGACATTAAAAAAAAAAAAAATAAAAATATTCATATCAATACGCAGTATTTGTGCCAAATTTCACCGAAATCGGATTACGGACCCTGGGATCAGGCGTTAATGGGTTGTATGTTATACTGCAATAGTTCGTTACACATATGTATGCATATAAGAAGTCACAAGTAATTTGAATAGTTAATGCAAGCAAAACAAACATGACACAATTGACAGATGGCTTTGGGGCCATGTAAACTTCTATTCTAATTCAAATGAAATTAATTAATATAATGATCAGAAAATGTCTCGTGGACGGGCTGCAAACACCAATAATATTGTAGTCAGCTGTTCTGATCACCAGTGTGATCTCTTCCACACCAATGAAAGTATTATTTCCTATAGTCAATTCGTTCTTCTTTGACCTCCTATTAAGACAGAACACTGAGTTGTTGGCAATAACACTCAATGCAGTAATATACTAACCTAATCTGTACTACAGATATGCTGCTATTCGCTGTATAAAATAATATTTGCTGCAATATATACATACCTAATCGATCATTACAGTCTTTCAGGCAGGAATGCGACCTAGTTTCTCACACCAATTACAGGGTGGCTGATATATAATGCAACAAAGTGAAGCGCTATATTTTAAATTTTTTTTTTTTTAATTTTATTGTTCAAAAGCAAAAAATGTTTGAAATAACATCAAATTTTAGAATCAGTTTAGATTTGATCGAATTGGCCACTTTTGGTACAAATTATGGCCTTCAAACGGCCTACAAATCTAACACAGACTGCACGAAAGTGGCTCTGCGGCATTTCGGCCCATTCCCAACGAATTCCATTCCCGAGATGATGAACAATTTGGTATGTTTTAGTGAGAACCTTACTCCCCCAAAATGCCCCAGGCGCAAAAGTGCAACGGATTGAGATCTGGAGATTTTGGTGGCCATAGTGCGATAGAAATGAAGCCAGGCACCTCCTTTTTAATCCATTTTGGTTAACGCAGTGCTGAGTGCGGTGGTGCTGAGTCCTGTTGGAATGTTCATGGTCTCCGGCCGAAATTTTTCTCTGCCCAGGGCTTCAATACTGTCTTTAAAACATTTTCCCGATAATATTCGGCATTTATTTTGACCCCATGGTCGATGAATACGAGCGGGGAGCGACCATCGGTCGTTACGGCGGCCCACACCATTACCATTGGCAGGTGTAAATTTTCAGCTGACCTCTTTGGCAAGTAAACCCGATCATTTTGTTTGTTCACAAACTGCTTAATTAGGAATTGCTTCTCATCGGAGAAAACCAAATTCAGTAACTGGCCACATTTGGGCAAGCGAAGTAACTCCTTGGCTCTTTACAGTCTGACTTCTTTTTGTTCATCGATGAGCTCTTGCACTTTTTGGAACTTCAACGGCTTTACTACAAAGCAATTTTTCAATATCTGTTGCTTCCATTTCCGCGATATATTTAGCTCACGAGCAATTTTTCTACCATTGGGGTGTGGATTTCGGTCAAATCTGGCCTTCACTTTTCGGATCTTTTCTGGTGTTGTTACCCTTTTTTTTTCGTCAGTTTTTGGACGTGATGCAACACTGCCAGTGTCACGATAATGAGCAATGGTGCGAGAAACAAAACATTTATTCACATTTAAATGCTGGAAGGCTTTAACGATAGCCACCTGTGGTTTTCCAGTCAAAT
Source organism: Sarcophaga peregrina (assembly GCA_014635995.1). Lineage (NCBI taxonomy): Eukaryota > Metazoa > Arthropoda > Insecta > Diptera > Sarcophagidae > Sarcophaga > Sarcophaga peregrina. The sequence goes on along the minus strand of CM025790.1, from coordinate 87,419,258 downwards.
ATAAAGCAATCACACTGTCACGCTTGATTTCCATCACGAATAACTTTTTTTCTGAATATAATAGATCAAAATGCTTTTGTAAGCTTTTAAATAATAAAATGAACTGTCACTGGAATAAATCTGTCAGCTGTCAAACGAGCGGTTTACAAATTATAACAGCCTGAAATTGGTTGTAATACATATCAGCCACCCTGTATGTTGTCTACTTTAATTTTAAACATGAGAGATGAGACCTACTGTTTATAGTCGATTCCAAACTACAGATTTTTGACGAACTTTTCATGGAAATAATATTAACTCTCAGAGCTTTTGGCATCGCTCCGGCCCAGTCTGCTCCATAAACCGCATTAAACAGTTGCTCGTAATGGATGAATTGGCTTCTTAAGACCATGTGCTGGTTTTCTGAGCACCAAATACGGCAATTTTCAACGTTATCGTACCGTTTCTCGTTGGCCCATCTAATGAAGCTAAAACGAAGCGAATGATTATGTGGTTTCAACTTTTGAATAAACTGTACTTTGTAAGGCGTCACACCAAGATCTTTTCATAAAAATCGACACAAACTCAACAGCGATGTGCTCAATTCTTGAGAACGATAAGGAGTTGATATAGATGGATTCTCAAGGCCACTGACAGCTACTTTCAGTGGAGATAATATATTTAACTTTGTGATAGAATAGAATAATATTTAAACCGTTATATAGCCCACCCTATAGTTATTCCCTTGCGATGCTTTATGAATTCCAAAGCAACTGTGTTGTCTATAGTAATATCTTTCAAAATCGATGAAATATCAAAGAGACAAAATAAAATCAGACGTTTATTGTTCTTGTTGTTTTAGTTGCCGCAAAAAAACCAATGCTTTTAGTATCATCACGTAAGCAATGATTTCATGACTATACTGTTGGGTGTGGGAATAATAAACGAAAGGAGTGAAGGAAGCCGTGATGAAGATGAAGACTTTAACATTGTTCAACGCAAATGCCTCACTTGAGTTTTGGTCATTCGCACTTTCTTTTTATTTCTTATTTCAATTCGCAATGCATTGGATGATGGTGTTCTGCTCATGCTATGGCTGCTGCCAGAATAAATATTTTTCACTTTTCTTTTGGGTTTTTGGTTAAAACGAAGTTTTTATTACTCATAAGCAAAACAATAGCGTAAACTTTGCTTGGCTTTGTCTTTTCTTTTAAAATATTTTTTTCTTTCATTTAATTAATGAAACTCTTGAGAAAATGTCTGTCCGTCTTTCCATTCTTTCTGTTCTGTTCATTTCAATAAATTTGGTTGTATAAACAATCAAGTTGATTACCAAAATTGTGTTGCAACTTTTGAGAACTTTAACACTAGATTTACAGCGCCAGTCAAAATGACTGGTTTTGCCTTTTCAGCAATATTTAAGGACATTGTGTGAATAGTTTTTTCTGAAACTATTGTATGATAACGACAGCTTAATACAATTAATTTGATAACTTACTAGCAAACCCGGCGAACTCCGTTTCGCCACCAGATGGCTTCATTTTATGTAACATTTTGTTTGGTGATTAAAAGATGAAGAAAGAAATTTTTTTTTGTTTTATATATGAAAAGGAAAAATTTTATTTTATTGCAAAACAGTAATGAATTCATTTCGATTACAAAAACGAAGTGTTATTTAGTTGAACTTCTTCAAGTAAGTGAAAGTGTATCCCAAGTAAATACTGAATCGAAGCGTTATACGTGTCCACATATTATTCGTTTCATTGAAGTGCTCTTTGGTAAACCACATTTTTTGTTTTTTGGTCTGACGTTAACACAAACAAAGCGGATGGACTCATGAACACGCAGTGCTTAACTGCCCATGTGAAAAACAATGATTTTCTAAATTTATCCTGCAAAAACTAAGCGATTGACCTAGCGACTTTTTAATTAGCATTGCGAACGCAAGGCGAACTGGATATTGCAATCGTTTCAAATCAAACGGAAGATCATTCGGAATCATTGGTATTCGAGGAATACATACATTTTCACCTGCGCACTTTTCTTTTATAATGGTTGTCTCAATCAAATTCGGCATAAGTCTTTTTACCGAAAGCCGAGTACCGTTGCAAAGTCGCGGTGGATTCAAATTACGCAATATCATAATAACTGTACCAACTTTGAGTTGCAAGTTATGTGGTGGAATCCTGGTAACTCCAGAGAGTTCAAAAACTCCGTTGGATAATTTACTACATCATCGGGATTTGTTATGGAATCAACGGATTTGTATGCCACCAAATCGCCAGCAATTTTTGATTGAGTGGTGAAATTCAGTGCGTGTACATCATTATTCTTTGCAGTAAGAATTGCTCGTTGACTTAACCAAGCATAATTCTGATAATTCTCACTAATGTTTGGGAAAACATTTTCAATAAGAGCTTATTGAGAGTCTACAAATCGACAAAAGTCGTTGGTAAGAGTAATTAATCCAGATGTCGCATCAACAGGGACTTCTCCGTTTCCAACAGCTAACAATTGTTTGGAAAATTGTGCAGAACTTTGATCTTTTTGAAGTTGAACTCTCATATTAGTGGTTAAAGATGATGCATTCAGGCAAGCATTCAATTCATCTGCAGGCGTTCCGCGGGGAATTATTGGCAACGTCTGCCTGAAATCGCCTGCCAACAATATCATCAAGCCGAAAATATTGGTTTGTAGTACATGCTATGCATCAGAGATGGCGCTGTATGCGAAAAAAGATTTTCCCGCTTTTCTGTTGAAATTTTTCCTGAATTTTCTTTGCTATAAACCTCACGGAGCTCGAGACCTTTTCAACGAATGCAAAACCATGGATATCGTTTCGTGGGTTCTGGAGTTATAACGTCAGAAAGGAAAACCCGACTTATTTTTATATAGTAGATTTTGATCTTGTGTCTACAAAAGGAAAAAGTATTTTTGTTTTTGCCACTTACACCGGTGCCAGTCATTTTGACTGGATGTTTCTCTATGGCAACGCAATTTTTCGGGAAGATTTAAATTTTTATAGAGAAATAACGTTATGCGTTGAATTCGGAAAAATGGTTAACAGTTTCCTTTTAGTTCTGAAGAGGATAAAGAGAACGGGAAAGATACACCTAAAGCATATGCTAGAAGAAATATTATGGAAGATAAACCAAACAGTGCCTTTTTACTATTGATTGCCCATCATATGTGAGAAGCTAGGTCGTAATCCTGACTGAAGGGTTGTAATGGCCAATTATGTATGTATGTATGCCCATCATATATTATAGCATATCAAAAATTGCCCCGATTTAGAAGCCCCTAGAGTTTTAGGGAAAATTTAGACACTTTCATAGAATAAATTGAAAGCTTTCATTGGTATACTGAGGTTTGAAGCTGTCGTATTTATGGAACAAAAAAGGGGTCCTAAATTTTTTCTAAAACTATGAGTAGGCATGACTTTACAGAAATTTTACGTTTCATGCGTTTCGATAAAAGAAATAAAAACAGTCATTGCTGGTAAATTGATAAATTTGTGTTAGAGTCAACTGTTTGAAATAAATTTATTATCAACAGCTAAAATTGTTTCAAACCAGAAACACAACTAACTCCAACGAAAACAAACCCGATAAGTTTAGAATAAAATTCCCGCTAGCTTCTAACGTTCAAACGAAGTACGTCGAAACATTAAATTTCGCAACACCTCTTACTGAATTTGTAGAAATGAGACTACTGGAGCCTTCTATCATAATAGGTAGGACTGTAACAACCGACAACTGCATTTCATTTGGCTGAAGAACTTACTTTTAAATATCAGCCGTCAGGTCAAGAGATAGCACATTCGGGTGACTGTTCAACTACTCTCTCAAAAACCTCCGCCCAATACGTAAATGGAGCCAAATTGGATTTTGCAATAACAACAAAAATTAAATAAATTGCGACGTCTGCAAGAAATATGCTTGCGGAAAATGCACAAAAAAAAAGTTTATATTTGTTTATTGAAGTCGCCGTGGTCTAGTGGGTAGAGTGTTGGCTTATTAGACAAAAGGCCCGGGTTCGAATCCCAGGTCAGACATCAAAACGAAAAATATTTCTTCGGCGACTTCCTCTCAGCAGATTTCTGGCAAAGACTCTGAGAGTAAAAATTGCCATGAAAAGCTTCTCAAAAATCTATCGTTCGGAGTCGACTTTAAACTGTAGGTCCCGCCACTCATGTATAAAATTAACGCACACAACATAAGTGGTGTGAGAAGCTCGGTCGTAATCCTGACTGAAGGGTTGTAATGGCCAATTATGTATGTTATGTATGTATGTATATTTGTAAAAAATCTAACAATTCATAACTATTTTGAATATAAACAAAATTACGGCACTGAACTTTTTATTAATTTTATATTTTACCAATACTGCTTATTAATTCTATGAAACATTTGGGCAATTCACACAAGCCGTTGTATTCATTGTATTGTTGGACGATTATACAGCAGTGTACGATTGTTGTTGATAATTTTCATGTAAAAATCGGATACACTTTTACACATTTTTTTCATATGTTTTTTAAAAGTTGTATGGGTTTCGTGCTATCAAATTATTTGGATGCCAATAAAATACGTTGTATCGTTGTATTCATTGTATTGTTGGATGATTATACAACAGTGTATGATTGTTGTTGATAAAAATGTAAAAATCAGATACACTTTTACACATTTTTTTCATATGTTTTTAAAAGTTGTATTCGTTTCGTGTTATCAAATTATGTGAATGAAAAAAATGTGTGTACGTTTTCATATGTTTTTCAAAAGTTGTGTTGGTTTCGTGCTATCAAATTATTTCAATGCCAAGAAAATAGATATGGAATACGAAATACACAATATATCATAGCATTAAAGCTGGAGGTCCATATCACGCGTTCTACGCGTTATCGCATTCTACGCGGCTGTCAAAAAAGTAGAATTAATGTATTTATTAAGTGCAAGTTACACATACAAAAGCGTAGGATGACTTGACGCATAGAACGCGAAAAGTAGATCTAATTTAAACTTTTGTAAGCATCACAACCGGCGTTCTTACAAACAGCTGATTTTGACAAGTTGTTTTGTTTTATTTTGTTTTGACTTTAGGAAATTGGCGCCAAAAAAAACCAAGCACATACGTTCCAAGTACAAAGAACGCACCGAAAATCGTCGTTTCTTCTATTGTACACCCTTGTGGCACAAACTATTACATTAACAAACTCAATTCATTCTATAAATTCTTTAAAATTTTCAATTTCATTTGTCATTCTTGTATGAAATGTTTTATTCGAGTATTTTCAATCAAATGTTTTTATTTTGCAAACAGCTGATCAAAACAAACATTGGCGCGTAAAAAACATTGCATGTATCTTGAAGCGTAGAATGCGAAGTAGGTATAAAATGCGTGCAACACTTTGACGCGAAAACGCGTGGCGTGGACCTCCAGCTTAAGCGTTCACAAACGACCAAATGTTTTCAATACAACATACACGATACGAAGTCATATGAATTGCCCAATTATAACACATAAAAAAATTTACACACTTAAAACGTTATTTTTGAACACCAGCCGTTCTGACTGTTGTTGTCATTATAAATTGGTATAAAAATTTCTTGGTAAATCTAGTGTTAAATAAACTTTCTGCCTGCATTTAAAATAAGCGGTATGCGGCAAGTTCGTCTATCACCTACAATGATTCCTTCATTTGTGTATTATGTTTGAGGACTTTTACTTTTTGTATTTGCTTAGCACTTTTTTTGTGCCATAAACTGTAGTTTTAACTAACACCCTTTCTCACATAATTCTCTTTTTCTTTTCCATTTGTTTTTTTTTTATATTTTCACACATGCCAGTCTTAAAGAAGAAAATTCACATTTTCTTGTGTTAAAAATTAAAAAAAAAATATTAAATTCTTTCTGCATCTATCTCTTATGCTTTTTGTGTCTGCCATAATATTTGCTTTCGTCTTGGCAGTAAACTGTGTTGCAACAATATACACCCAACTCTTTTTTTACACGGTAGATATGTTACTCAGAGATCCGCGTAAAAAACACCGTGTGAAAAAAGAAGCAGTTTCCTATATTAAAATGGAGTATATGTTCCATGTCACCAGAAAACCGTGTAAGATGAAATCAAGGATTATATCTATTTCGAAAAACCGTGTAAAATTATCGAAAACAATGAAATTTCAGTAATGCATACAAGTTGTATGTTCATTAGAGCGACTCACCAAAAAAAAATGCTCGATGTACCCTCCTAAAAATGAACCTTGGACTTTTTAAGACAACATTTAAAATATTTCGGCTCCAGTTTCGAACTCTCGTGAGCTAGACCACTTTGAAAAAGGGTATATTTTTGAATATTTTATTAATTTGAGGATCTGTTTGCCTACCAACATATACAATATCTATATCAGAAGAAAGGGCTTTTTAAAGCGCTTCCAACAGTCTATACAATTTGTCAAAGGACGATCATCCATGTCCTTTTTTAAGGATATTTTGTGAAAAAATAAAATGGTTTTTGGAATATTTTGTTTGGGGTTGTTTGTAATAAAAATACCAAATTAACAAATATTAATCTTTAGTCGATTTAATTAAATAGGCTTTTTTTGAAATTCGCGCAAGTTCGAAACAGATCTTCAAATTAACAAAATATTCACATATAGAGCCTTTTTCAAAATCTTTCGAAGATGGTGCCGAAATATTTAAAATGTCATCATAAAAAATACCAATGTTCATTTAAAGGGCGTACACTTTGCAGCAATTTCGCTTCCATACAACTTGAGTCGCTCTAATATTCTTACGGCATTTTATTGAGTATTAAAACTTAAAATTCATACTTCCTAGAGGTGAAAAATTGGTAGAGACAACAAAAACCAAAAAAATCTGTTAATCCTGAATTAAGAACAGAAAAATTGGAATAGAAATAATAAAATATCTTCATAGCTTCATAATTATTCGTAGCTACTGGATAACAAGCACAATTGTTTGCGATGAACTGGACTAAAGTCGGCATCATCACTGGATACATCCATCAAATTATCCAATGGTGACTATCGTTCGGTAATAGAGTTTTAAACTGTCGACCTACTTTCCGAAAAGTCTTGTTCCGTTAACTTTTTTATTACAAAATCTTTTATAGAAAGTTGAACTTTGGATTTTTTAAGTTCTTTATACAACTCGTTATTCCCAGCAATACAATTATTAATATCACGTTCGAATTTCAGGAAACGTTCCATATTAGTATAATTTTTTTAAGAAATGATTCACCATACTTTTACCAAATGTTAGACCGCGTCAGCTATTAAACTAGCAGTTAGTTGACATATTTCGATCTCCTCGTTGTTTTCGGGGAATTTTGATTTTACAAAACATTTTTCTTTTTAAACGTGTAACTTCAAATCCGTGTAAAAAAAGAGTTGGGTGTACAACATTTGGGATGTTAAGCATTCAGTTGGTGGCTTGTTTGTGGTACTTCTATTTCTGTGCACTGCCAACAATTTTGTTTTTTTTTTTAAATATTTTTTTTGCTTCTTGATGTTCACACGATTTTGTTCATAGTTGTTCCCCAAACTCCAACTGCGACAACGAGTAAAAAAAAAGTTTGTGGCTACAACCATAAAAGTAGCAAAAATTACAATGAAAACTAATCAAATCATCTTCAAAAATGGCAATAACTTCATCATGGCTATTAAAGCTGTCGAGCCAGTAACGTAACAGTGATTGTACTACAAATCTCTTAAAGGTTATTTCAAGTTTGAATTTTTTTTTAAGACTACGAGTTTGATCTCGCATTTGAACTCAGGAATTGTTTCTAAATAATTCTTATAACCTCAAGACTATACGAAATTGGAAAGAAAAATTTGCATGACGACATCAAAATTTCTCGAAATTATTTTGTCTTAGAAATAGTTGCACAATGAGAGATTTTACAAACTTTCTAAAATTACTTGGCATTCAAGCCATAACATACGTAATTGGTCATTACAATCCTTCGATCAGAATTGCGGCCTAGCTTCTCACACCACTTCTATTGTGTGTGTCAATTTCATACCCGATTGGGGCGGGACCAACAGTTTAAAGTTGATTCCGAACGACAGGTTTTTGAGAACATCTTCATGGCAATTTTATTTACTCTTAGAATCTGCTGAGAATCTGCTGAAGATCTGCCAGAAATCTGCTGAAAGGCAGTCAGTGAAGAAATATTCTTCATCAATTTAGACCCTGGCCTTACGCCAGATAAACCTACACATAACCTACTAGACTACTTCGACAATTAGAATTTGTTGATATAATATGTCTTAGAAATTGTTACTGCAATTAAATCGATTGTATCCCACGCGGAGTAGCCAATCACGACGCCTCTTTGAAACCGCATTACGTTCAAAAGAATATAATCTCTGTCATCACGTTCCTGTGATGAGTGTCACTCACAGTCATTACAAATGGATGCAATTATTTGTCATGAAACGCCTGATTCTTTCAGAAATACGGGTGTTTCAGAAAAATTGGCATTGACTTTGCTTCGTTCCTTATTGAACCAATTCCTGACGCTTTCTATAATCTACATATTTGAGCTGAATTTTGCATGCATGCAATTAGTAGTCGTCATATTCCACTAATTAATATTGGCATATTAACCATTGTCCACTCCTTGGGTCAATTTGACCCAATATTGATTTTCAAACGGAAAATTTAATTTATCTATTACAGGCACAAAAACTTTGCTTTCACAAGAATTATTCTTTTCTTAAATTTTTTTTTGAAAAACTTTTGATGGCAATTTTATATATTCTCAAAGAGAGAGAGAGGGAATCGCCGATGAAACATTTATATTTTTGATATATCGTTTTGATGCCAGACCTGGGATAGGAATCCGGGCTTTCAATGCAAATTCCATATACTCTCAGAGTTTTTGCCAGAATTCTGGTGATAGGAAATTATCGCAAAAGAAATAATTTTTCATATTTCGTTTTGTTGAATATGCCTGATCTGGGGTTTGAATTGTGGCCTTATGCCTAATAAGTCAGCAAACTACTAGACTACGGCGATATATCTCACACACATTTTTTTTTATTTAAATTTAAATATTTAAATTGTCTGACCTGAAGTTTCAACCGTGGCCTCATGTCCACACATTATTTGCTACACTATGACGAGCTATCTTTACGTGGATGCTACACTTGGATAAATTCAGATTGGATTTTGTAGAAACAAAACATGAAGAAACAAATCAGTTTTTGGAAAAATATTTTATTGAACGGCAAATCTAAATATTTCCGATGGAGCTTAAAGAGATATGGGTATGTATAGAGTCCAATTAGTCTGCATCGTAATTGTAGTAAGACCCCAGGGGATACGTCCTAAGAAGTTCTAGCACTAAACAAAATAGCGTTAAACGAGACAACTTACCTAAAAAACAGTTGAAATTTTTATGCTGGACAGACTAACAAGAGAGCGTTGATAAAGATACATAGCGTACACCAGAGATCAGGAATAAGTATTCAAAACGATGAGTAGATTCGAGTCATACTTATAATTTCAGATACTTATATGCATTCATACTTATTTTGATCATACTCATACTACTCATATTCAAAGTTGGAAGTACTTGTCGTACTCATACTTAACAATACGCATGATTGTATTGACTTCGACTCGTTTCTACTTAACATTTACACGAAGCACCAAATAAGTATGATTCGCGTACGAGTACTGCAATACTCACAAGAAGATTGTGTGTATGCTTTGTTTGTTGTCTTTGTCTTTCCTTTCTTCTTTGTTTGTATATGCAACAACAACAAAGGCTGTAAATTTTGATGAATGATTCGAACCACTCGAATAATTTATAAGTATTATAAGTATTTTTCTAAATTTATGAATCAGAATGAGTATGCGCATAAATCAAACATATTTCGAATGCTGTGAGTATGATGTCAACGTTGTACTCATAGTCATTGCTACTTATACTTATTATTCAGTACGAATGAATCAAAGTACGAATGAATCAGAGTAGTTGAATTTCAATTCTGTTGATTCATTCATACTCAAAATTGAATGAGTGCTTATGAAAACGATTCATTGCTGATCTCTGTTATAACACCGTCGTTATATATTACACCGCTTTTGGTTGGCGGTCGATCACATTAAGCGGGGTCTTACTGTGCCAACAATACAATTAAATATGCTGGCGGAAACTTTATAGTCAGCTTAAATTACAAAGTTACGAAAATTTATTGGGAACTTGGAAATTGAAGCTGAAAAGAGGATGGAAGTCAAAAGAATAATAATCGGCTCGCTGAAACGAAAACATTTTTGTCCGTAATAATATGCACTACCAGTTTATTTTTATATCTTAATTCTTCTTATTATCATACTTAAAACTCTATCCTTAGCAATTATTTTTTGTTTTTATTTAATCCCAGCTAATATTCAGTTTAGTTTTTGTTATTCATCGTTCTAATTTTTATACGGTTTTTATCCTTTATCAGCGTCATATCTACCAGCTTTTTGCTTAATTTGAATTCTTCTAAACTGACAAAACTTTTAAAAGACAAAAAAAGGTTGGAAAACCCCAATAGCTTATTAAGAACAATTTTTTTTAACAAATTAGTAGGATGAACAGAAAATACTGGCAATAAAAATTTTATAAACTTTTGCTTTGATAAATAGAGACACAAAAATGTCCTTGAAAAATGTTTGTATTTAGCGGATGAAGTCTATTTGATCAGAGTATCACGTTGTATGTTGATGAAGGGTTAACGCGAGAACAATGTCTAGGGAAGTTTAGGTAAGGAATTAATTTTTTTATTTAGAAAATGTCCTGTTTAATCTTTATGACTCGATTTATGCAAAAGGAGCATGCACGTACAGGTGACTGATATTTATTGCAACCAACTTCAGGTTGTTATCATTTCTAAACCTTTCGTCTGACAGCTGACAGATTTATAACAGTGACAGTTCATTTTATTATTTAAAAGCTTACAAAAGCATTTTGATCTAATGCATTCAGAAAAAAAGTTATTCCTGATGGAATTCAATCGTGATAGTGTAAATGCTTTATATTTGACTGGAAAGCCCCAGGTGACGATCGTTAGAGCAACTCCAACACTTAAATGCGAATAAACCTTTTGTTTATCGTACCATTGATCGTTACCGTAATACTGGTAGTGTTACATCGTGTTCAAAAAGTGGACAAAAAAACTGTAACAACATCAGAAATGATACGAAAAGTGAAGGCCAGATTTAATCAAAATCCAAGCCGCAGTAGTAGAAAAATGGCCCGTGAGCCGAACATATCGCGAGAACGGATGCAACACATATTGAAAAATGAGCTTGGACTAAAGCTTTTGAAGTTGCAAAAAGTGCAAGACCTCACCGATTGACCGATGGAAAAATTACACTGGAAAGAGCCAAGGAGTTACTTCGTTTACACGAAAGTGGCCAGTTACCAAATTTGGGTTTCTCTGATGATAAGCCGTTCCATATTGAGCAGTTTGTGAATAAACAAAATGATCGGGTTTACGTGCCAAAGAGGTCAGCTCAAAATTTACAGCTGCGATTAGACACCAGAACTCAAGCGCCGGCAATGGTAATGTTGTGGGTCGCCGTAGAGACCGATGGTCGCTCCCCGCTCGTATTCATCGACCGTGGGATCAAAATAAATGCCGAATATTATCGGAAAAATGTCTTAAAGACAGTTTTGGAGCCCTGGGCAGACAAACATTTCGACCGCAGGTTATGAACCTTCTAATAGGACTCAGCACCACCGCACTCAGCACGCGTCAATCAAAAATGGCTTAAAAAGGAGGTTTCTCGCTTTATTTCTACCGCACAATGGCCACCAAAATCTCCGGATCTCAATCCCGGGGCATTTTGGAGAGTAAGGTTCCCACTAAAAATACCAAAGTGTCGAACATCTCAAGACGGCCAAAATACCGCAGAGCCACTTTCGTGCAGCCTGTGATGGCTTTGTTGGCCGTTTGACGGCCATAATTCTTACCAAAGGTGGCCAATTCGAACAAATCTAAACTGGTTCTAAAATTTGATGTTATTTCCAACATTTTATGCTTTTGAACAATAAAATTAAAAAAAAAAAAAATTAGAAAAATATAGCGCTTTACTTTGTTGCATTATGTATCAGCCACCCTGTAAAGACAGCTACACAAAGGTAACGTGAGACATTTCCTGCAATAAGAAATAAGGAAAATAATTTCTTCAGCAACTTAATTTCAACAGCATTCTGCCAAAATCGTTGAGAGTGAATAAAAAATTGCCATGAAAAGTTTTCCAAAATAATTTGTTGTTCGGTGTGGGCTTTAAACTGTAGGTCCCCCAACTGCAGAATTGTTTTTCAATGTATCAAGTAATTGCTCTAATTTTCTTTGCTTCTATTTTAAATAATTATTTTTCATATATTTTGTTTAATTGATTAGAAAAATTTAATTTTTTCCTTTAAATAATTTCTTTGATATCCTTAAATGCTTTTACCTGCAGTGATTATTTAATGTTAGCAATTATTTATTGTGCTGAATAGAGAGAGAGGGTTGTCCGTTGCTCCCACTTAAGAAATTGTAACAATAACAGCCAAAGAATGAAACCTCTCTGACACCTACGTTTAAGAGAATGAAGTAACCAATGCCACTTAGAAAACCCCTCTCTTGTTAAGATAAATGCATTCTCGTATGCTTAAATGCACTTAAAAGTACTTAAATACAGTAATGCATGAAAGAGACCAACACCTTGTGTATACAGTAGAAGTAAATACAGAGTGTAAGAGAGCAATTTTAAAAAAGGTATCCTCTACACTTAGATGTATAAATACTACCACCAAGACCATAGTGTTACATACAAATAAAACCTGTAATTGTAGTTTATGCCAACACCAGAACAATATTGTGACACAAATACATACGTGAAACAACATTGTACAAATAACAATTTAGAGAATAACACCCTCTTCTCTCTCTTTTTTTTGTTTTTTGTTACAACACAAACAAAGTAAATCATGCTCATGGAGGTAAATATGGACACTACATATGTACACGCACATGCATGTTTAAGGCTTTGTAACCTTTAAAGTACAAAAGCAAATCCATGCATATGTAAGGAAAGTAAATTTTGTGTCCCCACAGTTTCGGTTTGTTTTTGCCTCACGTTTTTTAAATTTTGTATTGTTATGACAATTACTGCCATGCAAGTAAGAGCAGTATAAGGGCATGGCAGAGAGTAAAACGTTTAAAATTTCTATTAAATTTGAAGTAAAACTACAGATGTAAATAGCACAGTGTTATCATATGAGATTTATCTAAAATCTAGAGCTATTAACGTAAACGCATGACTGAAATGAAAAGCAATATCTAAGAAAAACTAATGGGAATGCATGAAATGATTGAAATCAACGAATGAATTTATTTATATCATATGAAGGTGCCCTACTACGGCGAAATAAGATCCACTACCCTCCTCCATCTAGATACACGTAACCACTAGAGGCACTAGGATCGAACCGAAGAGGGCTTTAAAATACTTTGGAGTGATTAGCAACGATAGGTTGAAATTCAACGAGCACTTGAAATTCATCAGCGAAAAGGCATCTGTAACCCAGGGAGCACTCTGTCAAATATGATCATAAATATTGGAGAATCAAATCCATTTAAGAGAAAACTATCATCTATCATCTAAGCGCGATTAGACAATTAAGTGGCTTCAGGATAGTGTCTGATGAAGTGGCACTGGTATTAGCAGAGACAACACCGATAGACATATTGGATGATGAGATAAAGCAGATATACTTTCGCCGTTTCGTGTATCCAGGACAACAAAAGCGAAGAAACAAAGGACTTCCATTCACAAATGGCAGTCATAACGGAAAAAACAGTTTAAGGACTTCCATTCACAAATGGTAGTCATGACAGAAAAACAGTTTAAAGGAAAATGAACATTTCATCTTGTCCATCATATAACGCCTTGATTGGAAAATGGACATTGCGAGCTGAACTCCTACGTGATCCAGTTCCTAAATGGTCATGACTGTTTCAGGTAGTACCTGTTCAGATTCAGACATGATATTTCTCCTAAATGACCAAACTGTATAGATGAGGATGAAGATGCGGAGCATATTCTAACATGCTGCTCCAGATTTACATAACCCGGGGAAACGAGTTTAGGATCAAACTGGCTTTTGTAGAAGAGATGTTGAATTCGAGGATTCTATGGAGCCAATACGGCCAGAGAATGGCTGAAGTTATGCTGGAACTCCGAAGGTTGGAGGAACGAATACGAAATTTGATTTAGTGTGGAAGAGCTTTAAAGATAACCAGACTTACGCTGTAATACCTTACAGCAGTCCCGCATGGGGAAAGTGCTTAAAGGATGGATGGGGTTGGTTTAGTACGTAGGTACCAGTGATGGTGATTCGTGCACTCTTTTCTTGGAACAAAAGTGTCTTTCGAAGATTCCCACTTTCGAGCTAAGACCAAAAAAAATCTACCGTTAATCTACACAACACATCCCCCTAATGTTTTCTCTAAATTTATTGCTCGCACAAACTTTAGAACTTTGTCCTGTGCCAACAACAACAACGCTCTGATCAACATCTGTTATGCACGCTCAGGTTTCGTTCTGCCTCACATTTTTAATTATGTTTTCTAAAGATTCATTTTCATCATTAGAAAAACTAAATATTCGAGACAATACTGGACAAGTGCTCATATATACCTCATATAACCCTCAGAATATTCCTTTATAATCTGATGTGTGGGCTTTTGCTTGTAAGTTTTATAAACTTGTTTGCCTAACTGATATTTTGATTGCCACAAACCTATTTTCAATTTCGCACCACACTTTTGCTAAAAGCTCTTCCCATTCCACAGAGATTGAAGTCCTTTCAATTTTTTAATAAGTTTCGCTGAGAAGCACTAAGAAAAACCACAGCCTCTGCAGTTTCCGTCAAGAAGGCAGTTAAGCCAGAAGTCATCAGCCATTCTATTTATTAGACCACTGAGTCCTTAGATATATAACATGCCTTATACTTAGATTACAGATCCAGGATATGGATATATTTTCTTTAAATTGTCATTTAAATGAATTGTATCATCTGGATATAATTGGTATTCAATGCCCTCCCCGATTAATTTCATAAGCATTTTTCAACCGAATTCAACCTCAGTGGAAAGGTGAAAGACCCTGCCTTGTGGGTAGATATGTATTGTTATGAAAATCGAAATGGTGTTACATCGTTCAACATTAAAGTGATAAACAAAAGCTACAAAAACAAGAACTATGGACTAGGTTACATGATCAACAAATAAACAAAAATATAGTAATAACATCAGTATAAAAAAAAGGGATGAACAAGTAAATAAACGATCAAAATACACAAACAACAATAATGTAAACGACATGTTTACACTTATAGAGGTTAAATCCAAGAAGACTAAGTTATTTTTCTCTAGGCAATGGGATCAGTAAAAATTCAGTCAGTCTAGTGAGAAGAGAATAATAGTGGTTTGACGGCCTCGATTGTAAAGATCTGTCGAACAATTGTTAGTGTTTATGCAGAAGAGTGTAAAGAAGAATAACAAACATAGCAAATTGTTTTTGTTTACATCAAGTTGTGAACAGTGGCATACAGAATTGTACAAACAGTAAAGAATTTAATTAAAACTGAACATAAATTAATTTTTATTTGCATTTTAAGAGCTCTCATTTCAAACGTTTTTAAAATGTAAAAGTCTGACTGTTTATATACTTGAAACACATAAGTGGTGTTGAAGCTAGATTGTATTTCTAACTAAAATATATATAGAAGATGGTGATATGATTTAAGGAATTAGCTTTGAGTAACCAAGAAATTTTAAACGGGCAATTAATGTACTTTAGTTTAGTATTGAAGCAATTTTAATACAAAATGATTTTCAGTAAATCCTCAAACTAGATTACATGTACCATTTAGACCATTAAAAAGTGATTTTCAGCAAATTGGTTACCTTACTTAACAACGACCTTTTTTATTAGTTTTTTGCATTCAAATTAAAAAAAAAATTGATTCATCCTTCCTTATCAACGATGGCAATTTTCACAAGTTTGACTCACCATCCTCTTTAAACAATGATGCCGATGTCTGTTAAATATCTTTCAAATATGCTGTTTAGTTGAGTTGCTACATCGATATCTGAGTCAGCTTTCAATCAATCTTTGTTTTTGTTTGTTTACTTAATGGTTAATTAAAAATTCTGGTTTCCTTACAGTCTAATGCATTACATTACATATCTTGACGACTTTATTTCACAGATATTTAAATGAAGGATATTAACAAGAATTTGCATTTAAAAACTTAAAAAATTTACTTGGAATTTGCCAGTTTATTGACATGTCATTGTTTGAAACCAAAACAAAAATCCATTGACACGAAAGACTTGATTGACTAGTTTGATACACAAGGTCTTCTAAATCCCACCCGAATTTCACTTTAGTGCCAGCTTTGATTACCAAAACACCGAATTCCACGCAGCTTTAATAGCATGGCTAAATTAACGAATTTATACCCTTAATCTCAATTGATGGTAACTTTATTAAGCTCACAAGGAACAGAGAGCTAAATACCTTTTCTTCCCCTTCACAAGGTATAGGCATTGACAAATAAAGTGAATAACAGTTTCCCCCTTTCAGCAAACCCACAACCACAGCAAAAGTTGCTTTATGTGGGTTGCATTCTTTCCGCCTGTCTTCCCACTGTCCTTTAAACATGGCCACTGTGGTCAATATGACATTGCGATGAGATTGGAATAGTTGGTTGGTGCTTTTTCTACTTATCGATAGCCAAGTGACCGATAGTGGATCAAGATTCCTCATTGACCCACGATAAGCTGGCGTTCCTCATGAATTTTTACCTAATGAACAATTAACCTGAGGTAAGTGGCATGCCTAATTCGATTGGTAAGGTTTACGCAAAAAATTAACTTAATTTGACGAGGTTTTTGGCGCACTAAAGTCGCCGAAGTCTAGTATATAGTGTACTGGCTTAAAACAAAAATAAGGCCATGGTTCAAGTCCCAGGTCAGACATCTCAAAAAGAAAATATGAAAATATTTCTTCGGTAACTTCCTCTCCGCACATATCTTGCAAAACCTCAGAGAACAAATAAATGTGTTACGAACATTTCTTAAAAATCTGTCGTTCAAAGTCGACTTTAAACTGTAGGTCCCGCCGCTAATGTATAAAATAAATGTACACACCATAAGTGGTGTGAGAATTGGGTCATAATCCTGACTGAAGGACTGTAATATGTAATTATGTATGTGTATGCATTGGCTTTACAATTGTCTGGAATGTTCCTGAGCCCAGGATCTCAGACGGGCACTGAAAAGCTCAGAGAGAACGACGGGACACTCCGTAACGCTCAATACAATCCAGTGTTCACTGAACGTAATTAACTGAAAATTTAGCAATATTGGAATTTATTAGACCAACGACAAAATGCATGATGATGACGATTTTTCCTAAGCTCATGACCCCAGATGGCTGAGCCATTGAAAAGCTCAGAGAGAACGACGAGACACTCCGTAACGCTTAGTACTATCCAGTGTCCACTGACCGTAATGATCTGAAGCTTTAGCAACGTTGGGATTTATTAGACCAACGACAAAATGCACGATGATGACGATTTTTCCTAAGCCCATGATCCCAGATGGGTGAGCCATTGAAAAGCTGAGAGAGAACGACGAGACACTCCGTAACGCTTAGTACTATCCAGTGTCCACTGAACGTAATGATCTGAAGCTTTAGCAACGTTGGGATTTATTAGACCAACGACAAAATACACGATGATGACGATTTTTCCATAAAAAATACCTCCGGAAGAAGTGGGGGGTCTTACAGAAACCTATGCACCGATTAAGAGCGACTTTTTGTTGTGGGTTGTGAAGTGGAGGAATCGTTAGCCGATATTTCTTTGAAAATGAGAACGGCACAACCATTACAGTCAAAGGAGACATCTAACGCACTATGCTCTTCATTTTGTTAATGTGAACGATGTGTGGTTTCAACAGTATATTGCACCTTCCCAAACATCTCATGCCACAATCAGCAAATTATTCTTCAAAAGTTTAATGACCATTTAATTAGCCGAAATGGTAATGTCAATTGGCTGCCAATAAGCTGCGGTTTGGATTATTTTCCATGGGGTGTCATTAAAGAAAATTATTATGCACTAAAAAAGATCTACGAAAATTGGTCGGATCGAATGAGGCCAGCCGCGATAGCCGTATGAATAAAATAATATTCCATTTCTAAATGGAACAATTGAACTTTATAACAAAAAATAAATCTGGCAACATTTCATCATCTAACTCTAAGTTTTCTTCGAAATATCTTGTTTCAATTCTATGGCCAATATAGTTCGAAATAAAATCTTAATTTTAGTCATCTCTTCTGATGATCGTTTCTTTCTTCTAATCTTATCTACTACACACCGTATTTTACTGAACATTCAGAAACATTTTGAATCTCTTCTTTTTTATTGTTTCTCTCTGTATAAGGAAATGTTAAGAAATAAATTTCTTTTGTTAAAATATTGCACAATTTGTTTCTGTTGATGTTGATAATTTATTGCCAAATGTTGTGTCAAATGCACAATGAAGTGAAGAAATCAAAACAAGAAATAAATTTTTAAACAAAATGACATGCATGAGAATAATGGAAGTGAAAATAAAATTGAATGAACAAAGGATATATGAACAAAGGACATGGACAAATGTGACATACAAAAACATTCTTAAAAAAAGATTTATTTTTAGACAAGTACAGAAAGTTAAATATTAAAAACTGAAAAAAAAACTTTATCAAATTGAAGTGTTTTTTCTTAAAGTAGGTTGTAAAGTACAAAAGCTGCTTTTGAAATCAAAATGTATAACCTTTGGCGTCTTTGCATTCACCAGCGACTTACGAAAAACCAGTAACAAAAAGTCTAACAAGGTCTAATCGCACGATTTCTGTACATCCAGGTTACTAACCCTTCAGTCAAGATTATTGACCTAGTTTATGGTAGCTGTGTGTTTACTATATATTGTTACGAAAGTGGAACTGGTGTTGGTAATAAATAAAAGCTCCAAAAACAACACAATGGACTTGATCCTGCATAAAATAAATGTAAACAAAAGCTTCAAAAACAAAACAATGATCTTGATTACATGATGAAAAAAATATAAGAGTTAGAAAATGTAAATAGCCAACAACAAAGTACAGTGATCATAGAAGTAAACAACTAACAACAAAGTGCAGCAAATGAAGAACTAAACAAGCAAAAACAAAATGCTTAGAAGACAAATACATAAATAACTACTACTCTGCCTGGACAAATCTAAACAAGAAACAACAAAAATGGAAAGAAGTTGTTTACATTTTTAAATTTTTCCCGAAGGCCGTCATTATCCTTCGAAAGCATTCATCATACTGTTAATGCAGCGATATGAAAGGCAGGACATAGCGAGCAGTGATAGAGTTCGAATTAAGACAGTCGTGTGAGACGACGTCACGTTGTACTCAGAGTTTGAATATGATCGTGTTAGACGACTTCACGTTAGTTAGAGTTCAAATTAAGACAGTCGTGTAAGACGACGTCACTTTAGTTGCAGTGAGAATTAAATCACTGTGTGTGTGAAAACACAAGATCGAGCTATAATTCAGTCAGACTTGTGTGCAGACAAGTTGCGTGAAGAAAACAGTTGTTAGTATTGAGCTTACAAACAGGTTGTGAGCAATGGAGAATTACTAAAAAGTGTTGTTGCTTACAAAAAGATTGTAAGCAGAGAAATATCACGAACGAGCACATATTGTGAAAGTTATCGTTATAAACGTGAAACAATTTCGAACAGTGGCACAAAAGTAGTGCAGATAATAAAGAATTGATTCAAAATTAAACACTTATTTATTTTTAATTTTATTTCCAATTTACGAACTCATACTTTCAACGTTTTTAGAAGTTAAAAACGTTACAATATCATTGAAGATCTAGATCATCCAAAACAAGTCAAAGTTGATAACCAACGACACCGACTACACTCTTTTCACAAAGAAGAAAAAAAACAACATGAACCCAAGAAAACACAAGCTAAAAATTCAATCCAAACAAAGATTTTTTGGAAGGAATTCGACCCTTTTGGATCCCATGTGATTACGAGCAGTATTGCTCGGTTTTATCTTTTTTAAACATTTGAAATATGACCACGTAGATTCCAATAAAAATAAAAATAAATTTGCTTTAATTTTTAATAAATTTTTTTATTGTTCTCACAATTCTGTGTGCCATTGTTCACAACTTGATGTATACAACAACAATTGTTTTGTTTCTTATTCTGCTTTGCACTCGTTTGTGTAAACAATAACAACCGTTCGGCCGATGTTTATAGTGGAGATCTTCAAATCACAATTATTCTCTTCACATACAAAGCGTGTGTCTTGTGTGTCATTTGTGTATTTTGTTTACGTTTACCCTTGCAGGGTTGTTGCTACTAGTTTGTTTACTTGTTTTTCCCTTTTTTGATACTGCTGTTGTAGCTATATTTTCGTTTGTTTGTTGGTCATGTAAACAAGTTTTTGTTTTTAAAACTTTCGTTTTGTTATGTTAAATAACGTAACACCATTTCCATTTTCGTAATAGAATCATCCAACATTCGGAAATATTGTTTGTTCACGTTATCATTCATCCAAAAAGGAGCCTTTTTTAGAAATAATTTATAAAGATTATTAGGGTTAGTCATCAGCTGTTGCAGAGTTCATTCAGTGAATACATATCGTTTTTATGGCCGTTTGCGTGCAGTTCCTGAGTGTGTTGCATATGGTACAGATGAAGACCCAAGTCATGATGCAAAATTTGCCAGTGGCAATGTTTTTTGCAGATCATGTGTTTCGAGGATTTATTTGTACTCGTCGATATTTTACTGAAGGATGGATATACATTGCCAATGGCACTCTCGGTAGAATGATGACAACGAATGGTAGTTGTAAAAAAAATAGGCGAATTGCCCTGTGATAAAACAATTTTATTTTTATGAAGGTGTTGTAGAATGCTCTATACATTCTCAGCGATTTGGCAAGACTGACTTAATAAATTACAAATAATTTGAAAGATTTCAATTAACAATTGTCAAAATTCATCTGTTCCTTCAAACTTTTTAATGTTCTAAGTAAGTAGAAGAAAATATGAATGTCAGTTATACAGTTGATACAGTGAAGAGTTGAAAGTCCACATGAGGTGAAAACTAAACAACCCCCAAGAATTTAGGCTAGATTAGGCTTTAGAATGCTGAGATACAATTTTTGCTGATTGATTGTAGTATAAAGTGGCATACGTTTAAATTTAAGTTTCTTTTTATTGACCAATCATCATTTATTGGCTCTATCGGGTTGTAGTGGAGCTAACTTTGTTCAATGGTGTACATGTTTGAGGAAAAATACTAACGCCATTTTCGACTAATAGATAGGGAACGCAGACTGTCAGATGTTCTAATCAGCATTACGCTTAACGTCTGTCCTTGTGTATGAATGCTGAAGATTTCTCGGAGAAATTTCCACCCATTCAAGAGTAACTTTTACATGAGTTCCACGACCTAGGAACATCATTGGAAATTGGATTGCTATTGGGCAGGCCAGAGGTCGGTAAGTAGCTCGTAGTACAGGGAATTCCCTCAGATAATTTTGATATTATCCAACTGATTTACAGGGAAGTTTAATCTCGTTGAGAGCATGAGAGAAGAGGAGGACAGACTCATTTCAATCCTTAAATCTCAAGCAATATGGAAGATTTATCATTCCGGTAGATGATTTTTGCAGGAGCTGTCGGTCTGACTCGGATTGGTTTCCTAGAGAATATTTGACCCCCAAAAAGGAATGGAGTGTGTTTCACAATGTATGTAAATGCTGGACTAAGTAGGATTTTTTCCACCTAAGAAAAATAAAATTTTAGAATTATTTTTCTCTTCAGTTGCGTAAATTGTTAGCATCACTTGCCATAGTGTAGTAGGTAGTTTGTTGGCTTAATAAACATACCCTCCAGCCTTAAGAAAACGAAATGTGAGGAGTCTGCAGCGAGTGTTTCTCAGCAGATTTCGGGCAAAAACTCTGACAGTAAATAAAAATTACCATGAAAAGTTTCTTGAAAATCTCCCAGCGGTGTGAGAAGCTGAATTGAAGAATTGTAATGACTAATTATGTTTGTATAAAACTCTATGTATAAAGTGCCAAAATTTTAAATTTAGGTTACCTCTTATGGAGTAGCAAAAAATTTTAATGATTGATTTATTTTTCTATTCTGTTGCAGGAATTGTTAGCACAACAAATTAACCCTTTATTTTAACTTTTCTCATTCATCATAGACCTCATTAATAAAGCTAAAAATGTTTTTTTAATTAATATTCATCACAGAAAAATTGACATGCTATTGATGTTTACAAAATCGTTTTCAAAAGCCTTCTTACAGCATGAGTTTGTTGAAAACTTTTTATTTAATTTGCTTTACGAAACAACCCTTTTCTCTGATGCTTATTTTATTAATAAAAAAGGACACAAATGACTTTTAAATTTTAATGAAATACAAATTTATTAAAATGTTTTAGAATATTCAAATTATTAAAGTCATCACCAGAATATATACGTTTAAGCTGGAGGTCCACACCACGCATTCTACGCGTTTTCACATTCTATGCGGCTGTCAAAAAAGTATTTATTTAGTGCAAGTTGCACGCACAAACGCGTAGGATGCCTTGACGCATAGAACGCAAAAAGTAGATCTACTTTCTACTTTTATAAGCATCACAAGCGGCGCGCGTACAATCCAGCTGATTTTGACAAGTTTATTTTAACTTTAGGAAAGTTTCGGCAAAAAATCAGAAACAACTCGTTCCAAGTACAAAGGACGCCCCCAAAATTGTCTACTGTTTTTTGGCGCTTATTGTGCACGCTTGTGGTACAAAATATTATATACACTTCTCAATTTATTCTATAAATTCTTTAAAATTTTTGATTTCATTTGCCATTTTTGTATGAAATGTTTATTCAAGTAATTACAATCAAATGTTTTTATTTTGTTAACAGCTGATCAAAATGAACTTTGGCGCGTAAAAATCGTTGCATGTAACTTGAAGCGTAGAATGCGAAGAAAGTATGAAATGCATGCAACGCTTGGATGCGAAAACGCGTGGTATGGACCTCCAGCTTTAGTATAAGAGAAATATGAATAAATATAATTTGTTTCTATAAAAACTATTCGGTAAGAATAATTTTGTTACGTTTTTACCCTTCTAAGAGTAAATTTGTATGCAGTTTTAATTAAAATTCTTTAATTCGCATAATTGATGTGTGCCACTGTTCACAACTTTATGTAAACACCAACAATTGCCGTTTTTGTTATTCCTTTGTTTATACCATTTGCATAAACAATAACAATTATTAGACAATTGTTCGTCAGATCTTTGTAGTGAAGATCTTCTTAAAACATACCGCGTCTTTACACAATACTGACTAAACTTCACTTACTCAATCGCCTCTTTGCCTTGCATTTTTTCTATGGCAGAGTAATTTGTCTGCTGCATGGTCTTGAAGGCGAACATTCATGACTTCGCCTTTTTCGAAATTTCGAACTATGTTTATATTTATTATTGTAATGTTGTTTGTGCATTTTTGTTTACATTTACTTTTGTAGTGTTGTTTGTACATTTTTGTTTACTTTTTTAAAATTTTTTTCCTTATGTTTGTTGTTATATTAAGCAATACGATAATTTGTAAACTGTTTTGTTTACTGCTGTTGTTGTGTTTTTGTAGCTTGTATTCATAATTCTAATGTTAGGCGATGTAAAAGCAAAATAATAGTATTGGCAGCTGATGGTTACATATTTTTTCAGTCAATTTGTTGAAAGACGTATTCCTCGGGGAACGATATTACGCTGATAACGTTTAGCTTTATATGTTTAAACTCGAAAAACTTTGATTTACAGAAAATTGGGCTAGGGCCAATGGACTTTGAATAAATATTTCTAAATCTAAATGTTTATTGCTCTCTACAACTGGAAGAGCATTTGTTGTTCCAGATATTATTCTCAAAAGGAATAAAATCGATTTTGTTAAGTAAGCATCTAACCTGGGTAGTATCTTTAATCTTCGGGTAGCTTGGGCTAACCACATTAATGTCATCTTTTTCATACGTAAACAACTGGCTACTGGCAACTGTTCTCCCTCCCCTTACCTACATTCCTATATCCTTTATTTCTTTCCTCCCCTAAGGATAATGTCTAATGATGAAGGTATAGCACTGGCTATTTTATAGTCACCAGCAGTAACTCGTTTCCTTACCGTTCGCATCTTCCCTCTTTCCACCTATCCTAAACCTGCACAATGCACTGCATGAGTAGGGGTCATCCCCTGAGTACGGGGGAAAAAAATGTACAATGGGTCAATTTCGACCTCCGGGTACTGTACTTGTCTTAATCGACAAGTGCACGTCCTCTAACCTTACCTAATCTAACTGGCTAAAACGTATTAATATGGATTTGAAATTTTCACAAATTCTGATATTGATAATAGGTGGGAACAGAACCTGTCTTACAATAATACAGCAAGTAGTGATTGAATCATACTTCTCTGCAGTGGATGTAAACGGTATTCGTTAAAGGAATGTGATAATGAAGATCTTGCGGTTTCAAGTTGTAGTTGTGGATGTAGTTTCTATAAGACGTTTATATTTGCCTTACGGAATGCTGCATTCGATAGGTTGTAGCAATTAATTTTAGAATAAATTATCTCTGATGCCAATGGCTACAAAAATTATGTGTTTAATGCCGTACGATATATGTCTTTGGAGTCTTGTTTATTTCAATTTCCGAGACCAAATCTTTTAAACAACGCATCATTATTGGGAAACGGTCACAACTCTGTGGAAAAGTCATTGAAAATTTCATTAAAAGATCAATGGTCTGTCATAATACTCTGGTCAGGCATTTAATGGATATTTAATTCCATAATTTTTATGTTTTCATATATATGAACAATAATTACAATTACGCTAAAGACTCTAAAACCGAAAGACAATAAAAGAAGGATATAAATGCCAGGATAATGATGGAAATAAAAACCATAATTTTCTTTCAATGGACATTTACACAAAAAAAAAAAAAAATGAGTTAAAATTTGCATTTAAATGGAAGAAAAAAAATAAAAGAACGAATAGAAAGCATAAAGGAAAGAATAATAAAACATGTCGGAACATACATTTCGACTTGATATAGAATTGAAAAGGCTGTAACCTTTAGTACGTATATAATTTCCTTAGGTATTGAAGTCGCCGTAGTCTAGAAGGTAGTGTGTACCCACAACCCAGTGTTCGAGCCTCAGACAAGACATTAAAACAAAATACAAAAAGTATTTCTTCGGCGATTTCCTCTACATAGATTTCTGGCAAAAACTCTGAGAGTAAATAAAATTGTCATGAAAAGTTTCTCAAAAATCTGTCGTTCGGAATCGACTTTAATCTTTATGTCAACAGATACATATCCGGGTATGTTTTGTGTTTTTAAATCGCCGTATCTCAGAAAGTAATAACTGTATTAACTTGAAATTTCATGATATCCTCGCTAGTAGTATTTCCTAACTTATTTCTAGACTTGAGTAAAAACGGTGGATGGGGGCCAAGCATATGATCATTTTTTCATTTCAATTCCTTCCGTCAACAGTAACATACTTGGGTATGTACAATGAAAATATGTTGATATTGAATGTATATTGAGTAAAATTTTCAAGTTTTTAATAATAAAATAAAATTCAAATTCAATCAATAAGAAAACATAAAGAAATTTTACATACGAATTTTTCTTAAATGCATTTATTGCATTGCGGCATATTACTTGAATGAGTGGCACACACGGGCATTTTGCATAACGTGGAGTATTTTCTGGTAGACCGACGTTTTCTCCATATGTAGCAATTATCTTTTGGGTTTTATTCTACCAGTTATGTCACGTTCGTCCACGCTTTCATTTGCAGCACCTCTTACGGTCAAAGATGGCCAATATATGTATGGCTTCAATAGCCTTGCGTGTGGAAAATATTTTTGTTACGTGTTTATTTTTGACTTTGTTTTCTATTATCGGCTTCACCAACTGTTCGCTGAGGCTTTGTAGGAACATTCTACGGCGGCTTGTTGAAGCATTCTGCAAGGCCAGCGACGTCTAGCAGGTTGCGGAAGAAAGACAAAAGCCCACTTTTTGTTCGTCGCTTTGTTGAATATTCTGCTAAAGTCTTGTTCATATTATCCCCATATTTGTTGTAATCTTATATTTGTTGTAATCCCTTATATTTGTTGTAATCTTAGATCATGAGTGGCTTTTTCTTTGGACCTTGCACTTCGCATGAATAATGCATTGTGGAAATAAGAACAACCGACTTATTCTGTTTTTTTTTTTTTTTTTGAGATATAAGAGCACAAGGCAATATTGTTACTGAAATCAAATGTAGTTGACTCTACCTACCATCCTTTAGATAAAGCAAAATACGGTGGTAGAAACAAACACTCGCCTTCTGTTCACTTTACCTAACCTTGATACTCTGCTGTCCATTATTAAACTTTTCGGTAAGTGCTAAGTTGTGGAGAAATTATCACAAACAATATTCTGTCAACTTACTTCCTTCCCTACCCTAAGTTTTTTTCCCGTTAGCCGCTTGCCGCCAATCCATATAAATTTGTCCTTTCATTGGATAGGATGAGATGGAGTCACATACTCGTACTTGGCGGGTTTCGAGGGTATATATTGGGTAAACCCAGTCAAACACGCTAGGAATTTAACTGTTCTTCAACAGTCACGTATTTAATTGGAGAGTTTTTGTTGCGTAGATTATCATTCAACATTAAATATAAGTCGGTTATGGCTGTATCCGTTGGTGTATCCGTTGTCGAAACGTATAAAGCACGCTCATTGAAGCTCGATATATTTGGATGACCAGGAATATAACAGAAAAGCACGAACATATCAAAATTTAAACAGAAGCAAAAGAATGCAACTACAAAACATAAGGAGAATAGAAGTTATGCTTCTGTATGACGTACGTCCAATTTTTTATCTGTTGACATAAAGGATAAACTGTAGGTCCCGCCAATTACGTATAAATTTAACACACACAACATTAGTAGTGTGAGAAACTAGGTCAATAATCCTGACTGAAGGGTTTTAATGACCAATTATGTATGTATGTATGCGTTTTAGGTGTTGAAGTTAACACACCAATTACTGTACGTCCTCATATTGTTTATATTCATATACCGACATGAACAGAGCTTATGGAAAATATTTTGAAGCTTTTTAAAGGATGTATGCGTTTTTTATTCAGATACTGAGAACGCATAATCATAGATTCTGCACTTACTTTAAAGAAATATAATACAACTGTCTGTTTTTACAGACACTACCCAACCAGCAATTTTGAAAATTTTTAATCAAATTCGAGTCTTTTTTGATTCTTCTGCGCGATAAAAAAGCTCGAATATGCGCTCATTTTTTTTTCTGATCATAAAAGACACTTTCGTCGGGAGAAAAAAGTGACTATAAGCGACTCTTCTTAAAAAGTCAATTTTGAGTCATTTTCTATATTATTTTAGAGTAATTTTCTACTCTTTTTCTAGTAGCTTTATAATTGTTTTCGAATCACTTTTCGATCATTTATTAGTCTTATTTATCTTCGTTTATGATACTTTTTCGAGTCGTCTTCCAGTCATCGTTTAATCGCACACGAGTCTTTTACGTGTCCTTTTATTGTCGTTTATGAGTTATGTTTGTATTAATTTGGAAATTCGAGTCTTTTTTGATATTCAATCATTTTCTAATCATAAAAGACACTTTCGTCGGAAGAAAAAAGTGACTATAAGCGACTCTTCTTAAAAAGTCAATTGTAAGCCATTTTGTATATTATTTTAGAGTATTTTTTGACCCTTTTTCTAGTAGCTTTAGCATTTTCGAATCACTTTCTGATCATTTATTAGTAATATTTACCTTCGTTTATGATTCTTTTTCAAGACGTCTTTCAGTCAATTTCTGATCGTTTATTTGTCTTATTTACCTTCGTTTATAATACTTTTTCGACTCGTCTTCCAGTCATCATTTAATCGCATACGAGTCTTTTATGAGTTCTTTTATTGTTATTTATGAGGTTCGTATTAATTTGGACTCGTTTTTAAGTCATTTATGATTAAAATTTGAGTCATTTATCAAGAGTTTTTATTAGGTTTACTGAGTTCTACGTTTACACTACAGCGATTTCGAAAATCAAGAAAAAAAGAAAGAAAAATTTGCAATTTAAAAAAAAATTGCACTTTTTTTCCTAGCTATCTTTTACATAAAAGAAAATTTATAAAGAAGAACAGTTTTTAATTATCTATCCCTTGTGCAAAATATGATCATAAAATATGTAATTAGAATCACTTTTTAAACCCCTGAATGATCTGTTTTTGATTAAGCATTTTTCAATCTTCAGTATAAGTGAGTCATTTTAAACGTTTGGATGATTAATTTCAGAATGCAATACGATTTTTTGTTGTAATTTAAATCGAAATCATTTTACTCATTCACACGAATCATTTATGAGTCCTTTTTCAATCGTGTAACTGACTAATAAGTTTTTGATTACCAAAAGTACTCTTAAAAGACTCATTAAAGTGATGTTAGTTGGCTACATATAATACCGCATACAAACCAAAACAAAAATAATACAAAAAGTACGTAGGTTTGGAGAATACCTATGTGAGCGCAGCTTTCATAAGCACATTATTAATAGGCTTAACGGTAAAAAAAGGAGTGTAGGAGAAAAAAATTAAAAGAATTTAACTGAGAAGCATGTGAAATGTTTTTCCTTCCTTAATGTCAATCATTTGGTTCGTCTCTATAATGCTCTGCCACTCACTTCGTTAGCATTCATTTTGCAAGCATGATACATGAATGTTATGCAAAAATATCTGTGTAATATGCATGTAAATAGTTCTGTAAGCTTCTCTAGTATGTTTGTGTGACCTACACGTGAGTGTATAACTCTAAAGTCCATGTTTGTATGTATATGTATTTGCATAACTCTCATACATATTACAAGGAAAAGTTGTTTTGTTTATGGATTTTTGTTTACTCGGCAACAGATGTAGGTTATGTGATTAGTTATTTTCTTGTTTTCCTGTGTATTTAATATGCAGTTTTATTAATTTACAAATTTGTACAAATACATACAAATGTTTATGTGTATAATATACATACATACGTATGTTCTCTCTGTTAATCAAAATATTAAAATAATCCATGAGCTATTAATTACAGTCTTGGATCTACTAATTCTTCAGCACCTACAAGGTGGCTGATATATAATGCAACAAAGTAAAGCGCAATATTTTTTTAATTTTATTGTTCAAAAGCATAAAATGTTGCAAATAACATCAAATTTTAGAACCAGTTTAGATTTGTTCGAATTTACCACCTTTGCTACGAATTATGGTCTTCAAACGGCCGACAAAGCTATTATAGACAGCAAGCAAGAGGCTCTCCGGTATTTTAGTTCATTCCCAGCGCAGCATCGTCTTGAGATGATCGACGCTTTGGTTTTTTTTAGCGAGAACCTTAATCTCCAAAATGCCCTAGGCACAAAAGCCCAACGGATTGAGATCCGGAGATTTTGGTGGCTATTGTGCGGTAGAAATGAAGCGAGGAACCTTCTTGTTAAGCCATTTTTGGTTGACGCGTGCTCAGTGCGGTGTAGTGCTGAATCCTGTTGGAATGTCCAATGGTCTACAGCTGAAATGTTTGCTTGCGCCCAGGACTTCAATACTGTCTTTAAGAAATTTTCCCCATAATATTCGGCATTTATTTTGACCCCACGGTCGATCAATATGAGCAGGGAGCGAATATCGGCCGTTGCTACTACCCGGACCATTAGCATCAACGCCGCTTGAGTTCTGGTGGCCAATCGCAGGTGTAAATTTTCAGCTGACTCCCTTTGGCAAATAAACCCGATAATTTTTTTTTTTTTGTTCACAAACTGCTCAATTTGGAATGGCTTCTCATCGGAGAGAACCAAATTCGGTAACCGGCCACTTCCGTGCAAGCAAAGTAACTCCTTGGCTATTTCCAGTCCAACTTTGTTTTTTGTCCATCGCTGAGCTCTTACACTTTTTGGAACTTCAATGGCTTTAGGTCAAGCTCATTTTTCAATATGTGTTGCATCTGTTCTCGCGATATGTTCAGCTCACGAGCAATTTTTCTACTATTGCGGCGTGAATTTCGATCAAATTTGGCCTTCACTTTCCGGATCATTTCTGCCAGTATCACGATGCAACACTGCCAGTATCACAGTAACGAGCAATGTTACGAGAAACAAAAAATTTATTCA
Source organism: Sarcophaga peregrina (assembly GCA_014635995.1). Classification (NCBI taxonomy): domain Eukaryota; kingdom Metazoa; phylum Arthropoda; class Insecta; order Diptera; family Sarcophagidae; genus Sarcophaga; species Sarcophaga peregrina. Next base: position 87,388,881 of record CM025790.1, on the reverse strand, counting down.
CATTTGAATGCTGGAGGGTGCTAACGTTAGCCACCTGTGGTTTTCCAGCCAAATATAAAGCTTGAATTCCATCACGAGTAACTGATTTTCTGAATGCAATAGATCAAAATGCTTTTGTAACCTTGTAAATAATAAAATGAACTGTCATTGGAATAAATCTGTCTCCTGTCAGACGAGCGGTTTACAAATGATAACAACCTGAAGTTGGTTGCAATACATATCAGCCGCCCTGTATGCCAACTTTTTACTAAAGTTCTTCTTCTTTTATTCAACATATATTGTTGTCCTTTACAAGAACAATGTCATGTTTTAAAAATTGCGTAAATAAATAAAGTTTTAAGTTTCAGTTCCTTTACGTGTCAGCAAGTGCATCTAGTGTGTTTTTAAACCACAACACTTATGCGTATGTTGCACATACATTTCGGTTTCGTTTAACAAATCGAACTTTTATCTCAATGACCATGTTGTACCAGTATAGTTAAGTTTTTAAAGTAATTTTATAATTAAACATTGAAACTTTAATACAAATCTTCCTTTGAATTGGCCTCTTCATGTCTTGCCTTTCTTGTCTTGTCAAGAGTTTGGTTTGTTTTTAGTTGTACTTTGAGAAAAATAAAAGTTTTTATATCATATTCTTGGATGTTGTTTAAATAATGTGGAATGTTCTAGAAAGTTGCATTCAAGGAACAAGAAAAAATTTGTTTTAAAGGGTTACTTAGCAAGAAAACTGAAAACCTGTTCTTTTACGACTAAGACTGGCTATTTTAAAGACTAATTAAATACAAAAAATTTTATGAAAAAAAGAACAACCAAGAACCAACTATAGATTCATATTGTTTATATTTTTCCAAAATATAAAGATATTGTCCTGACATTTACAGAAATGCAAGGTCTCACAAACATACACTCGTTGTCTCGTATATATTTCGAAATATTTTCAAATAAAGTTCTTATGACCGCAATATTATTCCATGTATTGCATAAGCAATTCATACAAAAATGAAACGTAAACAGATTACATCCATACATACAATGGCTTAGTCGGACTATTTAAACACCCTATCACGTAATAATGTTTTTCTGTGGAATATAAAACTGTCAATTGAAGATTTTATTGCTACGAAAGCAATTGATACGCTGTAACAGGTCTAGGACGATGCGATACATGTGTACATATCACTCCAAATCTTTATGTAGTATCACGACCTACCTTCTCACACTGTTTCTATTGTGTGAGTAAATTTTATATGCGAATGGGCAGAACAGATTTTCGAAGAACTTTTTCGTGGCAATTGTATTCAATCTCAGAGTTATTTCCAGAAATCTGTTTCAAAGCAATCGTCAAGAAATATTTGAATATTTGCGTTTGGACCATGCCCTCACAACTAATAAGCCCAATGTTCCGTTAGAATTCTTATAAGAAAGCAAACCGTTATCGTGTCGAACTGAAGAGGATCCCTGATTTTCCTGGTCAACAGCAGTTTTGAAATTCGGCAAGAAGGTATGTCGCACCATGGTGCTTTTTACAATTTGAATAAGTATTTTTGTAGGGGAGTATATATCCCCTCCATCTCCTTACCCTTATGTGCCAGTTTGTTAGCCTCCTCAAACCCAGTGGAGGTGGGTGTTACGTCAACGTATGCGGTGTAGAGAGTGCCTGCAACTCCTGCCGCCCCATTATTTGATCAGATAAGATCTTACTGCTTTGATTTCTGCTAGTCTGTCCATACATATGAGAAAAAATAAGATAAGAAAAATCTTCGCCTGAAACACGCTTGCCTAGTTAGAAAACCCGTGAGTCTTGTTCAGTGCCTGCTTATCGGAATAGACCCCAGATCAAGATCCACATTCCATCTTTAAACCACCGATGAAGATCTTGATGGGAGAGTCACCGATGACAGATTCAGTAATCGATTCTTCCCGAGAGTGAGTATGAGTCTTATATGTTCGTATGAGCACAGTCTCTGATATCAAGCAGTCGCAGTTCAACTTCGCACACAGTATTAAAGCGTTCTCCAACGTATATGACCTAATATGTCCGAGTATCTAAACATCAGTACAGTTCATGTTTCGGAGGAAGATGTCTAATGGTTGTAGAGGCAAAATGATATTGAGGCCAGTTTAATTCATGGACTTTACAGCAGCCGTAAAAAGTGTTTCAACAAATATGGTATGATTTAAAGCAAATAAAACTGTCTTCTTCATTACTTTAACCAATAAAATAGCGAGTCTTTATGCGACTCAATTACATATTCTTAGTTGATCACTTCATATTTGCACCAATTTTTTTAGTTTAGCGTATAAGAATATGGTGATAATACTACTTCCAGAACACAGAATAGAAACTTTCTTTTCCTCTCTTTAATACCCTTCATTTTGCTTTAACTTGTAATTCTTATATACAAATTATATAAAGTTTACGTAGTCGTATATACATACATTTACAGGGTGGCTGATATGAATTGCAACTAACTTCAGGTTGTTATCATATGTAAAAGGTTCATCTGACAGCTGACAGATTTATTCCAGTGACAGTTCATTTTATTATTTACAGAAAAAAAATTTATTCGTGATGGAATTCAAGCGTGATAGGGTGATTGCTTTATATTTGGCTGGAAAACAACAGGCATTTATATGTGACTAAAGCTTTTGTTTCTCGTACCATAACGGTAACAACACCAGAAATGATCCGAAAAGTGAAGGCAAGATTTGACTGAAATCCATTCCGTAGTGGTAGAAAAATTGCTGGTGAGCTGAACATATCGCGATAACGGATGCAACACATATTGAAGTTCCAAAAAGTGCAAGAGTTCACCGATGGACAAAAAAAGTTAGACTGGAAAGAGCCAAGGAGTTACTGCGCCTGAACGAAAATGGTCAGTTACCGAATTTGGTTTTCTCCGATAAAAAGCGATTCTAAATTGAGAAGTTTCGTACAAGCGCAGTAACTCCTTGGCTCATTCCAGTCTAACTAACGATTGGCCACCAGAGCTCAAAAGCCGCCGATGGCAATGGTGTGAGTCGCCGCAAAGGCCGATGGTCACTCCCCGCTCGCATTCATCGACCATGGGGTAAAAATAAATGCCGAATATTATCGGAAAAATGTCTTAAAGACAATATAGAACCCCTGGGCAAACAAACATTTCGGACGCAGACCATGCACATTCCAACAGGACTCAGCACCACCGCACTCAGCACGCGTTAACCCAGAATGGCTTAAAAAGTGGTTCCTCGCTTCATTTCTACCACACAATGGCCACCCAAAAGCTCCGGATCTCAATCCGTTGGACTTTTCCGCCTAGGGCAAGACGTCGCTTCGTTCGGAATGGGCCAAAATACTGCAGAGCCACTTTTCTACAGTCTGTGATGGCTTTGTCGACCAAAAAAAAATTACAAAATATAACGCTTTACTTTGTTGCATTATTTATGTGCCACCGTGTACATGGTGGTACAAATATAATTTTATTGGTTTCTTTATAATCTTCTGTTTAAGGAAACCACAAAATGAAAAGAATTTACAAATTCACAAGAGCATTGACGCTTTGTAATGTAAAATGTATGTATATATTGTTTACTGAAGTCATGTTTCTAAAGCAAACTGCAGTTGATATGTACCATGAAAGGTTATTTTATTATACATTTGAAAAGACACACATTAATTTAAGAAGGTAAATATCCGTAGTAGAATTATGTCTCTGAAACATGCATTATTTATGGTTTCTCTCTCCGAGATAGAAGCAGAGCAATTGAATTTCAAAATATTGAAGAGGAAATTGAAGCTGACATAACTCCATATTATATCGTGTTGAAGTAATTCAGTTACCAGAATTTATCTGGAAAGATGAAACTGAAGTCCCAAGACAAATAAATACTTCAAGAGTGCTCGTCATGCTGTTGTGCTGGCAATACAAAGCAGACGACAAGCAGTATAAATTCAGTCAGTCTTATGTGAAGACGCTGTAAAGATCTACCGAACAGTTTTTAGTGCTTACGCGAACAGAAGTGTAGAAAAGAATCGCGAACTAAACAAATTGTTGTTGTATCATCAAGTTGATAACAGTGGCACATAAAACAGTGCGAACAATAAAGAATCGATCTAAAACTAAACGCAAATTTATTTTTATTTTATTTGTACCAATATAAAGAGATTGTGCTTCACTACCCCCCATCGAAATTAAATACATAATATTTAAAAAATTTATTTATTTAGTAATTAATTACTAAAACTTAATCTATAGATTTTTCTTAAATAAATAATTCTTATTCTATTGCCGTGGGATACACAATATTTTTTTGATTTTCCCTCTGGTGCGTATGCATATAAAACTGCGGGTTTTCCTACTCGCGAACATGCGATCTGGATTTTCTAGACTAAGTTCTCAAACTTGAAAGGCCTGTCCTTGAGCTTTATTAATCGTCATTGCAAATGCTAGGCGAACAGAAAATTGCAGGCATGTCCGATGTGGTCATAGGAATACGTGGCAGCAATACATCAATTCCCTTAAACTTTCCAGTTATAATGTTCGCCTCGATAATATTGCTCATCATAATTTTTTTTTTTTCACTGCTAGTCGAGTGTTATTACAGAAGATTGTGGAGGATCAATATTTCTAAGTAAAATAACGGGAACACCATTTTTTAACTGTACGACATGTGGTGGAAAGACTAGTAAATCTAACGAATATAAAAATTCAACTGAATAATTAACGACATCCCCAATATTTGAAACAGTGTCGATCGATTAATAAGTTCTAGATTCCCATCGATTTTGATGAGAATATTGCTGTTGATGGAATTAACGTTAATATTTTTGGATGCTATTAACGCACGTTCAGAAAGCCATATTTTGGGAAATACACAATTTATTAATTCTTCTTTTGGTTGTGTCATTCTGCAAAAGTCTGATGGAAATTTTATATACTTTGTTATAGGATCCAATGGAATTTTTCCATTACCTAAATCAAGCAATTGTTTGAAAAAAATTGAAGCTGAAGCATCAAGTTAATTTTAGAATGTGAACATGTCGCCAAAGGTATAATGATTTTAGACATGCATTTAGCTCATCAGCTGGCTTTGATTCCAAAAAAGGGGATTCTAGCTGTTACAGTATTAGTCGTCTATAAACTTCAACCATACAAACACACAAACACACACTCGTTCATTTTTATATATTGTTACCCATAGCGAAGCGACCTAATATCGTTTAACATTAACGATAAACAAAAGCTACAAATACAAAGACCATGAAGCAATGCGTACACAATACATACGACACAAATACACACTAACGAATACAATGAACAGGATTACTAATATCAACACCAACAACTGCAACAAACATGTACAAGCAAAGCATCAACAAGTATGACAGAAAAAGGAATCGACAAGTAAGCGAACGCAACAACAACCAATGAGAACATAGTACACAAACAACGCTGCATTAGCTATAGAATTCTCGAGAAGGCGAGAAAGCTAACCTTCTACTTTGAGACCGTCATCAGACTAAAGATGTTCGCATATAAAAGGGCAAGATAACACAGCCAACCAGTTCAGGGTGAATTCAGTCAGCCTAGCGTGTATATGAAGACAAGACAAGAAGACAAGTGGGAAAAGAACTCTCGAAAATACAAAACCTGGACCATTCCACTTTAAGAACCATCATCAGGCAGGATAAAGCAGGCAACCAGTAAGTTAAAATCCAGTCAGTCTTTTGTGAAGACAAGTTGCGTGCGATGTAAAGTCTACCGAAGTGTTGTTAGTGTTTACGCGAGCAGAAGTGTTGTGCTTACAAAAAGGTTGTGGCCAGAGAATAACGAACAAGTGCTGTGGCTTATAAAAAGGTTATAAGCAGAGAAGAGTATCGAATGAGTACAAACTGTTATAGGTATTGTTGTGTACTTTGTTAAAGTTTAGACAGTGGCATATAAAAGTAGTGTGAATAATAAAGAGTGCCATTAAAATAATTACAGATTTGTTTTTACTTGGTTTGCAATTAACGAACTCATATAAAAACGTTTTTAAAAAGGTAAAAACGTAACAATATATAGGTAAGAATATAAAAATTTTTGTAATTAATTCACGTGAGAGGCACCACCTTACTATAGCTTACTCTGTTATCATTTTCTAGAAAGGCATATTTTAATAATTAGTTCACATTGGAGGTGCCACGCTCGCTTTTTGTCCAAAATATTTACTTTTAAAAAATTTTAGGACTCTAGCTGTTATAGTTTTTCAGATAAACAGATTTTCGTATTTACTTTATATGGGAAGTGCCACACCCACTATTGCTAGTTCGTCTAATTTGGTTCTAAATAGTTATATTGAAACTGAAGTTATTTGTACAAAATCTGAGGTATCTTGCTGTTATAGTTTTTCCAATAAACCCATTTTATCATCTTACAAAAGCAGTTAATGTTGCATATGTGAGCGTGGCACCTCGCTCATTTGAAATATCAAAATAAAAAGTAGCCTATAACTCCTTCCACATATACAGGAAGATACTGTGAAAATTTCAAGAAAATCGATTCAGCCATTTAGTTGTCTATAACGTTCAAACATCCATACATACATACACACATTCATTTTTGTATATATAAAGGTACACTTAATATGCAAAGATTATATTTTTCATTCTTCCTTTGTTGTATAATTTTCAATAAAAATAAAGTAAGAGTACGAAATGTACTAAAGAACAATCACCGCCCATGACCTCTTGACCATAAAGCCAAACAAGCAGCCAATTCAATAAGAGAAAGTAAAGAATAAAGAATACATAGATGACAAAAATTCGCCTTCAAGGAAAAAGAGTAAAAATGAAAAGCAAATAAAGTTACCAAATTGATGTAACAAGTTTAACTATGTGCAACAACTTAACACACATAAACTCTAGCAAAACCCATGTATTTTCACATGCACATCTAACGTGCATACATTCAAATACATTTCTTTTATATACACAGTACAAGGATCACAGTGGTATTTAGAAATGTTTAGAAATAAGTATTCAATATAAAAATATACTATCGGGAGGGACATCTATAAGTTTAAATTTGAACCATTAGTTATTTTGAATCGGGCAAAATACAGTGTATTATCTCCGCTGTACGGAATGAATCGATTTACCCTTCAGCAACGTTGGGATTTATTGGGAATTTCTTTATTTATATAAGTGGTTGCATTGTCGATGCGTCAAGACGAAAGCGCGTTCGTACCGTACATACACCCGAAAATATCGAAGTCAGAAACCATCAACATGAACCCTTCATCGTTCTCAAGAATTGAAGATTTCAAGCACCAAATTACGTCGAATTTTACGAAAAAATCTCGGTAGGATGGCTTCTGTTGGTTCGAGAGTTCCAACCACATTAACATCCGCTTAGTTTTTGCTTCGCAAGATAAGCCAATGAAAAACTACACGATGATGTCGGTTTTGCAAAAAAAATCATCTTATCTTGGTAAGTATGCTAATAAGAAAAATTTCCATCTTTGTGGCTCACAAAACCTACACACAAAGCTACCAAATAACTAAAGAATCAAATCGCCTAATATTACAAAAAAAAAAAAAAAAATCGTCAAAAACGTCAAAAACGTTCTTAGAAAACGTCAAACTAATCGTCACAAAAATTCAGTGCAATGTACGCTAGAACTGATACATTCTTTCTTTAGTGCCTTAGTTTCTAAAGAGAGTGTAAATAGTGCTTCACTTCATCTGATTTTCTTTCTATTTACACCGCTTATATTCGAAAGCGATTGGAATACAACACTCATGTATAGGGCAGGGCCTTAACGACTATTTTGAAACTTCTCGACCGTTTAGAAAAAAGGATGAAGTTGCCCGTTAATGACGGCAGGGAATCGAATCATTGGAGCATCGTTGCAATCTGATGTAGTGTCACTGTTGTATCGAAATTTTAACGGATTTTGTTCAAGCGAAATAAAGGACTTCTCCACGAGAATTATGTATTCCTACGCAACTCTAGCCTTTCTTGGCGGGCACCTATTGACCAGTGGGCCTCTTACTGCGTTACAGACAAAATTCGTTCTTTAGTCGAACTATTCATATGTGGAACACGTTTCGTGCAGAGATTAAATTCTTTGGCTTTTAAGACATAAGATAGAGAAAAATTTGACAATAGTAATAACTGCAAAGCTAAATAGAAACCTTAAGGTGGCTTTTAATATACTGAAGTAAAGAAAATATTGTAAATTTTTAATTTTTAAAAATCTTCAAAATAAGGGCATAACTCGTCACATCGTCAATATGATGTTTTTGGAGCAAAAGATCGTCAAAATGACAATAAATCGTTTAAATCTGGCAGTTATGCCTACACGTGGTTTTACAAAAGCCATTACAAGTGAGTGTTTGTTGTGGCTTGTGGAGCGGAGCCATCACTGGCTTGTATTTTTTTTTTTACAAGTAAGACCGGCGCTACCTATTCCACCACTATAACCGATATTTTTGTACCCGCTCTTCATGGTATTGATGTGAACGATGTTTGGTTTCCAAGGATGTTACAAATTGCCACACATCTCATGCCATAATCGGTTTATTATGCCAAACATTTGATGTTTGTTTCTTTAGCTAAAATGATGATGTTAATTGGCCGCTATACCGTTGGAATATTTTTTGCTAGACCACGTTTAAAAAAGTGTTATTCCGACAAACCAGAGACAATTGAACATTTCAAGGCCAACACTCGTGATGTACAACTTCCGTGTACAAAAATTGGTTCAATTTAATGAGGTACTGTGAGGCCCGCAGTATCAGCCATATGAATGAAATAATATACCATTTCTAACCTAAACATTGCCTTTTTTAAATTTAAGCTTTTAAATCACCCGCCCATTATATTTACTCATATTATGCTCATACTCATATTTGATATGTAAAATTCATACATGTCAAGTAAGTACATACATATGTGACGTATGAGTGATATTTAATTCCATTTGTTACAAACATAACAAAATTAAATAAATTTTATTGCATACTTTTCAGAGTAACTAAACTAAAGTAATATGGTGCGTATGAGTAATATATTGCAAATCCTATTCAATAGTAAGTATACGAGCAATAATATGAAATCATCCAGCCCATAATATTTTTCAGGTACGAAACAGTGCCCAAAAATAGTTCCGATCGAACCCTGGATCACGTTCCCTGGATCTGCGCTAGCAGTACTGCTTTCCATCTGATTGGAAACATGTTATCTAGTCTGATGAGTCCAAATGTAACCATTTTCAGTAAGATGGAAAGCAGTACTGCTAGCGCAGATCCAGGGAACGTGTTCAAAGATACCATGTGAAGCAAACTGTTAAACATAGTGGTGAAAATATTTTGGTTTGGGGATGCTTAATATGGTGGCATGTAGGCCCTCTACATTTAGTAGATGGTATCATGTGAATTTTATGGACAAATGTACTTATCCCGAAAAAGAAATTATTTTCCAACAGGATGGTAATCCGAAGCACACAGCAAAAAATTCAATTGCTGGAATGGCCGCACAAAGTTCAGACCTCAATCCGATTAAAAATGTTTGGCCATTCGTGAAAATCCGGCTCGGACAGTACGAAACAGCCCCAACAAATATGGTCAAACTTTGGGATCGTATAAATGCGAAATGGCGTCGAATTCCGGAAGATCTTATTGATCATTTGCTAGAAAGCATCTCAAACCGCGTAAATCAAGCTATTTCTAATAACGACCTATGGACCAAATATTGAAATTAAGCTAGTTTCTTGAATTTTCTTGAAACGTGCAAAATTGAGTTTATGTGGGTTGTTTTCGTTTTTTCATTCAAACTCATTAAATTGATTTCATTAATAAATGGTTTTTTACTGCTATTTGTTAGGAATAAAATAAAGAATTAAAATTAATTTGTTTTTTTTATTTGCTTGTATGTTTTTATTTTTGTGGATGACGAAACTCAGTATTGTGAACATGCACTCACTTCTGCTCGTCACTGTAGGTTTTCTAAGTACAGTGTACTCTCTCCTAAAGGACTCTTCTCTTAAGCGGACATCTTCAATAACTGGACACTTTTTTCAGTACCAAAATAATTGTAAGGGATTTTTAAAATATTTCTCTCTTATGCGAACAACCCTCCCATAACTGGACACATATTGACATTTTAGTTCCCCATAAACGGACACCTTACAGAATGTTAACATCATTTGATTAGATTTTTTATTCGTTGAGTGGATTATTCCATAAAACATGTATTTAAAAGGGGGAATCCCGAAAAGATAAAAAGCCTGTTGTCTTAAATGTTGTATATAAAAACACAAATTGTAAACTTCTTAAATTACAATGCTTATTTCAGTTTTAACTATTAAAGAAAAATTAAATGTCATTAAAATTTATAAAAATTAAAAACTTAGTGTAAGTAAGTTAGCAAAGAAATGTAAAATCGGTAAAACACAAGTTACTTGCGTCATCAAAAAGAAAGACAAAATTTTAAGATTGTGAGACACTAGTATCAATCCGGAGATAAATTGTCCTACTAATGGTTTATTAAAGCTCGATATAAAAATATTACAATACCTGGCATACTTATGAGAAGCAAGTCCAAGGAAACTTAATTACGTTGATTTTAATGCATCATATCGCTGGCTGGAAATATTCAAAAATACTACAAAATATCTAATCGGAATGTGTTGCATGTCTGAGTAGTTTATTTTGCAAAATCTTGAAACGTATTTGTTTTGTGACATTTTTAACATTAAACTTTTAAATGGCCCACCCTTTATATCCAACAATACGTATTAAAGAAAATAAAGCTTTAGATCGTAAAATAAAAAATGATTTCCTTTGGCTATGTACAGGGTGGCTGATATGTATTGCAACCAACTTCAGGTTGTCATCATTTGTAAACCGCTCGTTTGACAGATTTATTCCAGTAACAGTTTATTTTATTATTTACAAGCTTACAAAAGCATTTTGATCTGCTGCATACTGAATTCGAGAGTGATAGTGTGATTGCTTTATATTTGGCTGAAAACCACAGGTGGCTATCTCTAGAGCCTTCCAGTATTTAAATGTGAATAAATCCTTTGTTTCTCTTACCATTACTCGTTACCCTGATACTGGCAGTGTTGCATCGCGTCCAAAAATTGGACGAAAGAAAACGGTAACAAGGCCAGAAATGATCCGAAAAGTGAAGGCTAGATTTGATCGAAATCCACGCCGCAGTAGTAGAAAAATTGCTCGTGAGCTGAACATATCGCGAGAACGGATGCAATACATATTAAAAAATGAGCTTGGACTAGAGTCACTCAAGTTCCAAAAAGTGCTAGAGCTCACCGATGGACAAAAAAAGTTAGACGGGAAAGAGCAACGAATTTGATTTTCTCCATTGAGAAGTTATTCCAAATTGAGCAGTTTATGAATAAACAAAATGATCAGATTTACTTGCCAAAGAGGTCAACGATTGGCCACCAGAACTCAAGCGCCGCCGATGGTAATGGTGTGGGCTGCCGTAATGGCCGATGGTCACTCCCCGCTCGTATTCATCAACCGTGGGGTCAAAATAAATACCAAATATTATAAGAAAAACGTCTTAAAGACAGTATTGAATCCCTGGACAGACAAACATTTCGCAGACCATGGACATTCCAACAGGACTCAGCTCTACCGCACTCAGCACGCGTCAACCAAGAATGGCTTAAAAAGGAGGTTCCTTGCTTCATTTCTACCGCACAATGGCCAACAAAATCTCTGGATCTCAATCCGTTGGACTTTTGCGCCTGGAGTGTTTTGGAGAGTAAGGTTTTCACTAAAAAATACCAAAGCGTCGATCATCCAAAGACGGTGCTTTTCCGGGAATGGCTCAAAATACCGCAGAGCCACTTTTGTGCAGCCTGTGCTAGCTTTGTCGGTAGTTTGAAGGCTATAATTCGTACCAAAGGTGGCCAATTCATAAAAATCTAAACTGATTCTAAAATTTAATGTTATTTCCAACATTTTTTGCTCTTGAACCATAAAATTAAAAAAAAAAAAAATTAAAAAAATAGCGCTTTACTTTGTTGCATTATATATCAGTCACCCTGTACATACATAGACTCTTGTAGAACTATTTCTGTTTCTTTTCATTTCCTTTTGCATTTAATTTCGTTTGACCCTTAAAACTATGAATCGTTTAGAATTCATTGCGGTTTTGTATTGCAGCATTTCTATTTACTTTATTTACCATATTCACCCCTACATGTATTAGATATACTTACACATGTACGTATATATACCAAAATCGTTATAACGTCGTTTTTCTTTCACAAGGCTTTTAGAAGACCTAATGAAATTTCTTTGTAAAAATTATTATAAAATATTCATATTCATCTGACCGTATTTGCATACCAACATTATGGCTCTGTGGCTATGCTAAGGCATATGCATCGAGTCTTTGTATGTAGTATAATGTGGGGAAAGAAGCTATAACATTTCTACTCTTTGACATGGTTAAACATAACTTTGAAGTTTCCAAAATGCGAAGGTCAGTTGAAAAATTTAAAGATTCTTTTACTCCAAACAGTAAATTTATTTAAAAGACTTACTTGTTCGAAGAATAAAATACCAATTATAGACGCCAGCTACCAAGAATTATGTTCTGAGTCCTTGAAACCATGATGATCAGCACCAAGTCTAACACGATTATCATCTAAAGATTTCATGGCATAGTGAATCTGGTGGTAGGTGGCCCCACCCTTTACTGTAGAGAAACAAACCAGTAAGCCTTAAGAGACTTAGTAACAAAAATGCATAGAGCCACCAAGAGGCTACATATCCTGATTCTAAATTAGGGATCGATGAATCAATAGTAGCCAGAAACGTAAAATTTTTGGAAAACTCATGGAATAGAGTGGCGAGCAGAAGTGAGTGCATGTTCACAATACTGAGTTTCGTCATCCACAAAAACAAAACCATACAAGCAAATACAGAAAAGAAAATTAATTTTAATTCCTTATTTTATTCTTAACAAATAGCAGTAAAAAAACAATATTTAATGAAATGAATTCAATGAGTTTGAATGACAAAATGAAAATAACCCACATAAACTCAATTTTGCACGTTTCAAGAAAATTGAATAAACTAATCCAATTTCAATATTTTGTTTATAGACCCTTATTAGAAATAGCTTCATTTACGCGGTTTGAGATGCTGTCTACCAAATGATCAATAATTGTTGGGGCTGTTTCGTACTGTCCGAGCCGGATTTTCACGAATGACCAAAAATTTTCAAACGAATTGAGGTCGAGACTGTGTGTCGGCCATTCCATCAATTGAAAATTTTATTTCCCACCCCATATCTTTAGAATTTTAGCTGCGTGCTTCGGATCACCATCCTGTTGGAAAATAATTTCTTATTCGGGATAAGCACATTTGTCCATAAAATTCGGAAGATGGGTTGCAGAATCTTTAGATAGTCTTTTTTCGCTTGCTACCATCTACCAAATATAGAGGTAGGCCAACATGCCACCATGTTAAGCGTCCGCAACCAATTATATTTTCACTGCCATGTTTAATAGTTTGCTTCACATAGAATCCTTGAACACATTCCCCGAGTCTTCGATAATAGTACTGATTGGATGGATAACACCTGATTGGAAACGTGTTATCTTGTCGGATGATTCCAAATGTAACCACTTTCAGTAAGATGGAAAGCAGTACTGCTAGCGCAGGTCTAGGGAATGCAGAGATGGAATTTTTTAGCGCCAAATCAGTCCTTCAATCATATATATGGATCTGGCATCCAATAATGCATATTTACAGAAGCTTGTAATACAAATATTTAAAGTTTTAAAGAAAATTTGAACAAATTTTAATTAAAAGTTAAGCTGTGAACTGATAACAAAGAGCAAATTTCTTTAAACTGAACTCTATCTTTACGATTTATGAATTTAAAATAAATTTCTAATATATTATTACGAAAATGGAAACGGTTTAACATTGTTTAACATTAAAATGATAAACAAAAGCTACAATAGCAAACACCGTCAATATGAAAGGAAACTCGATAGACAATTAAGCGAAAACGCAACAACAAAGAAAGCAACCAAAATACACAAACAACAATGAAACTATGAGAGTTCTCGAGAAGGCGAAGCCACAAACATTCGACAGCAACAACATTCATCAGCCTGTTTACTTTGTCATATAAAAGGCAAAGCAAAGCAGGCGAGTTAATTAGTGGAGTTCAGTCAGTTTTGTGTGAAAACGTGTTGCGTGTGAAGAGAACAATCGTGATTTGAAAATTTCAGTTGTAAAGATCTGTTTTGTTACCGCTTACGCAATAAGAGTTAAAAGAAGAATAACGAATACGGAAAATTATTGTTGTTTTCATAAAGTTGTAAACAGTGGCACACAAAAATTGCGCGAAAAATAAAGAATTTAATTGAAACTAAACACAAATTTATTTTTATTTTGTGTGCAATCATCGAAGTCATATTTCAAACGTTTTTTAAAAGGTAAAAACGTAACAGTATTTTAAAACTTCTCTCTCAACCTACGTTACATTTAAAATTCATATTCATTCTTTATTTGTTTGGTCAAATAAACGTATAAGAATTGCATAACTTTGAGGTTTTGGTTTTGTAGAATTTTATGTAATACTAAGGGAAGAAGGGGGATGTAATACAAAACTAATTATTATCTTTTAATCAAAGCAGAAGAGACTCATACTTTACAAAAATTGAAGGGATAACATGTTGCATATAAAGGCTAACGCCACACCACAGAATGAAATAATATTTCAACACGCTGTAATACCCTCCAGTCTTATGGATATATGTTTGCATAGAACAAAAAGAAAATTTTTAATTTTTGTGGCATTAAAAGATTAAATTAAAGAAAATAACAGCAAAAGCAATACAAACAATTAAGAATTTTTGGTCGATTATAAGATTAACTTGAAAAATAAACAGGTTTGAAATAAAGTAGTAAAGTAAAAATAAAAATATTAAAATTTATCCACCCTCGTATATGTGTAAAATTTAATTTAAAAGTTTCGTTTAAGGGCGGAACAAAAGTTAAAATTTTAAATTTGATTTAAAACACTTGCTTGAAATCAAATCTGTTCTACGGGCCGGCTGTTTGGTGATTGGGTTTGAAGAAAAGAAATCTTAAAATCTGAATTGATTTGCGGACAGGTGCCATATGGTATCATTTATTATTCCTAACTGGCTACCACAATTCGCGTTGACGAAGCAAGTGGCTGAAGATAGAACCAATGTTCATTCCAAAGCCTTAGACTATACGATAGCTGAATCCGCTTTCAACCGTTTTTTTTCGGTTTTTTAGGAAAATACCGAATAAATAAATAAAACCTGCTGGAGAACGGTATTCAGGATATCAACGGACAGATCTTAAATGTAGCATGGAAGCTGAAATCTTTACAGAACATTTAAATCTTTGTCCTTTGGGCTATTCGATTATTCAGACTTAAGTAATATCACATGTAAACATTACGCATATGACATCAGATTATATTGTTACGAACATTAAAAATCTAAATACTGGTGTTTTGCTTTTATACCGTTCAACATTAAAATTATAAACAAAAGCTACAAAAATACAACAACAAACACCTGCATTAAAAATGGTAAATAAGTAAACAAAAATACAACAACAAACACTTGCATTAAAAAATGGTAAACAAGTAAGCAAAAATACAACAACATGCATGTTCACGGACACATTAAATGTAACAAAAAAGCCTTCACACTTGTACACGTTGATTGAAATGAAAATTTATTTGAATTTACATATGAAATTAGCAAATAACCCCAAATAAACTTCGTATATTTAACAGAGACTAGACAGAACTGGCCTACTTAGAAGCTTCCGGCTACTGAATATACATGATCGGAGGGAGGGAATATCTCAAACAGACTTCTGCTGAAACTGTAATGGTAGAGAAGAATAAGAAGCATTTGGGATTATCAAATAACCTCACCTATACTTCGTAAATTTACCACAGACTAAACTGATGCAGAAAAAATTTTGCAAATTTTTGAAGGTATTACTTCAATATAGAATTTGCCACTGGATATATGCATTCGGAGGATGGGAATGACTCACAGTGCCTTCTGTAAAAGTTGAAATTATGAGGAAAAGAGGAGCCTTAACAATTGGGCACGGCAATTGGGAATCTGTCTAGGCAAAGTGATTTGTACGGCAGTATTAAGTGTATCGGTTTATTAGATGAGATCCCGTAGTTCTAATGCGTAGAAGAAATCGAAGTAAAAAATAAAAAAAAAAAATTTTTACGAGGACCCTCTGCATAATGCTGACAAAACATTCTGAAAATAAAAAAAGTTTCAATGAAAGTTTCTCAAATCTATCAGTAGTAGCCAATTTTAAAGTATAGGTCCCGACACTCATTGATAAAGTTAATAGACACAACGTGGGTCATGTCAGAAATTAGGTTGTAGTCCTTATGACCAATTAAGTAAGTGAGGTTTTTAATCTAAACTAAATTTTTGAAATTGGGTACTAGGAAGAAATATTTGAGTCTTCTACGGACTTTCAATCATGATTACAATTGTTTGAAATATTTTAACACTACCCAAGTCAGCTTTGTTTAATGCTAAGTGACCACTTTGTTTTAAATCCCGTAAATCCTATTCCATTAACTTTATTTAAAGTTAATGCAACACATTTACTTCGATTTACGTTTCTTCTTAACTTATACTTTGGTTTTCAATATCTTTCTTAAGCGTATTTTTCTTGTCCCACTTTTCGTTAAGATTACTTATAAAATTTTAAATCCATAAGACGTTTTTGACGTTGGGTTTGTTTTTAAAGCTAAAATTTAATACACTTTCAAAGAATGAAAAAACCGTCATGTTTTTTTGATAACCGTGCTTACAGATTTGCGAAAAATTAATTTCAATTGAGTGTTTCAGACAAGTTGTACGGTACAGAGGTACTTGTGAGTAGTTACTTTGAGTCTTAAGGAGTTGCCTGCCTTCTACACAATTTATGAACTTGTGTACGAATTAAAATCCTTAATTTCTTGAATATTAAAAAGCACTTTTCTCATTATCGTTATACAACATACAAGAGATTAACAAAGTTAGGGCCATTACTACAACTTGCGCTTAACTTAAGTGAAAAATTCAAGGAACAGAATTTCATTATTATTTGAGAAACTCTTATATCATACACTGTCATTTCTGTAAGTATCGAATCTTCTTGAATTTACAAATTTGGGTAATGATGGATTTTCTTGATTTGGGAATATTATTGGATATGAAATTTTCTTTTATTGATCATATTAGTTTGATGATTGGTAAGGCTCGGGCTGTTCTTGGTTTTGTGAAAAGATGGGCTAGGGGATTCATTTACCCTTATGTAACGGCCAACAGTACATTTCACTTGTTAGACCTATTTTGGGGTATGAGTCTGTTATTTGGAATCCATACTATCGTTGTCATAGTGATTCAATTGAATCTGTGCAAAAGCAGTTTTTATTATTCTGTTTACGTGGCTTAGGATGGAATTATGGCAATGGGCTTCCGTCATATGAGGCTAGATTAGCCTTGATAAAACTTCCAACTTTAGAACGTAGAAAGGCTGTTTTAGGGGTTTGTCTTATTTCTGGTTAATCTGGTTAAAGGGGATATCGAATCAGAGTTTTTGCTTTGTAACCTGAATTTCAATATTCCAGCAAGATTTTCACGGCACTATCATTCTCTTTCTTTAGATTTCTATGGAACGAACTATGGATGTAATTTTCTTTTTCGTAGATTATGTAATGATTTTATTGATTTTAATTGTAGTGTTTGTAATATAAAACGTAGCTTGTATGCTGGCATTAATTTATAAATTATTATAAAAAAAAGTATTCTCGTTCTTGTCTTAGGTACTTACTTACCTAATTGGCCATAACAACCCGATTAACGGATTTCGGCCTGCCGCAATACATTCTTCCAAGCGCCTCTGCTTCTTGCGCGCCTATGCCAATTGGTCACATCAATCGATGACAGGGCTTCCTCGATTTGTTCATTCCAACGGATACAAGGTCGTCCGTCCTCTTCGCCGACTTTCGCAGATTCCCGCATCAAATACTCGTCTCGCCGGAGCATCCTTCTCCATTCGAACGACATGACCGAGCCAGCGCTGCCACTGGATATTAATACTCTGTACAACGTCCATATCGTTGAGGAGCTCATACAGCTCACTGTTGAATCGGATGCGAAAATCATCGCCAACTCGCACTGGACCGAAGATCTCACGTAGGACTTTTCTCTCAAATAATCTCAAGGCAGCTGCATCTGTACCTACTAAGGTCCATGCTTTTGCGCCATAAAAAAGCACGGGTAGGATGAGCGTCTTGTAGAGTATTAGTTTCGTCTTGCGAGAGAGGTCTCTGCTACTCAATTGCCTATTGAGACCACAATAGCATCTGTTTGCAAGAGTAATCCTGCGCTTTATTTCCAGACTGACATCATTTTCGATGGTAACGGCGGAGCCAAGGTAAATGAATTCCTTAACTGGATCAAAAGTATAGTTATCGGCCGTAATTTGAGAATCAATACGCCGCTCGGCTCTACTTGTCGATTACTTGTCTTAGGTAATTCCGTTTTATTCTTACCTTATTCAGCTTGTGATTAAGTTCTGTAGCTGTTTTATGTTCTCGTTGTCATAACATTTCCCTTACGGGCTATAGTCCGGACTGTAGTGTGTACGTATGCCTACGTAATGGGGACGAGTCCTCAGCGGTCGGGTGAGGGTGGGTTATAGTGTGGTCGGAGACGTTATAGATATTAATTTCAAACATATCCTCGATCAACTTGATTTTAGTTTATCACCACTGAATTCAATTAAATCGTATTCAGTAAACAGAAAGCAGTGCTTTAAATTCAGGTATACGCAATCTAACTTCAATGATGTACTGTTAGGCATACCACAGGATAGTTATCTTAGGCCGCTCCTATTTACTCCTTCTGTTATCAAAAATTCAAAATATTTTTGTCATTTAATAACATTGAAGACCAAGTACTTATACGATATGATATTGGCTGCTTAAGCTCTTCGCGTACTACTAATTTAATGGAGCTTCACTAGAATGTCTCCAATCAATGGATTTCACAAAGTGAATGGTGGTATTCTTGAACTAGACTTCAGAAATCATATTACATCAACTTAGTTAGTAAAGCTACATGTATCCTGGGCTTAATTAAACGGTTGGCTAAAGAGTTTTCTGAAGCCTTATGTTAACAAACAATTGTTTACCACACTGGTTCGTCCAATTCTGGAATATGGATCTGTTTTTTTTTGTATTTTATTTTGATGTCTAGCCTGTGACTCGAACCCTGGCTTTACGTCTAATAAGCCAGCACACTTCCGGCTACTTCACAGTATGCCTTAATCAATCATAAAAATTTAAAAATTTTTTGAATGGTCATCCCAATTTACTTTGTAAATTACCGGAAAAAAAAACTTAAACCCTCAAGAATTTTACACAAAAAATATTAAATTTTTTAAAACTCTTCATTTCCCATTCTCGAGACTTTTCCAAGGTTTTTCGTGCTTGTATTTCTTTTGCTTTTAGCAGTATTTCAACTTTTTTCGAAATGATTTAAAAGCCAAAACCCAGCATGAATAAGAAAACCCGAAAGTTGGCAACAGCTGTTGATGGTTTCATAAATGTTCCTTGGCTGCCATTAGCTGCCAAATGTGTAAAATTAAAAAAAAGACTACAAAGGATAAAGGAAAGTTCAGAAAAATAAGTTACAAGTCAATGCAAATAATTTCTAAGAAAACAAGGAAAAAAGGCAAGAATAAGATGAAAGATAAAAAATATAAAATGCTTAGGCAACACATGGCAATTAATTTTGTTTAATAATACCAAAATGGCATCGTAATACTTGTCTAGTCGTACCAATTTTAAATGAAACAATTAATCTTATTTAATACAAACAACAAAACATTAGTCATTACAACCCTTCAGTTAGGATTACGACCTAGCTTCTTACACCATTTATATTGGCAGTGCTAATTTTACATAAGAAGACTCACCTTCAGTTTAAATTCGACTCCAAAGGAAAGATTTTTGGGAAAATTTCCAGGCAGAGCTGTTGCCAGAAGACTGCTTAGAGGAAGTCGTCGGGGTGGTCTAGTAGGTAGTGTGCTGCCTTATTAGACGTGAAGCCAAGCCAGACATCAAACATAAAAAAAAATACAAAAAAAAGTATTTTTCGGCGATTCCTTCTCTTTCTTTTCTTGTTTTTCAAAAACCTGTCGACTTTAAACTATAGGTCCCGCCACTTCTGTATAAAATGAACACACACAACATAAGTGGTGTGAGAAACTGCCGGCTTCTTGGGGCCGATTGCTGCAAACTGTCTAATGGTGAAGGTATAGTACTGGCCATTTTATAGTCACCAGCAGCAACTCGCTTCCTTACCGTTCGTATCTTCCCTCTTTCCACTTTTCCTAACACCTGTACAATGCACTGCATTAGTAGGGGTCATCCCCTGAATGCTCTTGCGTAAGTTAATTTTTGACATGACTGGCAGGAACTACAGTTTGACATCGACTCCAAATCACAGATTTTTGGAAAAATTTCCAGACAATTTTATTAACTCTACGAGTTTTTGCTAGAAATCTGCTGACAAGAACTCGCCGAAGAAATATTTTTTCATAATCTCCTTTTGATCTCTGACCTGGGAATCGAAACATGGCCTTACGTCTAAGCGTAAGCCAAAATACTACCTATTAGTAAGTAAAGATTCTGTCCTTAATTGCAGTATTGATTTTCACAATTACGAATAGTTTAACTACAGTTTTACTCTTTTAAAATATATCAACTAAGCCATACAGGGTGGCCGATTTATAATCCAACTAAGTAAAGCGCTATATTTTTTAATTTTTTTTTTTAATTTTACAAATTTTAGATTTAGATTTGTTCGTATTGGCCAACTTTGGTACGAATTATGGCCTTCAAACGGCTGGCAAAGCCATCACAGGCTGCACGAAAGTGGTTCTGCGGTATTTTGGCCCATTTCCAGCGAAACGGCGTCTTGAGATGAACGACACTTTGGTATTTTTTAGTGGAAACCTTACTCTCCATAATGCCCCAGGCGCAAAAGTTGAACGGATTGAGCCATTGGGCAGTAGAAATGAAGCGATGAACCTCCTTTTTAATCCATTCTTGGTTGACTTGGTTGGAATGCCCATAGTCTGCGGCGGAAAAGTTTGTCTGCCCAGGGCTTCAATATTGTCTTTAAGACATTTTTCCGATAATATTCGGAATTTATTTTGAACCCACGCTCTATGAATATGAGCAGGGAGGGACCATCGGCCGTTATGGCGGCACACACCCACACAATCGGCGGCACTTGATTTCTGTTGGCCAATCGCAGGTGTAAATTTTCAGCAGACCCCTTCGGCAAGTAAATCCGATCATTTTGTTTGTTTACAAACTGCTCAATTTGAAATGGCTTCTCATCGGAGAAAACCAAATTCGGTAACTGGCCACTTTCGTGCAAGCAAAGACTCTCCTTGGCTCTTTCCAGTCTAACTTTTTTTTGTCCACCGGTGAGCTCTTACACTTTTTGGAACTTCAATGGCTTTAGTCCAAGCTCATTTTTCATATGTGTTGCATTCGGTCTTGCGATATGTCCAGCTCACGAGCAATTTTTCTACCACAGCGGCTTGGATTTCGATCAAATCTGGCCTTCACATTTCGGATCATTTCTGATGTTCTTACCGTTTTTTTTCGTCCACTTTTTGGACGCGATACAGTACTGCCAGTATTACAGTAATGAACAATGGTACGAGAAACAAAGGATTATGAAGGGCTCTAACGATTGCCACCTGTGGTTTTCCAGCCAAACATAAAACAACTACATTATCACGCTTGAATTCCATCACGAAAAATTTTTTTTCTGAATGCAATAGATCAAAATGCTTTTTTAAGCTTGTAAATAATAAAATGAACTGTCACTGGAATAAATCTGTCAGCCGTCAGACGAGCGGTTTACAAATGATAACAACCTGAAGTTGGTTGCAATACATATCAGCCACCCTGTACATTTTTTTCTTGTCTGTGTGTACAATATGGATGATTCCTTTTCAGTATTTGGTGGAGCAGTTACAATATTATGAAACAATTTGTAGAGAACATTCCTTCAATTCGTTAGAATTTTGAAATTCGTTCAAATCTTGTTAAATTACTTTTAAATCAATTCCTTTAAAGGAAAAATCAAATTTTTGTTTATACAAAGAAGAGTTCATTATTATTGAAAAATATGTTCGTATTTATTAAGAAAGCATCCAACAATATTCGTTTTGTATTTTTTTATGAAATGACTGCTTTCATAAATAAAATTATTTTGCCGTTGACAAAATAAACCACATGCAACGACAGTTTGTTCGGTGGACTGGTTGAGTGGATAAGGGAAAAATAATAATAAAAATTAAAAAATAAAACAGAATACAAAGATGACAGCATAAAAATCGTTATAAATTTTTGCCATAGTTACATGACAAACGACAGAAACTTTTGTTGTTGCAGGGACAACAAATAAATAACTTGAATATGAATGACACAACAGGGAAAAGAACTTATATTTTATGTAACGTACAGACATGTGATTTAAAAATACTTCCCTTTCATGCATACATACATACACTATCAAATAATTTTGTTTAAAATCTCTCTAAAGTATTGACAAACGAACGAATATTCTCCTAATGTTGCCAAACTCCCAATCAGCATATCACAGTACATTCCAAAATATTTTAAAGAGTTTTTTTTTCAGCATAAAGTAATTTCATTCAAAGGGTACTGACTTCTATTGGCGTATCAGTAAGGATTTATGCAACATACTGTTGAATATTTTTACGAAAAGTATCATCAAGCCAAAAACTGTTGTACTTATGTCAATATATTCTAAATTTTTGAAATTTTTAGTTTATGCAGACATGGATTTATTGATCTGGCATGTACAGTAGCGAGCACAAAAAATGCAACACTGTGCCATATGATCTTTAATAAGATCTGTTTCAAAATAACGGTAACTAATTTATATATTTTCTTTTCATTATAAGTTCAATTATAAGTTTTCAAAATAACCACAGTTTATTCCAAATTCTGCTTTAAAAAGTTAAATATTTTTGAATTAGTGAAAAAAGTCCAAATTTTTAGCGAGCAAAAAAAAAAATGCAACATAATAAAAAAATAGTTAAAGTAAGTTATTTATTCAATTATAATTGAAAATTTCTTAAATAAGTTATACAACATGTGTTTTGTAATAGAAGCAGCTCTCAGCTGACAGCAAAACTGCAATCATTAAAGCCTTAGAAGAAGGGAAAATCCTATGCGTGAAGTTGGACACCTCTTTGGTGTAAATCAATCAACCGTATGTCGGATTAAATCTCGATTTTCCTTGCGAAATAGTGTGGAAAAGAAAACAAGGTAGTGGTAATCCTCGAAAAACTACCTCTCGCCAAGACCGCCAGATGATTGCACTGGTTAAAAAAGATCCACGAAAGACCGCAATGGACGTTGCTAATTTCGCAAATGAGCAAATGGGAGTCTCTATAGGCGTTCACACTGTTCGCCGTAGGTTGAAATAGGCTAATTTGCATGCGAGACGACCCGCAAAGAAACCTCTCATCAGTGCAATCATTAAAAAGAAGCGCCTGGAATTTGCAAAACGTTACAAGGATTGGTCAAATGAACAATGGGCTAAAGTCTTGTGGAGCGATGAAAGCAAATTTAATTTGTTTGGCTCCGATGGGATAAATTTTGTTCGAAGACCGCCTGGACAGAGATATTCTCCAAGATATCAACTTCCAACCATAAAACATGGCGGTGGATCAATAATGGTGTGGGGTAAGGAACGATATGTTTAAAAAAAATTATTGATTTTACGTCACGTATTTACAGGTGCGTTTTCCCGTGATGGGGTAGGTCCCTTAACTCAAATCGAAGGAAAAAGGGACGCCAAGAAGTACTGTGAAATCCTTGGAGAACACATGCTTACTCATCTGCGGGAAAAAATGCCTCCTGGTAGCATATTCCAACAGGATAATGATCCAAAGCAATCAAGTTGCTTAGCTCGAAACTTTTTAAGCGACACTGATGTCAATGTTTTGGATTGGCCATCACAGTCTCTCGATGTAAACCCCATAGAAAATCTATGGGAGCTATTAGATCGGGAAGTTAAGAGGAAACATCTGTCAAATAAGAGGCAATTAGAAGAAATTTTGAAAAGTGAATGGGAGAAAATATCCATTAACACATTGATAGCTTTAGTCGACTCTATGCCTTTAAGGTTGCAAGAAGTCATAAAAAATAAGGGCTACGCCAGTAAATATTAATTTTAAGATTTTTTTTGTAAGAATTACTATTTAATTTAAATAAACACATTAAAATTTATGCTGTTGCATTTTTATTGCTCCCATGAAATTCGCACTATTTTTAATATATGACAAAATAATATATCATTAATTAAAAATATTTACATAATGTTATTGATAATAGGTATCTATAACTGTAGGGATTAATAACC
Organism: Sarcophaga peregrina; assembly: GCA_014635995.1. NCBI lineage: Eukaryota > Metazoa > Arthropoda > Insecta > Diptera > Sarcophagidae > Sarcophaga > Sarcophaga peregrina. Next base: position 87,364,362 of record CM025790.1, on the reverse strand, counting down.
CAAAGAAATATTTTGAACTGGTCACCATTTTTTTTTAAATTATCGCACTTAAAGATAATTATACCCAACGTTGCATTTTTTGTGCTCGGTACTGTATGTACAAACTCCCAGCTAGCATTCGGAAGATTGTTTTTATAAAAATCATTTTAATGTACTTTTGGTGATCAAAAACTTATTAGTGACTTAAACGATTAAAAAAGACTTAAAAATGATTCGAATCAATGAATAAAGTGAGTTCAATTAAAAATACAACAAAAATTGTATTGCATTGGGAAATTAATCATCCAAACGTATAAAATGATTCACTTATACCGAAAATTGAAAAATGCTTAATCAAAAACAGATCATGCAGGGGAAAAGTAATTCTAATTACATATTTTATGATCATATTTTGCGCAAGTAGATGATAAAAAAATGATTTTCTTTACAAATTTTCTTTTATGTATAAGATGGCTATGAAATAAAGTACATTTTTTATTTTTTTGAATTGAAAATTTTTCTTTGTTTTTTTTTTTAACGGAAAACAATATTCCTTTAAATAAATTTTGATTTCTGATGTACATACACCAAGAATGTAAACCTAATATTCTTTCTGGTTTTCATACTTATCGTTCATATGAACGTCATTTTTGAAACCGCTGTGGTGGAAACGTATGACTCAGTAAACCTAATAAAAATACTTGAGGAGAGTAAAAGAGAATTATAAGTACGACTAACAAATGACTCAAATTCTAATCATAAATGACATAAAAACGAGTCCGACAATAAAAGGACTCATAAAAGGACTCACAAAAGACTTGTATGCGATTAAACGATGACTGAAAGACGACTCGAAAAAGAATCATAAACGAAGGTAAACAGATTATTAAATGATCAAAAAGTGATTTGAAAATGATTATAAAGCTACTAGAAAAAGAATCGAAAATTACTTTAAAATAATATAGAAAATGACTCATAAGTGACTTTTTAAGAAGAGCCGCTCGTATTCAATTTTTTATCCTGACGTATGAGTCTTTTATGATTAGAAAATCAGTACATATTGGAGCTTTCTTATCGCGCAGAAATATCAAAAAAGACTCGAATTTCCAAATTAATACGAACATAACTCATAAATGACAATAAAAGGACTCATAAAAGACTTGACTGCGATTAAACAATGACTAAAAGACTACTCGAAAAAGAGTCATAAACGAAGGTAAATCAGACTAATAAATGATCAGAAAGTGATTCGAAAATAATTATAAAACTACCAGAAAAAGATTCGGAAATTACTTTAAAATAATATAGAAAATGACTCATAAGTGATTTTTTAAGAAGAGTCGATCGTAGTCAATTTTTTTCTTCCGACGAAAGAGTCTTTTATGATCAGAAAATGAGCGCATATTCGAGCTTTTTAATCGCGCGGATCAAAAAAGGCTCATATTTGTACAGTGGATTATAAATGATATTAAATTAATAGTGGCTTATTAAGGCTAGCAGTGTAAGTCAAGTAGAACACATATGCTCATGTGTTTTTGAAATGTTTTGAAATGTTTTTAAGTCAGTATTTTAAATACTTTATTTACTTATTTAATTGGCTATTAAAAACCTGATTAATGAATTTCGGGCTGCCTTAAGACATACTTCCTCTTCGGTAGGTGGCCATAAAAATCGTTTAAAGGGTTTTCTAGATTTAATCCTTTCAACGCAGGCCAGGTCAAATTCAGCATCAAATATCCTTTTCCCCAAAATATCCTCTTAGCCTCAGGACAAGAGGGATTTAAATTTTGCATATCAGTTTAGAAATTAATCAATAAGGTTGTGCGTAAAGTCCAAAAAAAAAAACAGTTTTTGGATTTGAAGGTCCGAGAAATGTAAAACAAAGTTCTACTCAACAAAACTCACAACCTAAACTATGTCATTATCTGGGTTTATTTTGCCTATCGCACCGTGTTATTGGTGCCTGTTATAAACATAATTAATCGAATTTGAAATTGTTTCTTAAATTTCTATAACAAAGAAAAACTTATAAATCACATGTTGAAGGAAAGGAAAAAGTAAACAATAGAATTTTTGGATATCGAGTTGGTTATTATTATTAAAATAAATTTTATATTGTCAATGGAAATTGACTTGCTGTGAAGCAGAAAATTTTGCTTATGACAGGTTAGTTCATTTTCTTATATTTAGTTAGTGAATTTGGTACAAAGAAAAAATAATAATAACAATAAAGCGGTTTGGGAATGATATACTACATTATACGGACAGTGAGTAGCCAATAAATTAAGGAAAATTCAAAAGAATATGCTTAGAAAATTTTATTAAAACGAGAAGATTGAAAACAAGTTAAAAATAAATATAAAATGTTCACTCGCCTTTCTTGGCGGGCACATACATATGTATGTGGTTGATTGATCAGTGGATCGCTTACTGTATTACAGACAAAATTCGTTGTTTAGTCGATCTACTCATATGTGGAACACCCTTCGTGTAGAGATTGTAGTTTTTGGCAGTTAAGGACATAAGATACAGAAAAATTTCGCAATAGTAATAACTGCAAAGGTAAATATAAAGCTTAAAATGGCTTTAAATGTACTGAAGTATAGAAAATTATGTAAATTTTTAATTTTTAAAAATCATCAAAATAAGGGCATAAATCGTCACAGTGTCAATATGATCTCTTTGTAGTACAAAACCGTCAAATCTGACAGCTATGCTTAGTACACTTATTAGGCAAGAGACAATGGTTCAAACTCCATGCCAGATATTTCGAAAAATTGAAATATGAAGAAATATTTCATAAACGACTTTCAGCCAATAGATTTCTAGAAAAAAAATGTGAAAGTAAATAAAATTGCAATGAAAAGTTTCTCAAAAAAATCTGTCGTTCGATGTCAACTTTAAACTGTAGGAGCTCATGCACAAAATTAAAGCACATAACATAAATAGTGTAAGAAGCTAGGTAATAAACGACCAGACTGAAGGGTTCTAATGACCAACTATGTACGTATGTCCTTGACCAAAAAGAGTACAATGTAACTTTTATTGTCGAAAGATACAGCAAAGCAATCAAATGGAAAACTATAAATTATATGAACATACTGCCTTCTATCGGTGCCTGTAGAGGCAAAAGCATTTACAAATACTTTACCCAGCATCTCTTAAATGGATCAGGTATAACGGTTAACAATAAGGAAAATACAAAAATGAGTTGCATCGCATCCGTGATTCTTTACTGTTTCGAGGTATGAACTACCAAAATGTCTAGACGAGATTTTTATGTAAACATATATTAAGTACATACCATATGCATATGTATGTGTATACATGTGTATGTATAATCTCTGTTTTTTTCTTTTTTTTCATTTCAAGTTTATTGTTGTATTTTTTTGTTTCTTTTTAAATCCACATCTTACAGTATTCCCTCGATTTACGTCGTATAATGTTTTGGAAAAAGGCGACGTTAATAAAAATAACGTAAATCAAGACGACAGTAAATCGAGGGAATACTGTACTATTGTTTTGTCAATCTTTGTTGCACACATACACACAATAGGTGGCAATTTTTCTATGTCGTTTAAGATTTGTTGCTTATGTTAGCAGTGTTGCTGCAGGTTAGAACATAAAACAGTTACCGGACTTAATGCAGGTATCCTCTATACTTGCAGTCTCTTATATTGCATAGCAGAAAAAGTAGAATTACGAATTTTATAAATTTCGTATAAGAGAGTCCTTTCAATGACAACAAAAGTTTTTCTTTTATTTTATTTTTCTTTAATTTGCTTTGACAATTTATTTTCTTTGTAGTTGCTATTATTGAAATCTCTTTGTTGTTGTTTTTTTTTTTGGGGTTTTATTCTCCATGGGTGAATAAAAATCTTTTGTATGAAGAAAAGCAGATAACAAAAGGAAAACAAAAAAAAAATTATTTTAATTAATGAAAGTTTCTAAAAACTTTAAAATAAATTAATGAAAAGAACTAGAGCGATCTTAATTCTAACACAGAGGTAGTTTATTGAAATTAAATACAAATTAACTACAAAAAGGAGCCCAAGATAAGGGTTCTTCCAATAAAAGGTGCTTTTACGTACTAAATTTACCCCCCTTTATTCTTCAACCACTCTCTTCCCGCAGGACAACCCTTAAGTATTACTGTATTTCTCCAGCCTTGGAAGTTCTAGCATAGCTACAGACATTATGAATTGGTTCCATAGAATCCTAAAATTAATCACTTCTTCCATAAGCCAATTTGGTCCAAAACTCGTTTTCCCGAACCATCTAAATCTGGGTAGAATGTGTATGAATAGAATGCAATAAACCTAGAATTACCTCACATAGGAATGAACAATTTTTAAGTATTATTCGCAATAGTTAAGAGTAAAATATTTACAAAAATACTAAATCAAGATAAAGATCATATCCCTACTATACCATACAGTCCAAGAAGTTTTCTAGCTAATTTATTGAAATTATATAAAAAAGTATACACAGCGTTGCCAGAAGCTTTGACAAGAAAATAATCATATGCAGAAAAAATATCATATTTTCTGGAAAAAAAATTATAATTTTTTAATAAAAATTTTTTTTTTTTCGAACGTCCCCGGCCTCACACTAACCCACCCTCATCCGACGTCGTCAGTATACATCAGAATATTACAATCAGAAACAGCAGAAGGAAGATCATTCAGATACAATAAAAACAGTAAACGAACACCAGAAGTAACATATACAGTCTTAGACAATGAATTCCTAAACAATACCCTCTGAGTCCTAAGGGAGAGGTAGGAGTCCAGCCAATGATGAATAGTATCAAGAATACCGATTAATGAAAGTTTAAGAAGCAAAATTCTATGATCAACCCTATCAAAAGCTTTACTGAAATCAGTATAAATTACGTCAGTCCGAGCACCGACATGAAAGCCCCTGTAAACATATGTAGTAAATTCAAGATGTTTAGTAACAGTCGACCTGCCTTTCAAAAAACCATGGTGGAAAGGAGATATTAAAGATCTTGTATTAAAAAAGAGATAATCCGTCCCTAGTTTCTCCATCATCTTGGGAATAGCACTGAGCTTGGCAATAACCCTGTAATTGGAAATATTAGATTTATTACCCGACTTATGCAAAGGAATTATGAAGGAACTCTTCCAAATAGATGGAAAATGACCAACCCTCAGAAGCTTATTAAATATAAAGGTCAAAGGACCACTCAAGACAACAGCACACTTTCTTAAAATACAGGCCGGAACCCCGTCAGTGCCCGGCAAGTATGTAAGTTTCAGTCCAGATAAAGACACAAGAACAGACTCCTAATCAAATGAATACATATATGTTAGAAATAGAGACACTTCCCACTGAATAAGGATACCCGCTACTCAGATCAGGGTCCGAGTCCAACTGCCTATAAGTAGACTGAAAGAAGTCAGCAAACATATTTGAAATATCAAGGTGACTAGAGGATGATACGCCTCCATAAAACATCTCAGTGGGAAACAAAGATGATTTACGTTTAGCTCGAATGAAGTCATAAAACGACTTAGGATCATTAGCGAACTTCGACCTGACTCTAATCATATCTTCCTCATAGCAGTAATGATTCATTCTACGATAATCCGCGCGCCCTAGAGTAAAGAGCATATCAATATCAGAACCTGATCTAAAAAACTTTTTAAATAATTTCGATTTCCTATTCCTCAACCTTGACAGTCTAGCCGAATTCCATGGAGGACCAGAACGCTCCAAACGACTTTTCACCAATGGAACACACTCCCTAAAACATTTAAATAATTACGTCATAAAAGCCTACCCAAAGATCGTGTCAAGTGAAAGAGAGTCATACGGTGCGAAATAAGTACAGACGACCAAATCAACAGAGGATAGTGTGTATTCAAAAACGATCAAAGTCCGTACGGTGGCAAATTAAAATGCTTCTCATTACCAAATGAGCGATCGGTTACCGGCGGTAAACAAAGATCAACTTCATTAGAAAGTAACAACGTAGGACTGACTAACTATCCTCGGGAATAGATATAGATCAATGCGAAATAAAGAAGAAATACTTGGATCCCTAAAAAACACAAGATCCAAAATTCTCCCCATTGAATTAAATATACACCATTAACCTGGAAAAGGACCTAGATCAACACATAACGGGACAGAATTTCATCATAGAATGAAACTGAGAACATGGCACCAAAAAATTATAATTAAAATATTGTTACGTTTTTACCTTTTTCAAAACGTTTAGAATATGAGTTCGTTAATTGCAAACCAAGTAAAAACAAATCTGTGTTTATTTAATAAAATTCTCTTTATTAATCACACTACTTTTATATGCCACTGTCCAAACTTATACAAAGTACACAACAATAACTATAATACATATGTGCACGTTCGATACTCGTCTCTGCTTATCACCTTTTTATAAGCAACAGCACTTGTTCGTTATTCTCTGCTTACAACCTTTTTGTAAGCACAAGACTTCTGCTCGCGTTAACAATAACAGCTCTTCGGTAAACTTTGCTATGGACGCAACTTGTCTTCACACCGCAACTGATTAGTTCATACGCAACTGCACACAAAGCTGACTGAATTCACACTGCACTGGTTGTCTACTTTCTCTTGCCCTTTTATATGCGAACGCCTTCAGTCTGATGATGGTTCTCGAAATAGTGGGTTTGCGTTCTCGCCTTCTAGAGAATTCCATAGCTACAGCATTATTTGTTGTTGCGTCTGCTTACTTATCTCTCCCTTTTACTCTCATGCTTGTTGTTGCTAGTTTATTTATACTAAGTTCGATGTAAGTTTGAACAGTGTGTTATAAAAGTAGTGTGAATAATAAAGAGTTTTATTAAAATAAACACAGATTTGTTTTTACTTGGTTTGCAATCAACAAACTCATATAAAAACGTTTTTAAAAAGGTAAAAACGTAACAATATTAACGTTTCGCTGCCTCCAAAAAGTGTGTTTTGAGTTATGAGCAATCAAAGTTTTCACGCGACATACAACTATATGATTAATCGTTGTAGATTTTTGATTTAACTTTACAAATGAGTTAAGCTTTGATTCTTCGCTTCAAAAAACATTGTCGCACTGCTTTTTTGACCAATGCAAATACCGTCTACCAAAGTCAAGCCGTTGTTCCTTATTAGCTTTACTTATAAGTGACTTCTTGAATGGTCTTCTAGCTAATTAATTTTCCTCTCTTAATCGGTTTCTGGCTGTGTGGATGCCAATAGAAACCCCTAATTTGTCGTTTGAATAATTAGTAACATTTACTGCCGTTTGTAGAGGGTCAACTTTTAGTATTTTTACTATTCGACGGTCTTGGCGGGCAGTAGATTTACGAGGACGACCATTTCCTTGCTTTCTTTCCACGTTGTTTGATTGACGATATCTTGATTTGTGGATATTAAATTAAGGAGCAACTTCAGTCATTGATTTCTCCTCTTTCAAAGTCCTTATAATGGCAAATTTTCTAACTGCTGACAGCTGCTTTTATTTTAAAATTCACAATTTGCAAAGTTTTCATTAAACTTTCATTTTAATTACTCTAGTTGATCTGTTTTTACCTTTAACACATTGGGTTGCAATTTTTTTGCTCGCTAAAATTGTTCACTTTTTTAAAAATCTAAAAAAATTAGGCAGACAGAGGAGCCAACAAGGCTTAATGGTACGTTTTATTAAAATTTAGAAACTAACGAATAAAAAAAAAAACAAAACTGGAGTGGAATTGGATAATGAAATAAGTTGCGAGCCTCGGTTGAATATCATATGACATGGCGTTGCATTTTTTGTGCTCGCTACTGTACATATTATTTTTCGTTTTCGAACATATCATTATGAGCACCCTTGCGTATGATTAATATTTAATTTTAAAATAATACTTATACGTTAAGTACACCATACACAAGATATGAATATTTCTCTCCGTCTACCAGACTACTGCAGCGTGTTTCACGCAGAGGTAATGGCAATTTACCGGTCCGGTCATTGTTCCTTTCAGTCGCGTCTCGATCTTTTCAGACAGTCAGACCGCGATAAGATCTCTATCAGGTTTCGTGATTAACTCTAGGATCGTTAGGGAATGTCCCAGCTGTCTCGACCTTCTCTCGGGTGTGAGTCCACGGGTACAGTGCAATTCCGGGAAACTTTAAGGCCGACTAATTCGCCAGAGCTGGTGCGCTCCTTTCGGAATCATCTTATATTGAGTTGGGTAAGCTACTTGCCTCAGTCAATTTGACCGGAGGTTCTTTCGAGACGCCAACCAATCCTGGGTTAATGAGGATTCCTGCTCCACCGCTTGACTCACCTGGCCCAAGTGGGATAGAAGGCGTACCAACCGATTACTTGGTCTCGGTCGTAATATCATTTCGACTAATGTGGCCGTGCTTTCAAGTCATTGCACGCGGAAAGAATGAGGCTCCCTTTTAACAACTTCTGCCATGGATGCAAGTCCACTGAGGAAGAGGAGACTATTGTTCATTTTCTTTGCCAGTGCCCGTCCATTGCTAGGTGTAAATATATGTTATTTGGCTCCCCATTACTTGTTAGCTTAACGGAGATATCATCTATTGATATCAAGGATATAGCTTCGTTTATCAAACTTTCTGGCTGATTTTCCAGTGCGGGGTAGTCGTGCTTTTGTTGTGCAGCCCTTGCGTTGACCAACTCCTTCCTTTTCCCCTGATTTGGTAGAACTTGGTTAGTTCAGGGACTGCGTTCACCTGTAGCATCACAAAGGGGCGCCATGCGTGCTCAAGTGAGATTTGTGATATCAGAGCTACCACTCCGACCTTACATATGTATATGGCAATGCTTTATTTGAATAACTGTGACGAAATTCTAAATGCGGACTAACTACAACTTGAAATAGTTATTAATATTATGGAAATCAGAATCAATGACCCTGAGAATATGTAATTTGTTTGCTACGTCCGAGGTTCTTTTTTCAAGTTGAACGGCAGATTTTCGTAAAACTTTTCATTTGTGCCGAAAGTCTGCTAAGGAGAAGTCGCCGATGAAATATTTTTTCATATTTTCGTTTTGAATGCTATTTAGCTAACACCTACAAAAGATATTTCAATAATAGCCAGTCAAAAGTATACTAGAAAAAAGAACTCGTCTTTGTTTCAAAGTATTGTTATGAAAATGGAAATGGTGTAACGTTGTTTACCATTAAAATGATAAACAAAAGCTATAAAAACAAAAGACATATGAGTATGAAAAAAAAGAAGATAGACAAGTAAGCGAGAATGCAACAACAAAGAATGCAACCTAAATACACAAACAACAAATGAAGCAAGAATGGAATTCTCGAGAAGGCGAATACGGGAACATTCTACTTTAATAACATGCATCAAACTGTTTACGCGTACACAAAAAAAGTAAGATAAAGTAGGCAACGAGTAGTAGGAATTCAGTCAGTCTTGTGTAAAGACGCGTTGCTTGTACCGACAGCAGTTGTGGTTTGAAAATCTTCGCTTTATAAATCCAACGAACAAGTGTTGTTGTTTAGCAAAGGGTGAAAGCAAAGGAGAATAATGAACAAATTATTGTTGTGTACATCAAGTTACAGTGGCATACAAAAATTATGAGGACAATAAAGACTAAATGAATTTTATTTTGTTTGCAATCAACGAACTCATATTTTAAACGTTTTTAAAAAAGTAAAAACTTAATGGTATTATATTCTTAATTGAAAAATGTACCAAACTTTTCATTTCTAAATCTTTCAAATTTAAGGCACATTTATTTTCGACTTTTTATGTACACATTGCTTCACTTACTTTAGAATATGAGGTAAAAGTGAAACTTTTTTAAACTTTTCAAAAATTTTATTTTAACACACCTTCATTGGAAAAACAATATGGTTACACACACAACCATACATAGACCATATGTGTAGCAATTTTTCCAATGCTTTGCACATCTTAAATTTTCTTTATTTTTAATTCTTTGTTTTCACCACATAAACTTTAAGCGCTTTTATGGGGACCCAGTGTATGTGGCAGCAAAAGAAAGAATGAAAAAAACAGAAAATAAAAGAACAAATAAAACTGTGGACAACCAGTCATTCGTTCCATAAACCAAGTCGTGCCGAATATATTCGTTGTATAAACATTTAAACACACCATCACAATACACATAGCTGGAGGAAATAAGCGAGTTCTTTACAAAAACATATACAGTCAACCCTCCTATAATGTGGTGAGTGTGTACCACGTTATATGGAAACCGGGCTATAAGAAACTAGGAATTCAAGTATAATGCAAACTAATTCGTAGAGTGTTGTATGGAAACTGTCTACCGCGTTGTGTGGGAACACAGAATTTGTACAAATCAGATCATTCGTATCGCGTTATATGGAGGCCAAGAAATAAAAAAGGCAAGATAAACTCTAAATTATTTTTATTGGATTCAAGAGTTCTTATAAGGAAATTAAATAAAAACAAAACTAAAAGACTATTTTCCAACAAAATTAAGAAAGACTTGTAAAATAATGAAATTTTTTAATATATATCCACACTTAGAAAATCTTCATTCATTGTTTTTTTTTTTTTAATTGAAAATTTTAATTGTTTTGCACGGTACAGTGTCTCGGCTGAGCTTTTGCGTCGAAAGTAGAACTTATTTTTATAAACCCTCTTACAATATCTAGTTACTACTCATTCATAGACTGTGCGGAAGGAACTTATGGCATGAAGTTGAACGCAAACTTTGCTATTTGAGCACCGCGTTGCTGGAGGGCTATCGCAATTTCAGCCCCGGGTTATATGGAAACCATATTCTGAGTGTACCGCATTGTAGAAGGGTTGACTGTATACACAGACCCACAAGAATATACATACGATTAAGAAATTTCGCAAATTTCGGAACCAATGCAAGAGACCGTCTTAAAATCGAGGAAAGTTGTCGGACAATTATAAAGATTTTCAACGGAAACGAATTGGTTACAAAATTTCTGAAATTTCTTAACCGTATGTATACTTATATGGCCCTATGTATATATATATTATACATACGTTTAATGAATACAAAAATTATACTCCAGAGGCTAGAAAAAATAATGAACCGAAAGAAAACCTGTTGTTGGTGGACATAAAAGAAAATACTTTCACTGGCATTGGATGCAAAATCCATAATCATGTTTCTGGGATATGTTTCTTCCAGTAGAGAAAGCAACAAGAATCTTTCATAATGTTATTGTGCGGACAAGGGACTCTATTTCATTATCATTCTTTTACTTAAACTTTAAAGACATTTTGCTGGCATTAAAAATAATGAAATAAAGTGCTACAATTTGTTGTAATTAATGTTTTATTTATTAATTAAAATTGTTTAATCATCATGTTTAAATAGATTAAAAGGATTTAATAAATTGAAATCATTTTATAAGATTGTGCATTCTCACTAACGACCACCACGTAGTAGCCGTGGTCTAGTAGGTAGTGTGTTGGCTTATTAAACGAAAGGCCGGAGTTCGGATGCCATGTCAGACATCAAAACGAAAATATGAAAATATTTCTTCGGCGACTTCTTTTCAGAAGATTTCTGGCAAAAAACTCTGAGAGTAAATTAAACTGTCATGTAAAACTTCTGAAAAAAAACTCTGTCGTTCGGAGTCGACCTTAAACTATAGGTCTCGCCACTCATATATAAAATTAACGCACACAACACGAACTCCGGGTACTGTACTTACCACTGTTGACAAGTACACGTCCTCTAACCTAACCTAACCTAACCTAACCTAACCTAACCTAACCTAACCTAACCTAACATAACCTAACATAACCTAACCTAACGACCGCTAAATCAATTGCAACTATGTGGCTTACAACAAAGCCATTTATTTTTAACATGAATTTGAATTCAAATTTAAAATTATGGAATAAAACATCGTTCAAGTGTCTGCCAAGGCTTCCATGCATGGGACAAATTAAAAATGTCCTCGACTTTGATGGCTTGGGATTTAATTAATAGCCATGGGGCTTGTGGCTCTTATGCATACATCTGCGACTTAAGTAAATTGCGTAGGAAATAGTTTAAATGGCTCAAATAGCAAGTTTGTGTCCAAATTGACCAGTTCAAGTCACCCCCAAGTGATAATAATGCTCTCAAATTGATCGTGCATGAGCTACGTGGCACGAAGCACAGATAATATATATCATTAGCCATCAGATCATAAATTTCCAAAAGAAGTTTGTAATTATTTACCTCAAGTGCTCGCCAAGGGCATTTATGGCTTTAACCTAATAAATATGGATGGTGCCTTCAAATTATGATTTTTTCGGGTGGCACTCGATGCTCTTGGATCTCATATAAAGTTGTACGCTTCCATATTTGATAATTTTGTTTATTCATATTCCCATTCATCCAAAAATAGGCCTTATCGCTGAAGATACTTTTCGATTAAAATTAAGTGAAAACTAATTTGATGACTAGTTTCAACAAAAAGGCCGTCGCTAACTATTGAAGCGCTCCCTGTTTGAAGTCTATAGACGACTAAACGGCTGGACCGCTATTATTGACATTTTAGCTTTACCTTCCTGTATGTCTGGAAGGAACTATAGGCTATATTTTATTATTTTTAAATTTCAAGTGGGCGTGGTGCCACGCCCGCATACCCAATAAGTATTTAATATCGCATATCTTATAAACTGCAACAGCTAAAGTCTTAAAATTTTGTATGGATGACTTTGACGCATATATGAACAAAATGGGCGGATTGGCTATAGTAGGCGTGTCATCTACCATCGTTATATATATAAAAATGAATGTTTATTTGTATGCACCTTATGGAATCATTAACTATGCATTTGATCATGTTGTGATCTTTACCAAAGTTGTTGCGCATGAGTCGATGAAGGTTTCTAAGTTGGTATGACCAATATCCGATATTAGGCTCAACTGAAAATTAATTAAAATCAATCAGATCGTAAACTGTACATTTGATTATGTTATGATCTTTAGCAAAATTGTTGCACATAACCCGAAGAAGATTTCTAACTTGGTATGACCAATTTCCAATAGACGTAACGACTGAAAATTACTCAAAATGAATTAAATCTTAAACTGCGCATTTTTTAACAAAGTTGTTACATATGAGTCGAAGGAGATTGGTGCGATTAATTTCAGATGGATCGAGTCACTGAAAATTATTCAAAATGACAGAATCAGAATCAAACGAGCACTGTGACTGGAAAATCTGGAAGTATATGCCGCTGAGACCCGTTCGCATGGACCACTTGAACAACTAGAAGGGAGATAAGAAACTGATCGGGCATACTACTCAGGCCCGTTCATCTGAATCATCAGGACAATGGGAAACAAAATCAATAAAGTGATTCAAAATTAATTGGACATTTGTGTAATGCCTTTTCTCCAAATTTATTTTAGTTGGGGGCGCAGCAATACCTGCAGGGTACAGCTAGTAGAGGTATAATAAGATCTTATTTTGACGTTCTTGAATTTTTTGCAATGTAAAAATCAGACGCAGTTGCCCATAAATTAACTGCTTAACATCATATTGGCTTTTAAGAGTGAATTGTATAATAGAAGTTCATACAGTCTGCATGAATTTCTATAAATTAACCAGTATTTCTCTAGGTCTGAGGTCGCTGTTGTCTAGTAGATAGTGTGCTGGCTTATTAGACGTAAAGCCAGGGTTCCAGGTCAGACATCAAAATAAAATACAAAAAGGATTTCTTCGGCGATTTACTCTAAGTGGATTTCTGGCAAAAACTGTGAGGATAAATAAAATTGCCATGAAAATTTTCTCAAAAAAAAAAAAAAAAATCTGTCGTTCGGAGTCGACAGTATTTCTCTAAGAGTCCCGAAGTGTATTTTAAATACCAAACTGTTTCCAATATACAGTAATCCCTCGAGTTGCACCGTAGTTGGTTCCAAGAAAAGGCGACGTAAATCGAATTTCATATTGTTCATACTACAAAACAGTATGGTTTTAACAAGGAACTTAAAAACGTTACAGTAATCCCTGGATTTACGTCGTAGTTACCTCCATATTTTTTAAAAGTAACTTTCGTTTAAATATAAATATTTTGGACAAAAATAGGGAGTTCAACAAAAGCGGGCGTGGCACGTCCCATATGAACTATTTATTAAAATCTGCCTATCTAGAAAACGATAACATAGTAAGCTATAGTAAGATGGTGCCTCTTACCTGAAGTAATTAGACAAATTTTTATATTCTTATCTATACATAAAAATGTGTGTTTGTTTGTATGTTTGAACGTTATAGACGACTAGACGCCTGAACCGATTTTCATGAAATTTTTATAGTATCTTCCTGTATGTCTGGAAGGTGATACCGGCTACTTTTTATTTTAAAATTTCAAGTTGGCGAGGTGCCACGCCCACATATACTACACTACCTACTATTGAAGCGAATTACAAGATGGGTGTATTGGAAAAAGATACCTCAAATGTTGTACAAATAACAACAGTTTCAATATAAATATTTGGGACCAAAATGGATGAACTAGCAATACTGGGTGTGACACCTCCTATATAAAGTAAATACGAAAATCTATATATCTGAAAAACTGTAACAGCTAGAATCCGATTTTTTCGGATCAAAGCCAGCTGACGAGCTAAATGCATGCCCGTTCAGTTGCAACGTGATGCTTCAGCTTCAACTTTTTTCAAAAAATTGCTTGATTTAGGTAATGGAAAAATTCCAATGGATCCTATAACAAACTATATAAAAATTCCATGAGGCTTTTGCAGAATGACACAATCAAAAGAAGAATTAATAAATTGTGTATTTCCCTAAAATATGGTTTTCTGAACATGCGTTACTAGCATCTAAAAATATTAACGTTAATTCCATCAACAGCAATATTCTCAATAAGATCGATGGGGATCTAAGAACTTATTACTCGATCGATACAGTTTCAAGTATTGGGGATGCCACCAATTATCTATTAGAATTTTTAAATTCGTTAGATTTACCAGGCTTTCCACCACATTTCGTACAGTTAAAAAACGGTGTCCCCATTATTTTACTTAGAAATATTGATCCTCCACGATCTTCTGTAATGACACTCGACTAGCAGTGAAAATAAATTATGATGAACAATATTATGGAGGCGAACATTATAACTGGAAAGTTTAAGGGATCTGATGTATTACTGCCATGTATTCCTATGACCACATTGGAGATGCCTGCAATTTCATTGCATTTGCAATGATGTTCAATAAAGGTCAAGGACAGGCCTTTTAATTTTGTGTCAATGTTGCTCACATGGTCAGCTTTATGTCGCATGTTCGCGAGTAGGAAAACCCGCAGATTTAATGTATGTGAAGATAGATTTTAAAATCTAACTCCCCAGACGCAAAGCAAAAAGTTAACTGAGGTCGCTGTTGTCTAGTAGATAGTGTGCTGGCTTATTAGACGTAAAGCCAGGGTTCCAGGTCAGACATCAAAATAAAATACAAAAAGGATTTCTTCGGCGATTTACTCTAAGTGGATTTCTGGCAAAAACTGTGAGGATAAATAAAATTGCCATGAAAATTTTCTCTCAAAAAAAAAAAAAAATCTGTCGTTCGGAGTCGACAGTATTTCTCTAAGAGTCCCGAAGTGTATTTTAAATACCAAACTGTTTCCAATATACAGTAATCCCTCGAGTTGCACCGTAGTTGGTTCCAAGAAAAGGCGACGTAAATCGAATTTCATATTGTTCATACTACAAAACAGTATGGTTTTAACAAGGAACTTAAAAACGTTACAGTAATCCCTGGATTTACGTCGTAGTTACCTCCATATTTTTTAAAAGTAACTTTCGTTTAAATATAAATATTTTGGACAAAAATAGGGAGTTCAACAAAAGCGGGCGTGGCACGTCCCATATGAACTATTTATTAAAATCTGCCTATCTAGAAAACGATAACATAGTAAGCTATAGTAAGATGGTGCCTCTTACCTGAAGTAATTAGACAAATTTTTATATTCTTATCTATACATAAAAATGTGTGTTTGTTTGTATGTTTGAACGTTATAGACGACTAGACGCCTGAACCGATTTTCATGAAATTTTTATAGTATCTTCCTGTATGTCTGGAAGGTGATACCGGCTACTTTTTATTTTAAAATTTCAAGTTGGCGAGGTGCCACGCCCACATATACTACACTACCTACTATTGAAGCGAATTACAAGATGGGTGTATTGGAAAAAGATACCTCAAATGTTGTACAAATAACAACAGTTTCAATATAAATATTTGGGACCAAAATGGATGAACTAGCAATACTGGGTGTGACACCTCCTATATAAAGTAAATACGAAAATCTATATATCTGAAAAACTGTAACAGCTAGAATCCGATTTTTTCGGATCAAAGCCAGCTGACGAGCTAAATGCATGCCCGTTCAGTTGCAACGTGATGCTTCAGCTTCAACTTTTTTCAAAAAATTGCTTGATTTAGGTAATGGAAAAATTCCAATGGATCCTATAACAAACTATATAAAAATTCCATGAGGCTTTTGCAGAATGACACAATCAAAAGAAGAATTAATAAATTGTGTATTTCCTAAAATATGGTTTTCTGAACATGCGTTACTAGCATCTAAAAATATTAACGTTAATTCCATCAACAGCAATATTCTCAATAAGATCGATGGGGATCTAAGAACTTATTACTCGATCGATACAGTTTCAAGTATTGGGGATGCCACCAATTATCTATTAGAATTTTTAAATTCGTTAGATTTACCAGGCTTTCCACCACATTTCGTACAGTTAAAAAACGGTGTCCCCATTATTTTACTTAGAAATATTGATCCTCCACGATCTTCTGTAATGACACTCGACTAGCAGTGAAAATAAATTATGATGAACAATATTATGGAGGCGAACATTATAACTGGAAAGTTTAAGGGATCTGATGTATTACTGCCATGTATTCCTATGACCACATTGGAGATGCCTGCAATTTCATTGCATTTGCAATGATGTTCAATAAAGGTCAAGGACAGGCCTTTTAATTTTGTGTCAATGTTGCTCACATGGTCAGCTTTATGTCGCATGTTCGCGAGTAGGAAAACCCGCAGATTTAATGTATGTGAAGATAGATTTTAAAATCTAACTCCCCAGACGCAAAGCAAAAAGTTAACAGAGCTCTGTTATGTTATTAACAGAACTCTGTTAGACAATTAATTTGAGGGTGGGAACAAAAAAAAAGGAAAAATTAATTAAATTAATGAGTAAAATAAGAAAAAAAAGCAGAAGTTGATAAAATAAGTCCTATAGTTACTCAATGTAACAAAATATTGAGTAATAAAAACTAAAATAAACTTATTATCAAACATTTCCGAAAGCTATTGTAATCCGTTAAATAAATAAACATTGTGGGAAAACAGGACAACATGGGCGGACAATGAAAGTTGTTTTTAAAGCATTGGACGTCCCTTTAACTAAATTAATCGCCAGAACCCTTAACAGCAGGCGATTTCATAGTAGATTTTGAAATTTTCCCAGATTTCAGATTTTAAAATCCACTGTTAGTCCTTTTGCTCGAAAACAGGACAACATGGGCGGACAATGAAAGTTGTTTTTAAAGCATTGGACGTCCCTTTAACTAAATTAATCGCCAGAACCCTTAACAGCAGGCGATTTCATAGTAGATTTTGAAATTTTCCCAGATTTCAGATTTTAAAATCCACTGAAGGTCCTTTTGCTCGAAAACAGGACAACATGGGCGGACAATGAAAGTTGTTTTTAAAGCATTGGACGTCCCTTTATATAACCCAATCGCCAGAATCCTTAACAGCAGGCGATTTCATAGTAGATTTTGAAATTTTCCCAGATTTCAGATTTTAAAATCCACTGTTAGTCCTTTTGCTCGAAAACAGGACAACATGGGCGGACAATGAAAGTTGTTTTTAAAGCATTGGACGTCCCTTTAACTAAATTAATCGCCAGAACCCTTAACAGCAGGCGATTTCATAGTAGATTTTGAAATTTTCCCAGATTTCAGATTTTTTAATTAATAGCTCTTCTTTACTAGTAGAGTTTGTGATTATAAATTTATTTAGCACAAGGAGTAAAAGAATAAAAAGCAATGCATTTTTAATTCCGTTAATATTTTTTTATTCATAAGCATTATAGGTATCAAATATAATTTTTTTTTTTTTAATTAAATATATACATAGGTACATTATTTGCATTCATTATCATTATGTTAATACATACAATGTTAGTACGTATGCAATTTCGAAATGCATCACTTGTATGCTGTACAAAGAAATATTAATTACAGTTATTTGAATTTAAAAAATTTGCCATATTTACATTCTGTCAAAGTAAAGAAATTAAAGTTGGTGGCTGTGGTCTAGTAGGTAGTGCTCAATCTTATTGCAATTAAAGCCAAGGTTCAAATCCAGGCGAAGTTGAGCAACTTTTTTTTTAATTTTTTATGTACAAATTTCAATTTTAAATATATGTATTACAAAAAATTAAAAAAGGAACAAAAAAAAATCGTTTTAATATGCTCGACCTGGGGTTTGAACTGTGGCCTTACATGTAATAAACCTACACGCTACCTACTATGCCACGACTATTGAAATGAGTCAACCGTCAGAAACCTTAACATAGCGAGTTTCCGTACGTATTGATATTTTTCGAGAAATGTTTTTTAAAAATTTATGAAATCCAAAATTTGATAATAAGTTATTCTAAGCTACTCTTTTCCAGGCATGTTTGTTGTTTTGAATGTAATTGTTACCTCTTTACGCAAAAAGTTCTCTTCCTGTGACTTTATTTTTCTCTTCATCTCTTACAAGATATTAGAAGATCTAAATTAGGGAAATTTGGAAAGTTAGAAAGTTGGAAAGTTTCTTATAAAATGTGGTATAATTCTTCTTTTACCGATAATAAAATCACTCTCGGTGAACATTTATGCAAAGCGAAGTTGTAAGCGCTTCTGTTTGATTTTTGAAAGTGATTATTGTGAAGTGAAATTATACATACCAAATTAAAGAAAAATGAACAAGCAAATTTTCACCAAATTATTTTTAAAAATTTATTTCTTGCATTCAAAAGAAAATATGAATAAATCACTCGATGATTTCAAAAATTGGAAGAATAATCCATTATTCGAGGATTTATTTAACAAAATGAATAATTTGATGGTGATGTTTAACGCTAAAATTAAACCCACATATATTTATAAAAAACGAATATATTCGCTCTATAAAACAATGATAAGTACAAACATTTCTTAAAATTTAAATAAACGAAACGGGAGTGTATTTAAAAAAAAATAATTTAAGATCATGTAAAACGAGATATAAATAGTGATATTTACATATTTGCTGTTTTAGAAAAATTAAAAATATTAATACATTTATAAATATATAAATATACATTTATATGATATTTAATAACAAAATAAAATAAAATAAAAAACATTATAATATTTAAATATATATTAAAAAAAAAAAAAAAAAAAAAACAAGAAAAAAAATAATAAAAATAATCCTGCCCAGGAATTGAACCCAGCTGCTTGGGATTATTGTTAAGAGTTGTAAATGCAAGGCATTTGAGATTATTTTTCAAAGATGCACCAGAAATTCAATACATATTCACAATCAGGACCGAGTTCAATCCCTTGTTCGAATTTTTGTGTGATTTTTTTTTATCGTTTTTCTTTTAATCTTTCAAATACATAGAAAATATATAAAATTTATAAGTGCATACTTATGTACATATTTATTATCAGCTCATTAATTCAATATTAAATGCATTCATAATATATCTTCCTGTGACTTTATTTTTCTCTTCATCTCTTACAAGATATTAGAAGATCTAAATTAGGGAAATTTGGAAAGTTAGAAAGTTGGAAAGTTTCTTATAAAATGTGGTATAATTCTTCTTTTACCGATAATAAAATCACTCTCGGTGAACATTTATGCAAAGCGAAGTTGTAAGCGCTTCTGTTTGATTTTTGAAAGTGATTATTGTGAAGTGAAATTATACATACCAAATTAAAGAAAAATGAACAAGCAAATTTTCACCAAATTATTTTTAAAAATTTATTTCTTGCATTCAAAAGAAAATATGAATAAATCACTCGATGATTTCAAAAATTGGAAGAATAATCCATTATTCGAGGATTTATTTAACAAAATGAATAATTTGATGGTGATGTTTAACGCTAAAATTAAACCCACATATATTTATAAAAAACGAATATATTCGCTCTATAAAACAATGATAAGTACAAACATTTCTTAAAATTTAAATAAACGAAACGGAGTTTATTAAGTGCATATTATGTACATATTTTATTTCAGCTCATTAATTCAATCTATTAAATCATTCAATACATAGAAAATATAAATATAAGTAATACTATTACATATTTATTATCGATTATACATTTATATGATATCTAAAGCTAAAAAATAAAATAAAAAACATTATAATATTTAAGTATATATTAAAAAAAACAAGAAAAAAAATAATAATATAATCCTGCCCAGGAATTGAACCCAGCTGCTTGGGATTATTGTTAAGAGTTTGTAAATGCAAGGCATTTGAGATTAGTTTTCAAAGATGCACCAAAAAATTCAATACATATTACAATCAGGACCGAGTTCAATCCTGGTTCGAATTTTTGTGTGATTTTTTTTATCGTTTTTCTTTTAATCTTTCAAATACATGAAAATATTATAAAATTTATAAGTGCATACTTATGTACATATTTATTATCAGCTCATTAATTCAATTTAATGCTTCATGAATATATAAATATACATTATATGATATCTAAAGCAAAATAAAATAAAAACATTATAATATTTAAATATATATTAAAAAAAAAACAAGAAAAAAATAATAAAAATAATCCTGCCCAGGAATTGAACCCAGCTACTTGGGATTATGTTAAGAGTTGTAAATGCAAGGCATTTGAGATTATTTTTCAAAGATTGCACCAGAAATTCAATACATATTCACAATCAGGACCGAGTCCAATCCCTGGTTCGAATTTTTGTGTGATTTTTTTAATTGTTTTACTAATATCTAAAAATATATAAAATTTCTCAGTATATATTAATAAATATTTTTTAATTATTTATAATAAAATGAACGTATTTAAATCAACAGGCGCCGTGGTCTAGCAAGTAGCGTGCAGGTTTGTCAAATTGTAATGGCCAGGGTTCGAGCCCCCAGGCCAGATAAAAATAAAAATATTTTCGGCGATTTCCTTTCAGCGGGATTTCTGGCGGAAAGCCTTTAAATTTTTAACAACACACACCACCCCCACACTGTTGTTAAGGTAAATAAAATTTGCCATGAAAAGTTTTCTCACAAAAAAATCTGTCGTTGGGAAAATCGAGTTTTTAATAAATTAAGTGTGTTGTGTAAGAAGGGTGAGGGTGTGGTGTGTGTGTTTGCTTTGCGTTCCCAGCCAAGCCCCAACCACTTTATGATAAAATATTAGTAATTTTATAAATTAACACACACAACGTAAGTAATGTGTAATGCCAGAAACAACAACTAGGTCCCAATAATCCTGACTGGTTGTTTAATGATAGATAATAGACCACCACCAGACCAAGTGATGTTGATGTCCAAAGTTAATTAAAACTGTAGTTGTTATTGGTGAGAGAAAGAGAAACTGCACTGAAAGAAAAATTGTGTATACTTATAAAACATTCACGGACAAAAAATGATAAATTAAAATTTATTTTATATATCATTAATGAAACTTTCTGCATTAATGCTATCATGACAGTCTCGTAGCAAAAGAATATTTTTTAAGTGTTCGGAATTTAGTTTATTACGTTGTTTAGAACCAATGAATTATCAGTCTGAAAAAACCTGTTTACATAAATAAGTTGAGGGAAAAAATTATGAACATTTTTGATAATTCTTTTTTAATTCTGGATATAATAAATATAATAATCAAAGCGGACTCTACAAAAATTCCTAGTTGATCTGTTCGTCGAACTACGCTATTCCGAGATAACGCATGGGTCTCTATAAACTTCAGATTGTACTTAAGTTTTTCAAAACATTTATTTAAAATATTTTTAATAAACATTCCACCAGAAAATGGTCTACCATATTTAACAATATTTAAACTTTAAATGTACTTTTGTAAAATAAGTAAATTTATTTTTTTATTCAAAATAATAATAATAATTTAATAATTACCAATTCTTCAGTTTTCCAAAAAAATAATTTTATATTTAAAAAAAAAATTTGTTTTTTCCCTATCACTAAATCATAGCGTATTTTTAAAACATATACCCTGATTTCCTTAAATGTTTTATAACATAATACACATTGAGTATTGCCAAACGCGTTCATAATCATAAAATATTTTTCGCATGCCATATTAATTTCTTTCAAAAACTTTTAAAGAAAATCGTCGCTGGCTCAGTGACGACTAAACAAAAGAAAATAACAATATCTTTGTGTTTGTGTGAAATGGACATCATTGATATAGACACACATAATTGGCCATTACAATTATTTTATTATTATTATTTTGAATAAAGAAATAAATTTACTTATTTTACAAAAGTACATTTAAAGTTTAAATATTGTTAAATATGGTATACCATTTTCTGGTGGAATGTTTATTAAAAAGATTTTAAATAAATGTTTTGAAAAACTTAAGTACAATCTGAAGTTTATAGAGACCCATGCGTTATCTCGGAATAGGGTAGTTCGACGAACAGATCAACTAGGAATTTTTGTAGAGTCCGCTTTGATTATTATATTTATTATATCCAGAATTAAAAACTAATTATCAAAAATGTTCATAATTTTTTCCCTCAACTTATTTATGTAAACAGGTTTTTTCAGACTGATAATTCATTGGTTCTAAACAACGTAATAAACTAAATTCCGAACACTTAAAAAATATTCTTTTGCTACGAGACTGTCATGATAGCATTAATGTAGAAAGTTTCATTAATGATATATAAAATAAATTTTAATTTATCATTTTTTGTCCGTGAATGTTTTATAAGTATACACAATTTTTCTTTCAGTGGAGTTCTCTTTCTCTCACCAATACAACTACAGTTTTAACTTTGGACATCACTGGTCTATATCTATCTATAT
This sequence comes from Sarcophaga peregrina, assembly GCA_014635995.1. Lineage (NCBI taxonomy): Eukaryota > Metazoa > Arthropoda > Insecta > Diptera > Sarcophagidae > Sarcophaga > Sarcophaga peregrina. Next base: position 87,341,283 of record CM025790.1, on the reverse strand, counting down.
GTACATACATATATGTATGTATATGTACACACAGTTACTAAAGTATACATACGGTTAAAAAAATTCATTTTCGTTGAAAATTTTTATAATTGTCTAAAAACTTTTCTCGATTTTAAGAAGGTCTTTTGCATTGGTTAAAAAATTTCTGAAATTCGTTAACTCCACAGGCCCACAAAAGTATGCATACGATTAACAAATTTCTCGAGGAAAGTTGTCAGGCAATTATAAAGATTTTCAACGAAAACGGATTGGTTAAAATATTTCTGAAATTCGTTAACCGAGTGTATACTTTAGTAACTGTGTGTATATGTATATGTCAAGCTCTGTATATACAGTGTGCGACAAATTAAAAATTACAATATAACTTTAGTTTATTAAAACTCCCGTTTCGTTAATTTTGAATTATGTGGTCGTATATTTTTTTGTGTGGACTTAAATGAGTATGTATATATATATATATTGTTCTGCAGGATACTCAATCTGTTACGGTTGAAGACCTTATGTTCCAGCTTTTCAATCTTGCAAGTACTGGAAACGTAGATTATATTTATACGGCAACTGCCAAAATCTTTAATTTTGAAAAAAAATTTCCATCAGGTATATATTCACTTTAAAATGTTGTATCTTAATAATAAAACAATGTATAACTTTTAGAAGATAATAAGGATGTTATAGATATTTCAACCAAACATGACTTATCTTCGGAAAGTAAGAATTTGTTTGGTGACGGTAAGACATTCTCCTTTAATGTATTAAATGTTTTATTAATAATACTTACTTACAGAGATTTGTTCTAAAGTGCGTATCGTTGATAATATAGACTTCGGTAATAGCACTCTGGTAGATTCGGAACAATTCCATGAGGATGTTCCGTTGTCATCTACCAGAGATGCTATAAACGTTACAGAGTCGTCATGTCCTCAGATGGAAGAGTATAGGATTCTGAGGAACCGAATTATAGATTATAAAAATAAAAATATAGTAGTAAATCCGTCACCTTTACAAAATTCTGAGAGCGAAAATAAAAAACGAGCTCAGTTTATCATAAAAACGAAGCTAAAATAGTATTTACTTTAAGTGAATACTTATTTTTGAAAGAGCATTTTATTAATGAAACTAAGTTAGGCCCAATTGTATCCTTTATGGAGGATATGGTTAGAGAAAAATTTAAAAATTTTAATAATGTTTGCCCTATAATTTTTAAAAGTTATATATGGAACAAAGATAAAACAAAGTTATTTTTATATGCAAGATGCATATACTACCGGTATAGGTTTGTAATAAATTTTCTTAAAGAAGGCTTGGAATGTACAATTGAGTCAAATGGAAAAAAACTTTCTCACCCAGAAAATATAAAAGTACAACAAATTCGGAGTGTTCGCAGAACTATTGCAAAGACTGAATTGCAGTTTCAAAAAGCCTCAAATTGGAGAAATAAAAAACTTTATAAAGTCAACACAAACGCACTGGTGTTGGGTACCGACCAGGAAGTACCGTCTGCTGACGTTGCACGAAAAATAAGGTCGGAAAAACTTCGTGCTGCTCAAAGAGATCCAGATTTATTTATTGATATTTATAGCATGCAGTGTGATAAAAATTGGAGTTCATTTATTCAAAAAATATCGAACCCCCTAGAAATTTATTTATTTTCTATATCACAATTGCAGTTTATGTGTGAAAAAAATAGAAAATATTTAAAGTTAAGCCGCAATACCTTATTTTTTGACGCCACAGGCAATATAGTGCGGAAACTGAGCACAGATTCAAAGAGACTTTTTTTGTATTCATTTAAAGCCCATATTCGGGAAAAAAAAGAGACAGGACTTGTAATACCAATCGCGGAAGGCTTACTGAGCAGCCACTACTCTGAAGATATTGAGAGATTTTTAATATATGTTAAATTATTTTGCATTCAAAATTCAATACAGTGGCCTATTTGTAAAAGAGTATGTTTAGATTGGAGTTTAACATCGATAAATGCCATATCAAGAGTTTTCAATAAAGAAAACAACGTTCATAACCTTGAACAGTATATATCTAAATCGTATACAATATGCAAGTCCAATGTCAAAAATAAATTAATTGTAATCCAAGTGTGTTGTGCGCACTTTCTTAAAATGGTATACAACGACATTGAAAGTAATTTTCAATCGTCGGAGAGTATTAAATTTATGAAAGCACAATTTTATTATGCAAACGGTATAAGTGAACTGGATATAGTCTTTGAGTGGCGAAAGAATTTATTTATGATTTTACTAAATCAATATGCCACTCCAAATGTCGAAAGTGCAATCTTAAAACTAAGAAACAATAGCTATAACATTCGCGATGAAAATATTAACGAATATGATTTTCAGAATGAAGCTAAGTCAAAACTTCCATTATATAAAAAAAGCCCATTTTACCAAGAGAACCTACGGCTATATGAAAATACTTTAAAATCAAAGACCATTTGCAAAGAACGTAACATCTATTAAAACGAAGAGTTCGCAAACATATTGTTAAAAAAATATTCAGCGCATATACCTTTATGGACGAATATAATGTGAAACTTTGTAGACGCAAGCAATTGTCGTGTTGCAAATAGTGCTGTAGAGTCTTATTTCAACATAACGAAAAATATAACTTTAGAAGGAAAAAGCAAAGTGGTACCCTCAGAATACATAAGAAAATCATATGTTTATATAAAAGCAAAATTAACAGAGGCGCATATTAAATATAAGAGTAACGATGAACCAGTAATTCCAAAAACACAACCGAAACCGATAAAATTGGAGGAAGATGTTTGGAGAAGAACTCCGAAAAAAGAAAGCAAAAAAATAAATCGTAAGATTTTTATTGCAAATATAAGTAAACAATATAACCACTGGCCACGAAGACTTAAAGATAAGAGATATATACTTTTTACTTTCAATAATGTATATGAAAATAAACCAGTCTTTTATGCACCAGTAATAGACTTAAATGAATATATGAGCCTTGAGCCAACTAAATGTCTTTTTAATAATATAGTTGATGTATATGTTACAATTATTTTAAAAGATATAGATAAATCCTATGCACTTTCTTGCGAAGAAGGTAAAATATTTTTTTATACAGAAGATATAATCCAAATACCCTTAGAATTATATGAACAAATATTTATTTCGATAATTTATAAACAGCATTACACAGTTGTTTATCTTGACACTAAAAGAAAACAATTTACTTATTTAGATTCACTTAAAGGTAACTTAAAGGAAAGAAAAAATATGTTTGAAATCTTTAAAAACAAAAATAAAAATAAAAACTGAGATATGGCAAAATATCGATTTAGAACATGATTACCAAGAAGACAGCTTTAACTGCGGTGTGTTCGTATGCCAATTTATTGAAGCACTTGCTACAAATGCGCCACTCTGTAATCTACAAAATCAAAATGAATATAGAGAAATTATGAAAAACACACTGATTAACAATGCAGATTGTATGGATGAAATTTGCATTCATTGTGGTGATAAAACATCAAATCCTGCATTTTGCTGCATTGCATGCAAGAGACCATCTTGTATAGGATGTACAAATCATTTTTACAAATCGCAAACCAGTAATTCATTACATTCTTGTATATTTTGTACTAAATGAATATTTTATATATGGAATATTTATTTAGAATATTTATTTAGCACAAAATGTACAAGATCAAAATGCAATACTTTATTGTGAATATAGTTTGTACATTTCGTGTAAGGCGATCTTTTACATTTTTTACAATACAGGTTTTGAAGTGTCATCCACCAGACTACTTAAACTAACAGTGTGTACATCATAACTTCTCTATATTCATTCTGTTTTCTTAGATTTGTGAGGGGCACATTTTTAACAAGTGCTTCAATAAATTGGCGTATTGGCAATTTTGGTAACCATGCTCTAAATACAACTTTTGCCAGATTCAAATCCGTTTTTAAAAATTCTTTTTCTTTCTTTGAGTGTAGAGATAAACATCTGTGGAATAAATATTAAAAATAAAAATATTTTTTCTTCTTCCCAAGAAATTGCATGCGATGAATAACTGAAATATATATAACAACATAATAATCAGGCATTTAGTTGGCTTTAGGCTTTTATACACATTTAAGTCTATTCATATACTATGTGAAAAGTAAAAAGTATATATCACCTACCTTTACGGTTACGATTTATTTTTTACTTTCCTTTCTGGAGTTATGCTTTAAACATCGTCTTCCGATTTTATTTCGTTCAAATGTGTTTAAATTACAGGTCCATTGTTGGTCTTATATACCACATTTACTTTTTATTTCTCAGGTTATATTTTATGTATTGTAAAAATAAGATTCTGCAGGCTATTCGCAACACAACGTTTAATTGCGCCCACAAAATTTCCCATTGCATTGTTTCTTTATAAAGGTATATATTCTGAATACTTTTTGAAATAAATATGCCGTTCTGGGCTTTTTTATGTTAATGAAACTTTTGAATTAGTGACACTTGGAAAATCGTATTAGTTAATATTTGCTTTAGTGATATTACAGCAAATGGTTTACACTTTTGACATTAGTAGTGGTATATAGATTTACTAAAATTGTAAATAACTGTTTTACACACCTAGAAATACCCAGTTGGATTACACCTTTTACATAAAGAACATTCAATGTTGTTGTTAAACATTTGAAGAAAATGTGCGCGACACACTTGTTTTGACACTAACTTATTTTTAGAATTGGACTTATATATCGTTCGGGATTATGAACGTTGTTTTCTTTATTGGAAATGATTAATACTGCGTTGATTAGAGCTTAACTGTAATCTAGACATACTCTTACAAATGGGCCAAAGAATTTTTTTTACATGTTCTCCTCATTTTACTCCCTAATATGTTCTACAAATAAATATTAAAAACTCTTCGTGAATCTGTGCTCCGGACAATAATTTCTAGATGGTTTGATATTTTTTGTATAATGAACTCCCAAAATTTGCACGCACTGTATTTTAGAGATATTAATAAACAAATCTGGATCTCAGTTTGACGTTTTTCTGCCTTTATTGTAAATGTAAAGCCAACAAATAGTACTTCTTGGGCGTTACCAAATACAACAGCGACTATGTTATCTTTGTAAAGATTTCTATTCCTCTGTAGGAACTGTTATTCGGTCTTTATAAAAGTACTACCAACACTGCGAATTTGTTGATTTTTTATACAAAGTGACAAAGTTTATACCCCTTTGAATCAATTGTACTTCCAAAGTATTCTTTAAGAAAAGAAAATAAAACCTAACCCGCCGCAACCAACTAACCAACTTTAATCTTGCATATATTGTGCCACCATTGTATTAAGATAGTAATCAATTGTAATGAATATGAATGATATATTTTATTAAAGATTTATATATGAAATTATTGTGATATATATTTGTAAGAAATGTAATATAAATCATTATAAATAAAGAAATTGTGATGTTGTAACATAGAATTGAAACTGCATTATATATTGTTATATTGCAAACAACTTTCATTGTCCGCCCATGTTGTCCTGTTTTCGAGCTACAGGACTAACAGTGGATTTTAAAATCTGAAATCTGGGAAAATTTCAAAATCTACTATGAAATCGCCTGCTGTTAAGGGTTCTGGCGATTAATTTAGTTAAAGGGACGTCCAATGCTTTAAAAACAACTTTCATTGTCCGCCCATGTTGTCCTGTTTTCGAGCTACAGGACCTTCAGTGGATTTTAAAATCTGAAATCTGGAAAAATTTCAAAATCTACTATGAAATCGCCTGCTGTTAAGGGTTCTGGCGATTAGGTTAGTTAAAGGGGCGTCCAATGCTTTAAAAACAACTTTCATTGTCCGCCCATGTTGTCCTGTTTTCGAGCAAAAGGACTAACAGTGGATTTTAAAATCTGAAATCTGGGAAAATTTCAAAATCTACTATGAAATCGCCTGCTGTTAAGGATTCTGGCGATTGGGTTAGTTAAAGGGACGTCCAATGCTTTAAAAACAACTTTCATTGTCCGCCCATGTTGTCCTGTTTTCGAGCAAAAGGACCTTCAGTGGATTTTAAAATCTGAAATCTGGGAAAATTTCAAAATCTACTATGAAATCGCCTGCTGTTAAGGGTTCTAGCGATTAATTTAGTTAAAGGGACGTCCAATGCTTTAAAAACAACTTTGATTGTCCGCCCATGTTGTCCTGTTTTCGAGCAAAAGGACCTTCAGTGGATTTTAAAATCTGAAATCTGGGAAAATTTCAAAATCTACTATGAAATCGCCTGCTGTTAAGAGTTCTGGCGATTAATTTAGTTAAAGGGACGTCCAATGCTTTAAAAACAACTTTCATTGTCCGCCCATATTGTCCTGTTTTCCCACAATGTTGATTTATTTAACGGATTACAATAGCTTTCGGAAATGTTTGATAATAAGTTTATTTTAGTTTTTATTACTCAATATTTTGTTACATTGAGTAACTATAGGACTTATTTTATCAACTTCTGCTTTTTTTTCTTATTTTACTCATTAATTTAATTAATTTTTCCTTTTTTTTTGTTCCCACCCTCAAATTAATTGTCTAACAGAGTTCTGTTAATAACATAACAGAGCTCTGTTAACTTTTTGGTTTGCATCTGGGGAGTTAGATTTTAAAATCTATCTTCACATACATGCAGATTTATATGTATACGCACCAGAGGGAAAAACAAAAAATATTGTGTATCATCCCAAGGCATTAGAATATGAATTATTTTCTTAAGAAAATTAATTAAATTCAATTTTAGTAATTAATTCCTAAAAAAATAAATTTTTTAATTATTATGTATTTAATTTTGATGGGGGTAGCGAAGCACACAGGGTATTAATTATTTGTTAAGTTGTAAACAGGAAAATATTTACGCGTTACAGACTAAACATAAGTACACATAAATATATAAATTTGAGTACATAATGTTACTTTAATAGCGACTTAACAACGAATTGATGATAAGTAATCTAACACATGCCCATACCCACATCCATACCCATTACATATGACAATAAAATATTAATGTAGCTCATGGAAAGTAAGCAATATTTGTGCTCATTTATCATACAGTACTATACTATAGGTATACATACATTGTAAGACATATTATCTATAGCATGTGTTCATTAAAATTAAGCTTGCATTCATCAAGTTTAATGATCATTATCAACAGCTCATGCATTCATAATGGCCTTAATGTTAACATAATCGTATAGAAAGCTTAAAGCCTTTATAAGAGCTTAAGGAAATTACCATACAGAACAGTATTGTCTAATGGGAGTGCAAACAATTTGGTAAAATTTCCGTGAAATATTTTTGTCGTATTCGGTAAAATTTTATATAAAATAAAGTTTCCTGGGTAAGTAAAAAATTCACAAAATATAACTTAAACCATGAATTAAACTTAAACCATGAAAAGTAAAAAAAAAAAAATCATATTTCCGGTGTAAAACATTAAGAGTAGACTGCTAATATGACCTCAGTAGTACAATATTTTTGGTATGTGTGCTGGCAACTGATGTAAGCAATTTGAAATTTATTGAGGAAATAATGAATAATAAAGAGTATTTAAATATTCTAAAGAACAAATTCTTGAAAACTTCAAAAATATTAATAACCAGTATTAATTATTACTTGCAACAAAGTCCATTGCACTGTTGGCCGCAGGCTTAATACTCTTGCACAAAGTCCTGTTATGGTCCAAAGAGAGAGAATTAAGGATATCATTTTTAGCAGACATCTGAGAGTAAATAAAATTGCCATTAACAAGTTCTCAAAAATCTGTAGCCGAGAGTCGACTTTAAACTGTATATGCCGCCAGTCATGTATAAAAGGAAAACACACAACATACATGGTGGGAGTCTTAAGAAGTCTTAATTATGACTAAAGGGTTCTAATAATTCAATAAGAAAGTACAGGGTGGCTGATACATAATGCAACAAAGTGTAGCGTTATATTTTCTTATTTTTTTTTTTTAATTTTATTGTTCAAAAGAAAAAATGTTGGAAATAATATCAAGTTTTAGAATCAGTTTAGATTTGTTCAAATTGGCCACCTTTGGTACAAATTATGGCCTTCAAACGGTCGACAAAGCCATCACAGGTTGCACGAAAGTGGCTCTGCGGTATTTTGGCCCATTTCCGGTGAAGTGCCATCTTAAGATGATCTGCACTTTAGCATTGTTTAGTGAGAGCCTTTCTCTCCAAAATGCACCAGGCGCAAAAGTCCAACGGATTGAGATCCGGAGATTTTGGTGGCCATTGTGGAACCTTCTTTTTAAGCCATTCTTGGTTGACGCGTGCTGAGTGCATTGGTGCTGAGTCCTGTTGGAATGTCCATGGTCTGCGGCTGAAATATTTGTCTGCACAGGGCTTCAGTACTGTCTTTAAGACATTTTCCCGATCATATTCGGCATTTATTTTAACCCCACAGCCGACGAATCCGAGTTGGCAGCAACCATCGGCCGTTACGGCGGGCCACATCATTACCGTTTGAGTTCTGGTTGCCAAGCGCAGGTATAAATTTTCAGCTGACCTCTATGGTAAGTAAACTCGATCATTTTATTTAATCACAGACTGCTCAATATGGAATGGCTTATAATCGAAGAAAACCAAATTCGGTAACTGGCCGCTTTCGTGCAAGCGAAGTAACTCCTTGGCTCTTTCCAGTCTAACTTTTTTTTGTCCATCGGTGAGCTCTTGCACTTTTTGAAACTTCAATGGCTTTAGTCAAATGTTCAGCTCACGAGCAATTTTTCTCTCACTGCGGCGTGGGTATTGATCATATCTGGTCTTCTCTTTTCGGTTCATTGCTGGTGTTGTTACCGATTTTCTTCGTCCACTTTTTGGACGCGATGCAACATTGCCAGTATCACGCTAACAAACAATGGCACGAGAAACAAATGATTTATTCACATTTAAATGCTGAAGGGTTCTAACGTTGTTTTTCCAGCCAAATATAAAGCAATCACACTATCAGGCTTGAATTTCATCACGAATATCTTTTTTTGTGAATGCAACAGATCAAAATGCTTTTGTAAGCTTGTAAATAATAAAACGAACTATCACTGGACTATATCTGTCAGCTGTCAGACGAGCGGTTTACAAATGATAACAACCTGAAGTTGGTTGCAATACATATCAGCCACCCTGTATACAGAAATGCACTTAACCGGGACGTGTTTTCTTTACACTCAAATGCTGAAATCAGAACTGTCTTTCTAACTAACGGACTAATCTGAATAAAAAGCGTTGCATTGACTAATGTCCACCATGGATGTGGAAGTGACGTACCCAACCAAGAGCTCGAAGTTTGTATGATGAAAGCTAATGCTAAATGTACTTTTCAACATACGAATTGTAATGAGTAATAATGAGTACTTAACCGCTCAGTTGACATGAAGACAAGTAAAATGCCATTACTTTTCAAAAATAAGCAGCTTTTCGCAGTATTTTTTAATGAGCTCTCAAAATCGGATATTCTATTGATAGAGTGTTGGTGTCGCAATGTTATGCTTTTCATTAAGTGATTGACATTGTCATCAAATTTATAACAACCCATAAACACTTAGCCTTCTAATTTCAGTTTACATGTAAGATAATCTTTATTATGTACTTATGCTGATTAACTTTACATACGTATATTATTATTATATTACTCATACGCCATAGGGTACAGTAAAATAGTACAATACATAATAAAAATTATTTAAAGTTATCCATTATAAGACTTTTAATTCCTTCTTAGCACCCAAAATTCTATGAACAATTAATTGCGATAATTGCGATGCATTATCTTAACAAATTAAAAAAGAGAAAATACGGTAACAATGGGTTAAAAGGAAACAAAGTCAGCGCAACGACATTTTCTCTTATTCTCCTGTTAAATTGCATTTTCTTTTACAGGAAAACTATACAAAAAAAGGAAAACAGCCGTAATAAAGGAAACAACAATAAAACAATAAAAGTTTGACATACTTTTGGGGGCATTAACAATATGAATGAGCAAGGAGAATAAAACCAGCACACATTATGACTATAATACACATCGTCTTTTATTTGGCAGCACAAAAAAAAATAAATATAATAAAAATAAAAAGAATTACAACAGTATTCTTATACAATAACCCGAGAGAAAAGCCTTATTTAATCTGTAATTTGTAGAGTCTAATGCAACGGATATACAGATAATGTACAGAGTAAATATCTAACCTTTATGTCAACAGATACATATCCGGGTATGTTTTGTATATTTAAATCGCTGTATCTCGGGAAGTAATAACTGTATTAACCTGAAATTTCTTGATATCCGCACTAGTAGTATTTTCTATGGATGGAGGCCAAGGATGTTAACATTTTTTCATTTCTATCTCTTACTTGAACAGTTACATACCTGGGTATTAGGGATGCCAATCGGGAAATCCCAAATCCTGAAATTTGTCCCGGAATTTTTCGGGATTTTCGGGATTGGGAATTCATATGTATTTTGACCCTACAAAAGATCCTAAAAAATTCTATATCACTTGACTTTTATAATAGCATCTCAGATGAGCAAAACCCTTCTTCCAGTGATAACAAATTATTTGATGGCATTCAAGAATGCAAAAGCCCTATAAAACGAATTAAAAGGTAACTGATTTAGATATTCAAATAATAGATTTATTTACAGCAGGAAGTGGTAGCGGTGAATATTTATAAGCTGGATACGGCTATCTTGGAACTATTTTTACCAACAAATGTTGATTGTGAGAAGTGTTTTTCAACGGCAGGGTATGTTGACAACAAAATTCGTTCAAGCCTATAAGATCACATGTTACATGCCTTAAGCTTTTGTTGGAATCCAAATAATTTTCTCAAAACTAATGCATTTGCATATGAATGAATAATTTTTATTTTTGTTAATTTATTTTATTTTTAATGACAAAATACATACATACATAATTGGCCATTACAGCCCTTTAGTCAGGATTACGACCTAGCTTCTCACACCACTTATGTTGTGTGCGTTAATTTTATACATGAGTGGCGGGACCTACAGTTTAAAGTCGACTCCGAACGACAGATTTTTGAGAAGCTTTTCATGGCAATTTTTACTCTTAGAGTCTTTGCCAGAAATCTGCTAACAATATATTTTTATTATTAAGAGAAAGTCGCGATTTTTCTCGTAATTTTTCGGGATTTTTGGATCCCGAATTATCCCGAAATCCCAGGATATTTCGAATTATCCCGAATCCCGGGATTTTTAAAAATCCATCCCGTTTGGCATGTATAATGAAAATACCCCTACTGGGTATGTATAATGAAAATATGTTGATATTGGTTGTTTATAGAGTAAAATTTACAAGTTTTTAATAATAAAATAAAATTTAAATTCAATCAAATATAAGAAATTGTACTAATTTTTATTAAATGCATTTATTGCATTGCGGCATATTACTTAAATGAGTGGTACTCACGGGTTTTTTGCATAACGTACAGGATTTTCCGGTTGGACGACGTTTTCTAAGTATGTAGCAATTACCTTTTGGGTTTTATTCTATCAGTGCTGTCACGATCTTCCACGCTTTCATCTGCAGCACCTCTTACGGTCAAAGATACCCAATATATGTATGACTTCAATAGCCTTGTGTGTGGAAAATATTTTTGTTACGTGTTTATTTTTGATTCTGTTTTCTATTTTTGGCTTCACCAGCTGTTTGTTGCTGAGGCTCTGTAGGAAGATTCTACGGCTGCTTGTGGAAGCTTTTGGCATTGGGTTATCCTCAACGTAAATTATGCATGCTGCAAGGGCAGCGACTTCTATTATATTGCAGAAGAAAGACAAAAGCCCACTTATTGTTTGTCGCTTTTTGAATATTCTGCTAAAATCTTGTTCATATTATGGATGCCAACATTAAATTTGTTGTAATCTTAGATCATGAGTGGCTTTTTCTTTGGACCTTGCACTTTGCATGAATAATGCCTTGAAGAAAGAAGAACAACCGACTTATTTTTTGTTTTTTTTTTTTTGCGATGTAAGAGCACAAGGTAATATTGTTATTTAAACCAAATGTAGTTGACTCTACTTCCCGTCCTTTAGATAAAGCAAAATATGGAAGTAGAAACAAGCACTCATCTTCTGTTTACTCTACCTAATATTGATAAACTGCTGTCATTTATTAAACTCTTCGGTAAGTTATAAGTTGTGGAGATATTATAACAAACAATATTTCGTCCCCTTCCTCGCCTAAGTTTTTTTTCCCGTTCGCCCGTTGCCTCCAATGCAATATAAATTTGTCCCTTGATGGGACAGGATGAAATGGAGTTACATACTCGTACTTGGCGGGTTTCGAGACAAAAATTAGCCATTGTAAATGGGTCTCAGCGTTCAGTATCAAACAAAATTACACATTTTGTGATAACTAATTAAGATCCATCAAAAATTCTGAAAATTATAATATATAAAAAATATCACTCGACTGTTAGACTTTTCAAATAATAACTACGGCAATTTTTGTCCGATTTGAACAAATGATGACTCAATCTCTTCAACAGACTTTAAGAATGTTATCACTTATCCTAAACTTGTTACTAAAGTTTGTTAATATGAATGGACAAACATGAAAAAATATGAAAATAATTCGATTTTCCAAGTTTACCTCATCAAATCTCATAGCATATTAAGCCAAATAATAGATATATGTATAACGTTTTAAAGCTTCATATTTTCCCTTTCGAACAAGATTTGAATTTTGGAAATCGGATCAGTATTCCAGAATTTTGTGCGTCAAGTCGAAAAAACTGTTTTTGTCAAATAAAAAATATATTTTTGAATTGTACTCAACCAACTGAACAACGTGAACTATGTAGTTACTAGATAAGAATTCTCTAATGATCTGGGATTGTATCCATACGATGCAAGAAATATTGTAGTCAGTCATCACCATTCAACCAGCGACACAGACAAAGTGCACAGATTTGGATTTGAGAATTTATTTTATTTATTTCTCTCTATTTTTCCCTTCATTACTTGCAAATTGGTTTGAATTTCCACATGATTTTATTCTATCTGCCTGACTGATTCATTGTGTCCAGACACGGTCAATTAAAAGCTTCCTTAGATGCCAAAATCGTTTAAAACATTTCGTGTCAACAAGTCAACAGCTTTGATCTTTGCTTACATGTGCAACGAATTTGAATTCAAAACAACTCCTTGCCCCCTGTTACGGCAACAGACTCTGCTCATCACTATTTAAGTTGCTTCTAGATCTTTACTGGTGTCTTGGTTAATTGTGGCCTTGACTACTTTGGTCAAAGAATGGATTCTAACAATTGATTTGGACTGTTCAAACAATTGCCAAAAATCTTATTCAAACTATGAGTTTTTTTCTATTTCCAAAATAAATCACTTCAAATGATGTGATTACTGCGGTTTTTATTGATTTATTGATTAATCGTCATGGTAAGAATTTATTTGATTTAGTCGTGATGCCGAAATTGTAACAATTTGATGAAATTAGAAAATATTTTTTTTTAAAGGACAAATCCGCTGACGTTAATGAAATACTATTGAAATCTATCAACAGTCACAGAGCACTTGCCATAAAACATTAATAATGTGATCAGCTTAAAGAAGATTAACGGCCTAAAATCAACATTTTGGCCATCTCGCAAAACATCAGCGTAGTATTCAGTTGAGTGAATGGAGTCTGAGGCTTAAGAATGAGTCTTAAAAAAAAATTAAATTATTTAAACGTAGGCAAATAAGTTATTTTTGTGCTTTCTGGCAAATAATTTTTTATTTATAACATCCATTCACCCTCCCTCCCTGTCTCCATCAGGTTACTTAGTTTTTTTTTTATTACGATTAACTTTAATGCCTTCAATCATCACTTGTTCAATTTTAATATAAATTCCCATCACGTTCGTTAATGTTGTTTATGATTTTTGTTTAGAATTGAATGATAAGCTAAAAAAAATGGCTATTGGAAACACACTGTCTTTAGGCAAAAGTACGCTTTGCAGAAGTACATCTACATCTATAATAGGGAGACTTAAAATTTAATATCACGACAAAAGCCCAAAGCAAAAGGCAGTGGGTGAAAATTAGCAGAAAGGAAAACCTTAATCAAATCCAACACATTGATTAGATATTCAGGATGGAGACAAATCAAATAAATTCAATGAAATCAATATAAAATGAGAAAAATTTCTTAATTTCATTGGCGGAAATTGTAAATTTCATAAAAAATTCTCTTGTTACTAAACAGCTCTAGCCGGTCTAAAAACACTATAAGCCATCCTGGTCTAGCAGGTGGTGTGTTTCTCACTAGACTCGAGCCATGGTTAGAAACCTTGCTCACACATCTTGATCAAAACAAAATATGAAAAAATATTTCCTCTATTATAGGAATTATAGGAAATAGCGGCGGAACCTACAGTTTAAGGTCGATTCCGAACGACAGATTTTTTGAGAAGCTATTTCATGGCAATTTTTATTTACTCTCAGAGTTTTTGCCATAAATCCACTAAGAGGAAGTTGCCGAAGAAATATTTTCATATTTTCGTTTTGATGTTTGAACTCGGGATTCGAACTCGGGCCTTTCGCCTAATAAGCCAACAAACTACCTACTAGACCACAGTGACATCTACTGGCCTCTTAATATTCAATGCTATTTTATATCGTTTTTTTGGACTAAAGCGGCAACTTTGAAATTTGGCAACATCAGATCAGTTATAACGAGACACTAGCCACGAGACACTTGACGCCAGGAACATGGGTATACCTTATAACAGCGTCTATAGTAATTGCATCGGCGTGGAAAAAGAGGAAACAACAGAATATTTTTACTTTACATTTTTCGGCCCCTAAGAATATAAAAAATGAAGAATTTTTGGGCCTCAGAATTAATTGTCAAAACATAGCTATACGAAGGCGATTTGAAAAAAATCTCTCTTTCACAAGAAAGAAGGTAAGGTTAAGAGATGTTAACCAGGAACTATAATTATATGATGGTATAGGTAATATTGCGGATGATATATGCTTGTTAACTCATTCTTTCTCGGACCGCAAAGTTAGCTGGACTGAAGATTAATATCCACAAAACCAATACACTCAGGTTAAATGCTAACATAGAATGTAAATTCCTAATACACGGCAAGTAAACCGATGAAGAAGAGTCCTTTTGTTACCTGGGCAGTATAATTGATAAATCAGACGACTCATCAGGGGTTGTAATCAGTCGCATTAATAATGCGCGTAATGCTTTTGCCCAACTAAAGCCTGTCTGGAAATTTTCAAACATATCGAGGCATACCAAAATTAAAATCTTCAATTCCAACGTTAAATTCACACTACTATACGGTTGCGAAACGTGCAATATGGCAAAATGCGATTCCCAGTCTCTTCAGGTATTCACTAACAAATGCCTACGTAGAATCATGCGTGTTTACTGGCCCAACACTGGTCAGATACAGACCAGCAACCAATTGTAAAGGAAATAAAGAGACGCAAGTGGGGATGGATTGGGCACACTCACCGAAATCTATTAGATGACATAACATGGAATGCCATAGACTGGAACCTGGCGCATCGGACGACCATCGCATACTTGGAAACGCCAAGTTATAACGGAACCAAACTACGTGTACAATGGAACGAATTCAAACATCGCACTGATGATGGAGCTCATTGGAAACAAATTTCAGTCAAGAAAGTGTAAACAAAGTGTAAAGTAGAATCGGATATACTCATATTCATAATTTCGGATACTTATGCACATTCATACTTATTTTAATATCATGGAACCTTTACTCAAATGGAGATGGTGTCATGCGTGAAATGATAAACAAAAGCTGCAAAAACAAAAATAATGGATTTGTTTACGTGATCAACGAATAAGTCGAAAATACAGCAACAAAAATATTGAGCTTGTTTATAAGGTATATGAATAAACAAAAATAAAGGATGAAAGATGTAAACAGCCAACAACAAAGTGCAGTGGATAGAGAAGTAAACAATCAAAAACAAAGTGGAGTGTAAAAAAATGAAATAGCGGATAGACAAATACACAAACAAAACTACTTTGCCTGTACGAATGTAAACAAGACACACAAACAAAAAGTTGTTTATATTTTTGGAACTTTCTCGAAATCCGTCATACTCCTTCGAGAGCATTCATCACACTGTCGGTATAAAAGGCAAGACAAAGTGAGAAATGATGGAGTTTGAATTATAACAGATTGAGTTATAATTCGGTCACTCTTACGTGCAGACAAATTTCGTGTGAAGAAAACAGTTGTTAGTGTTATGAGAGCAGAAGTGTTGTGCTTACAAGAAGGTTGTGAGCAAAGAAGAATAACAAACAAAGTATTGTTGCTTACGAAAATGTTTTAAGCAGAGAAATACAACGAACAAGCACATATTGTGATAGTTATTGCTTTATACGCGGTACAAGTTCGAACAGTGGCACAAAAATAGTGCGGATAATAAAGAAATTGATTTAAAATTAAACACATGTTTGCTTTTATTTTATTTTTAATCTATGAATTCATATTTTTAACGCCTTTAAAATGTAAAAACATAATAATATTCATACTTAACGACAAGTATGATGTTATTGGAGTCTATGACTACTCTGCGTGACTCATCATTTACACGAATCAAAATTCGTGTACGAACACTAAAATACTCACTAAAAGGTTGGGTGTTTGCTCTACTTGCCGCTCTGTCTTTTTTGCTTGCATGTCTCTTTTTTTCTTCTTGTAATGCAACAGCAACTAAGACTGTAAATTTTGATTAGTGATTCGAGCCACTCGAGTCATTTATAAGCGTTATAAGCATTTTTCTAAAGTTATGCATCTGAATGTGTAGGCTTGATGTTAACATTGTACTCATACTCATTGCACCTTGCACTAATAAATCAACATTGTACGAAGGAATTAGAGTAATTGAATTTCAATACTGTTGACTCACTCACCGATTCATTGCTGATCTCTGTCGCAAACATGATTTCCAAAAAAGTAATTTTAGTTGCTGTGATTTTACAATTTCTATCAAATGACTATCTCTGAGGCTTAATTTTGTATAATTCTATTTATTCATGTTCTGGAATAGATATTTTTTTCATACCCTTTTCTAATATTATTTTTTCAGAAGTGAAATATACATTAAAAGACAATTTCTCAACATGCAAAATGTAATGAATTCGACTGATTTACTTAATTATCGAAAAATGCCCTAAATGGAATTTCTTTAGAAAAAGATTTATAAACTTTAACAAAAGCTATTTCACAAAGCAAGCAGAAATGATGATTTTTGAAAGGAAACATTAAAGTGGACATTAGGACCGCGAAGTTTTTCCATTTAATAACGTATGTATAATAAAAACTAAAAATTATTTCAAGTCTTATTACCTAAGCAAAAAATGTACAGAAAATTAAATCATTAAGTACAGTGAAACTCTATAAAATGTTTAACATATGCCCTTCTTTACTTAAATAGACAATAAATTCCTCTGAAAAAACAAAACAACAGAAATGCCAGAGAATTCGTCTTTTCATATACTCAGCACTGGTTAAAAAGGTTAAGACAACAATAGCACGCGCAATATATGCACATAAACAGAGTAAAAAATAATTGCGTAGAATGAAATTAAACCCCAAAGAGAAATTAAAATAAATATAAATGATTAAGAAAGAAAGAAAAAAAAACTTTTGTTTATTTTATTTTACAATGTGAGCTGAATAGATATAACATTACATACAGCATTCCTTAATTATGGTACTCCTGTGCGTATGATTATTATTTAATTACAATTATTACGTAGCGTATACGCACTGGTGGTTGAATTTAACTTCAGTACCAGAGATCAGCAATGAATCGTTTTTTTGCTACTCATAAGCACTAGTGCAATTTTGAGTATGAAATTGAAATTCAACTACTCTGATTCATTTGTACTCGCTACAACATTGATTTATAAGTATAAGTAGCAATGAGTATGAGAGTACAATGTTGACATCAAACTCACAACATTCGAAATATATTTGATTCATATGCCTGCTCATTCTGATTCATAAATTTAGAAAAATACTTATAATAATTATAAGTGATTCGAGTTTCTTGAATCATTCATCAAAATTTACAGTTATTGCTGTTGTTCACATATACAAACAATGAAGAAAGGAAAGAGACAAAGCATACACACAATCTTTTTGTGAGTATAGTAGTGTTCGTACGCGAATCATACTTAGTTTGTTCTTCGTATAAATGTTAAGTAGAGACGAGTCGAAGTCAATAACATCATGCGTATTGTTAAAAACGAATACGGCGATGACTTCCAACTTTGAGTATGAGTGTATGAGTAATGATATCAAAATAAGTATGAATGCGTATAAGTATCAGAAATTATAAGTATGACTTGAATCTACTCATCGTTTTTAATACTCATTGCGTTCAGTACTAATTCTTTTTCCATTGAGAATTTTTAAGGAAATATTTTTTTAAAATTTTTAAAAGATTGTTAAATGGTGGATAACATATATTCTCCGGATTTGTTAAATTTATCTATACTAGCTAATTACCCGGTGTGCATCGCTACTGTCCATCGAAATTAAATACATAATAATTAAAAAATTTATTTATTTATATAGCAAGTAAATTATTCAATTTTCGTTAAAGGTTCATTCTAATTTCCTTTGATGACAATATATTTCATTTAAATTCTAAAATTATTATACATTAATGAGCTGTTGTTTATTTCTTACTTACTAAAATTTATTATTTACTTTTTTTCTTAAATAAATAATTCTTATTTTGATGCCTTGGAATACACAATATTTTTTTGTTATTCCCTCTGGTGCGTATACATATAGGTTAGAGGACGTGCACCTGTCGGTCAAGACAAGCACAGTACCCGGAGGTCGAAATTGATCCATTGTACATATAAATCTGCAGGGTTTTCCTACAAGTGAACAAGCTGTCCATGTGAGAAACATGGGCACAAACTTGACCTTGAGCTTTATTAATCGCCATTGCAAATGCTAGGCTGATAGGAAATTTCAGGCGCTTGAATATATGGCAGCAATACATCAGTTCCCTTAAACTTTATAGCTATAACGGTCGCCGCGATAAGATTGTTCATAATTTTTATATTATTTTTAGATATATGTATACCATTTTAAAGCTTCATCTCTCCTGTTTCCAACAAGATTTAAATTTTGAAAATCGGGTTAGAAATGTTTGAGTAATCCAGAAGTCTATGCGTAAAGTCGAAGAAAACTGTTTTTGTCAAATAAAACAAGTTTGGAGGGTTTGAGAAATACAAGAAAGATATTTTTGAGTTCTACTCAACTAACTGAACAACGTGGACTATGTAGTTACTGGGGTAAATTTTCACTGTCGCACCATGTGATCTAATGAAGTAATTATAAAAGCCACATAATATTGATAAATTTGTGTTTTTAACAAATATTTGTAATAATTTCTATTCGTAATCTACGTATAAGAATAATAACAATAACACCATCCCAGCATGTATTAATAAAAAATTCATCTATCAACTTAAAGAATATGATGTCTTATGCCACTGATTCCGTTTGTTTTCTTTGTTTTCCATTCAATTTTATTTTTTTCTATTGTAACCTAATTTTGTTTTTATTAATTTTTCAAAAAACCAAAAAGAAAAAATCATTTTAATAACGTAAAATAGAATCTGTATTCTTAGACCGTAAAACAAAGCTAAGAGATGAACTGAACATCAACATCTAATTTCCTTTTAACCTCGAGCCATCTATCATGTTGCTAAAAGTCAAAATATTTTCGACCTTAAAATCCCAAAAAAGAAAGCAATCATAAGGAGAGAAAAATTTGAAGCTGCTTGTAACAAAAAGAACCATTACATACGCAGCAAATGATAAACGAAAATATTTTTTAGTTTTCTTATTCATTTTTGAACTTCATATACAGTATGTCCATTAACCCATGAAAATCTCGACACAAGTTCAACAATTTTGTTTGGTAACGGAACCATTCGTTCAGGTTCGTTCATTAGGCTGCAGATCATACAATATGCTTGGAGTGAGACGACAAAATAAAAAAAAAATACTGGGTGACTGATGTATAATGCCACAAAGTAAAGCGCTATATTTTTTCATTTTTTTTTAATTTTATTGTTCAAAAGCAAAAAATGTTGGAAATAAAATAGAATTTTGGAATCCGTTCAGATTTATTCGAATTGCCCATCTTTGGTACGAATTATGGCCTTCAATCGGCCGGCAACACCATCACAGGCTACACGAAAGTGGCTATAAGGTATTTTGACCCATTCCCAGCGAAGAGCCGTCTTGAGATAATCGACACTTTGGTATTTTTAGTGAGAACCTTGCTCTCCAAAATGCCCCAGGCGCAAAAGTCCAACGAATTAAGATCCGGAGATTTTGGTAGCCAGTAGGCAGTAGAAATGAAGCGAAGAACCTCCCTTTTAAGCAATTCTTGGTTGACGCATGTTGAGGGCGGTGGTGTTGACTCCTGTTGGAATGTCCATGGTCTGCGGCCGAAATGTTTGTCTGCCCAGGGTTTCAATACTGTCTTTAAGACATTTTCCCGATCATATTCGGCATTTATTTTGACCCCATGTCGATGAATACGAGCGGAGAGTGACCATTGGTCATTACGGCACCCCACACCATTGCCATCGGCGGCGCTTGAGTTCTGCTGGACACTCGCAGGTGTAAATTTTCAGCTGACATATTTGGCAATTAAACCCGATCATTTTGTTTGTTCACAAACTGCTCAATTTGGAATGGTTCCTCATCGGAGAAAACCAAATTCAGTAATCGGCTACTTTCGTGGCTCTTTCCAGTCTAATTTTTTTTTGTCCATCGGTGAGCTCTAGCAATTTTTGGAAATTCAATGGCCTTAGTCCAAGCTCATTATTCAATATGTGTTGCATCCGTTCTCGCGATTTGTTCAGCTCACAAGCAATTTTTCCACTACCGCGGGGTGGATTTCGATTAAATCAGGTCTTCAGTTTTCGAATCATTTCTGGTGTTGTTACCGTTTTTTGGACGTGATGCAACAGTGCCAATATCACGGTAACGAGCGATGATACGAGAAGCAAAAGATTTTTTCCCGTTTAAATGCTGGAGGGATCTAACGATAGCCACCTGTGGTTTTCAGCTAAATATAAAGCAATCACACTATCACGCTTGAATTTCATCACGAATATTAAATTTAAAATTCATTCAATAACTTCAATAATAATAATACGAAATATTTACATTTTGGAATCAAATATTGTGTATTTTCTTAGCCCCGAGCAAATAAGCAAAGAAACACAAATAGAAGGCATCGGGCCCTGGAGTTTCCCTTAAAAATGTTAGGAGTTTTGCAGAAAAAAATATTTTTTTCCCAGAAATAAAGTTTTTTAACATAAAAAAATAGCAACCCTAAGTGCAATACAAACAGTCAAACGTCAAAGTCATGAAGTTGAAGGTCGTGTCCTCGCCTTTTTGAGAACTCTATCTCGAGACATAATAAATTTAGAAATTTCCAACAAATCTCCTTCACCCTGAAAGGGGTTAAAAAATAATTTAAAATTTTTTTTAAAACGTCAATTTTTCATGACCTTAGGTAACAAGTCTAGAAGAGCTAAAATAATAGAATAAAGCTACGCCAACAAATGAAAAATATGAAAAATTTAATGAGTATTAAAAGAAAATCTCTTGTTTACCTACAGTGGATTTAAAGGAAACAAAAGAAAATTGTGTTAGACGTTAACAAGACAGCAACACCAAAAAATAACAGCCATAAACGATATGGCGATAATGGTTCAAGGTTGTCAAAGGAAAGGAAGGGAAAGAAAACAAAAAAATGTTTCTAGCAGATACCTGGTCAGAAGAATAAAACGGAAACGAAAGAATGGAAAACGCTAAGCCAGGGGATTTCCATTCACGTTAGATGTTTACATTCAAGCATCTTAATTTTCTTTGAAAATATGCTTTGAGAGAAGATTTTGATTGAACAATAAACTATAAATAATACGCTGAATAAATAACAAATTTGTCTTAGAAGTCTTTGAAGCACTTATTAATACAAAAACGTTTAATAAAGAATGATGAAAGCTTAAAAAGGAAGCGTATTTATAGGGGGATGACCCCTACTCATGCAGAGCATTGTGTTGGTTTTTTTAGGAAATGTGGAAAGAGGGAGATTCGAACCGTAAGAAAACGAGTTGCTGCTGGTAACTACAAAATGTGCTATACCTTCACCATTAGACAGTCTACAGCAATCGTCCCCAAGAAGCCCTCAGTTTCTCACACCACTTATGTTGTGTGTGTTAATTTTATACAGAAGTATAAGAAGTATATTTTATGTAAGAGATGCAATTGAGTGTGATGAACTGATACGATAACTCATGATCTAATTATTTAGGCAATAGTCTTTCAAACCACATGATATAAATTTCTATATACAAACCGTAAACAAATTTACCAATTTCCAAGATCATAAATGGTTGCCAACTAGGGTTGCCAGATTTCGATTCTCAAAAAGCTGGACATTGGGTTTTAAAAAGCTGGACATAAAAAAATACCGAGAAGATGTTAATTGTAGCTTCGACTGTGGACAACGTTGTGATAAACACAAACCGCTTTAGAGAGTTGTGTTTCAATTTTTGTCTCTGTTGAGACTACAAAATTCGAAAAAGTTTGAGACAACTTCTGCGAAATCTCCATCTATCGCAATAAGTTGTAAACGTCTTTTTCTTCTTCATCAATATCCATTTCAGGATTTCCTAGAAATAATTTTTGTTTTCATGTACACAAAAAATAAAAGCTGTACGTAATACTATGTTCAGACAGGCACTTTTATTGCGTAAATCGCAATAAATGTCTTTATTGAGATCAATATTTCATAAAAAAATTTCAATTAATTATAACTCAATAAATACGCAAATTGTTGTAATATTGATTAAAACTTTAAATACAACACTGTCATAAGTACGTTTAGTGAGCATATTACAATTTTCCGAACACTTTCAATTGATATTTGACAACTCGAATGTCAAGAACGACAAGGTTGAGCTGTTTTCCATTGTTCTACGATCTTTTTTGGAACCAATTTTTTAAAAAACAAGCAGCTCTTTTGTTTACCAGCTGTAAAAAAAATTGCGTATATTATGTGTCTGAACACATAAAATATTGTACATAAATAAACGAATATTAACACAATAAAAGTGCATGTCTGAACATAGCATAAAGAAATCGTATCGCTATATGTAAATATTTACTATCACATCAGCTGTTCAAGTGTTGAGACATGCTGCCAGGGAAGACAGAAGAGGGAAATCAGAACTTAGTTGTATAATAAATGTACAATCAGTGTTGGCTAACATGATTTGACAAAAATAACATGAAAATTATTGCCCAAGTTATTGCAGTGTTCCAAAAAAAATTAAAAAAAAAAATAAAAAATATAGCGCTTTACTTTGTTGCACTATATATCGGCCATCCTGTATTCAGCAACCTAAGTTAGATTCTCATTTTTGGCACAAAATCTTATCCTTCTAACTTTTCTTAGAGTTGCATTGTAAAGCATGTATTACAGTCCTGGGTTCCATTTAAGATTTTGGATGATACATCACATAAGACCATGTATTAGAAACCTAATGAACAAATTAAAGTACAATAACTTATACAGTGAAACCCACCATAAGCATATCACATTTGGTTGTATGTTTATTTCGACTCAATATTTTAAATGTAGCCATAACATTCAATATTTGCTTTGAAGTTATTTTACCCAACTCAACACTGTCTGTCATTTTATAACATCCTCTTAACAAAGTTGAAATCAGTAAGGGAAGTGGCAACATGAGAGTATCTTCTTATTATGGGAGTATGGGTTCCTATGCACATGTATGTAGATTAAATAAGAGGTGCATGTATTCAAATAACAACAATGTATATACAAAGTGTACATACATGTACAGAGTGTACATAATTTACATTTTCCTGTCTATATCATATCCTATCTATAGTGTTGACACACAACACAAACTTGATTAATTTTCATATCCCTCCCTGGGGTGTTTTATTTGGGGAATGATGAAAGAAGGTCCTTTAAAAGCTTCCGTTTTAATAATGCATTTGTGATGCTATGGTCGGTTAAATGGCATGTAACATTACTGGTTTATAGTTGCCTAAAAATAATTTTATTGAAATGTTAAATATAATTTAACTAACGGATTAGTGAAAACAAAATACCGGGGCAAGAGTATTTTTTTTAGTTAATTATTATGTTTAAGATATGCAACTTGTAAATTGCGACCAACTGATTAGAGAAAATCATTAAAAAGATTGTGCGTTCTCACTAACGGCCACCACGAAATCGCCGTGGTCTAGTAGGTAGGGTGTTGGCTTATTAGACGAATCCCAGGTCAGACATCAAAACGAAAAATATTTCTTCGGCGACTCTCAGCTGGTTTCTGGCAAAGACTCTGAGAGTAAAAATTGCCATAAAAAGCTTCTCAAAAATCTGTCGTCCGGAGTCGACTTTAAACTGTAGGTGCCGCCACTCATGTATAAAATTAATGCACGCAACAAAAGTGGTGTGCGAAGCAAGGTCGTAATCCTGACTGAAGGGTTGTAGTGGCCAATTATGTATGTATGTATGAATTATTTGATGGGATCGAAGAATGCAAAAGCCCTATAAAACGAATTAAAAGGGTAACTGATTTTGATACTCAATTGTCAAAAGAAAAAGAAGAAGCTGCATACACCTATCTTGGAACTATTTAACCAACAAAATGTTTTTATAAGCTTGTAAATAATTAAATTAGCTGCCACTGGAATAAATTTGTCAGTTGTCAGACGAGCGGTTTACAAATGGTAACAACCTGAATTTGGTTGCAATACATATCAGCCAACCTGTAGGAATGGAATAACGTCTTTTCTGCATGCTATGATGAGAATAGTTGTGTTAAAGTGTAGTGTAATTTGCAAGTTGCTCAGCCCAAACGGATATCCGTTTGTCATGGCTCTTACCATTATTATCGTTTGTATAACAATAATTGATTATCTTACATTTCTTTTTTTCATAATACCTACAATTACGTCATGCGTGTACGAGTGTTATGAGATGGTAATAATATCTTAAGGATACTCCATTAATATTGTTCATAACGTGGGTTTGTAAGGAGAATATTCCTTATTCTTCAATAATTTTCATTTTTAATTTGTTTCCTTTATAAACAGATTTAAAAGCTTATGGAAGTTATTAATTGAAAAAAGTTAACCCAGACAACTTAATTAGAAAATTTGTGGAATTAAATCGTTTTAATCCTTTCACTCTTTTAAAGAGTTATTATGAAAGGGTCCTTATTTCATAAAACAAAGCAATTTGTTAAGGTTACTTTAATGAAAGTATGGTTATGGCTGTTGTTTTAAATTATTTTAAAATTTACGATTTTACATTACGTTCATTACGTCACAGTTCTAGTCATTTGTGCCAGATAAATTGTTAACCAGTAGTTTACTCTTAGAATAGCTGCTAGCATTAGGACAGATGAGCATAGTTTATTAAGACCACCATAACCGTTTGTATTTATGTTGACAATAATTAATGATTGTACGGCTAGAAATTGTCAGAAACAATAGATGTTGTTAGCAGGAGTCAAGTGGCACAGTAGTAAGGAAATGTGTAATGATGTACGTTTTATAGGCAGCTGTCTTGTAGGTGGCATATTGCACTACAGCAGTTGTAAAACTTCCAATAAACCACCTTCTAAATACATGCAGAATTTATTCATTCAACGCAGACGAACTGATTAATAGCGATGCGTATGAATTCCACGCAAATAAGTTTCATTAACACTTTTTAGTACTGCAAAGCGACAGCATTGGAATTTAATGAGCATTATTCCCACAATATTTTTAAAATAGTTCACTGTATATGAAAAATACAACAAGATGTGTAATGGGGTCAACAAAATTGGTGTTTATTTTAATTTCAGTCTTGTATCTGTTGTTACGAAGGCGTGGTTTCTACTGTAATCACCCCTTTGTCAGACATTTCTTAATAAAATTCCAGAAGAATCCTTCGTCTCACAAATAGTCTTCAATAGCATGTGATTCTTCTGAAAAACTGGTTTTATTCTGAAAAACTGGCACTAACACGTTCAGTTCAGAGTACTTAACCAGGCCAGCATATTTCAGGCGTTGATTTTTTCTATTAAGCAAGCTGCACTTATGGTATCGACTTTTTTGTTTTTGTTTTTTTTTTTTAACCCAGCACTCAGGAGATGGCCCCTACTCATTGTGCAGGTTTTTTAGGAAAGGTGGAAAGAGGGAAGATTCGAACGGCAAGGAAACGAGTTGGTGCTTGGTGACTATAAAATGGCCAGTGCTATACCTTCACCATTAGACAGTCTACAGCAACCATCCCCAAGAAGCCCGCAGTGTGTGTTAATTTTATACATAGGAGGCGGGACCCAGTTTAAAGTCGACTCCCAACGACAGATTTACTCTCAGAGTTTTTGCCAGAAATCTACTGAGAAGAAATCGCCGAAAAAATACTTTTTTTTACTTTATTTTGATGCCTGGCCTGGGATTTTGTATTTGATTATATGTGCCAACAATCAAGAAGTAATAAAAACGCTAGGATTCCATCTTGTCAAACCAAATGACGTCAAGAGTTGCATGGTTCATGTTGGTGCAACACTCGCCTTTAGTGGATTTCGAGCCACTTTTGCATAAAGGGAAACGAAGAGTTGGACGGACTGACACGAAAGGGATTAAAGATGTCTGAGAAGGTGACAATATAAGTCCCTACAAAAATTCGCCTGATTCTTGAGAATCGTTTTCATGATAATTATATTTACGCTCAGAGTTTTAGTCAAAAATCTGCTGTTTTGTTCGAGATGTATAACTTAGGGTTTTGAGCCATGCCAACACACTACCTACGGTGACTACAATATATCTGGTTTCTGAATTTCAAAACTGTTGGGTCCAATAGTTGTACAGTAAGAAAAGCAAGGAACTACTTGAGTTCGACAAGACAACTGTTCGTATTCTTACTGGAATTCTAACGGGACAGTGCACTATTAGCAGTTTCGCTGAAGCTACCATGATGTAGTAGAAACGGAATCCGTTCAACATCTTTTATCATTGTGCTTTAAATTTCAGGACAGATGTTTTCGATTTTTTTGGTGGCAGAACGTTTGAAGATCTGAATAAGGAACTGGCTGGTTTCATCCGCAGCTCGGTGTGGTATAATCCCACCACTAATAGATCATAACATGGGACTTTACCTAGGCCATTGAGCCGCCGAATGAATTTCTCTGTGAATGGCAAGCTTTCCACTAACCTTGCTTAACCAACGGTATCTTTTATTGTTAAGGTGTGGATTCTACACAAATCACTTTTGTTGAAGTCCTGCTTTTTTGCGTCTGCAAGAGCTGTAGAAACGAAAAAGAAACAAACTGCTCTTCTTGTTATTTTCAAATAATGATATGAATTTCGATGATCTGTTAATAATAAGCCTTAGTCACTTCCTTATTCTTCCTAAACTAGACGAAAAGGTTAACTGTGGTCGCAATAGGCCGATAGGGCCTATTGCCCTAGAAAAAAGTTAAGAATTTTTCTTTCATCACTCACATAACGTACCCAAGCTAAAGTAAAATGAAAGGTTGTTAGTATAATCAATTCGCCTTTGTTGAGTCCTAATACACTTATGGCTTGCTACTCATCAGCATTGCTTCGAAGTGTATTAGCAATTCTTCCTGCTGTAGACTAGATTCTTATTAAATATTTGTTAAATTATGCTCAAGCGTTATGAGTTTGATTATTCGCTTCCTCATTTTCGATTACTATTTGATAACTACGATATTTGCCTTATTCTTATATTCTCGAATAGTACTTGATGCCGTCTCTTTGAATGCTAATGATCTAACTTTGATTTGATAATCAGCGAATGTTTTAAATATACAATGTACGTCAAGTTTATTATTTGCCCAAATCATACTTTCACTGGTTACATACATATAGTCATTACAGTCAATAGCATAATTTAGTTTCTAGTTCTGCTATTTGGAGGCTGAGCTCTATCGTATCTTCGTGTTTAAAGCCATAGATTCGTTGGACCCTGAAAGTTAATCTGGTATCAGAAGTGCAGCATGTTAGGCATTCTGCTGGATAACCAAATTAAAACGAATTTCCATCAAGGATTTTGGGTTCTGGTTATTAGTATCTATTCTCTATAGCCTGATAAATATACAACGTAATAAAATTTAATTCAAAGTAAATGTAGGACCAAGAAAATAGGAAGAAATTTGATTGGAATAAAATCATGCTATTGACATGGTTTAAACCTCAACTCAAGTGTTTCTTTCAAAACGAAATATGTAAGAAATACCTCTTTCGGTGACTTGTTTTCTTCTAGAAAAATCTTTTAGAATGTATAAAACTATCCTGAAAAGTTTCTCAAATCTCTCATACGGAGTTGACGTTGAGTTGCTAATCCCAAGCCTCATGGGTAAAATGCAAAAGTGATAAAGTCCTTAATGTTAAACAAATATTTGGTTTTATGAAACGCTGGTCTAAGGAATTTGTTGACCCATATTTAGCTAAAATATTATTTATATCTCTTGTCCGGCCTATCCTGGAGTATGGTTCATATGGGACCCTTGTTTTGCAGTTCATATAAATGGCATTGAGTTAGTGCAGAAAACAGTTTTTAATTTGCTGTTTATGTGGTCTTGGTTGGAACTCCTATGAATTACCGCCATATCGAAGTAGACTAGCCGTGATTAAGCTGCCAACTCTTAAGCAGTCGTTCCATGATGAGTACTCTTTTCATTCTCAGATTAATTCGAAGTGATGTCAATTCAGAGTTCCTGCTCAGTCGATTGAATGTTCCTGTGCGGCCTGTTCGCAATTTTCAACTGCTTTCACTGAATTATTACAGATCGGATTATGAAAATAATGATTCCTTTAGATGAGCCTGTAAAACTTTTAATGAATGCTACCAAGTAGTGGATTTTTTTGAGTCTAAAGAGGTTTTAAAGGTTTTTTTTATTAAAGTATAAAAATATTAGAAATCATAATATATCCACACTGTATTACTACACTTCATAAAACAAACAATACCATGACAATAACGACATTACAAAAATTGCTTTTACAACTTTATATATTATTATTGTGGACTAACATTACAATTAAGCGACCCTATTTATCGCACTTGATCTAACAACTATTGCAAAGTATTGCCAAACCAGCTTTTTACAACTTAATATGCATATTATTTATAACTGACTTAGTAATAAACGGCATTATAGTTAATAACAGTATTGCCAGAATGGATTTTAATACATACTATATTATGTAGAACTGCATTACTATGCAGCGATCCTGTATTACCACACTTGAACAAAAACATATAATCATAATGACAACAGTATTATTATGCAGTTCTATATAAAATATAATTTTTATCAATGAAAATATTAATTTTTCAATTTCTTATTATTTTTCGCCATTAGTGTTAGATATAAGCTTTAAAATGAGATATCATTCATTAAATTTGATGCGGTGGTATAGGAGATATTTGCAACCGACAAAAAAAGTGCTTTAGAAATAATATATAGGATGCTGGTCACCTTTAAAATACTGTCATTCTTATTATTTTTATTATAATTTTTGATTTCGTTTTCCACCATTTGAAAAACTTTTATAATCTAATTACCTTTACGTTGCTTTGAGGTTTTTATATCTAGGATACGTTAAGCAATATTTTGGATATTTTTTCTCTTAGCAGGAAAGGGAAATATATTGCAGTTTTGAATTTGCATTTGCATTTTTTATTAAAAAATTTTCTTGTTTCATTTGATCAAATTTCCGTTTCCTTTTAAGTTTTCCAGCAATTTCTTTTTTATTTTCTATAGTGGCAGCAATAATAAATGGCTTCTTATACAGAAGTTGTAGATTTTTTTATATAATAATACTACACACAGTGGATAGCAAAAGTCTTAAATATATTGACAAAAAAAAAAGTCCCAAATACTTAATACTCTTCCACAAAGTCCCGACATGAATTCAAGAGAGTATTTTGGAGACAATTTGGAAGAACGGTAAACAAAAGTCAACCGAAAAACTTGCTCATGGTGCCATTAGAAAATGCGATACAAAACTTGTGCATTCAATTCCGAAGGGCTAAATGGAGTGCTTTGCCTTAAGTGATATTCTACTAAATACAAGGGATAACATTTTCATATATTTTAGACTTTTGGATTTTAAATTTACTCAGGGTTTTCCTTAGCGATGTTTATGCAGTCATCCTTATTTTTCCTTTGCTTTATTAAAAAGTTTTTTGTTTTATAATAAAACAGAAATCAATTAACCCTTCTGAACACCTTGGGTTAATTTGACCCAATTTTGATATTCAAACGCAAAGTTTTTCCCTTTAATTTAAAGATATGATCGTGAATTTTTAATTTATCCACAACAACTATGCTTTTAAATGAACAACAACAAATCTTAAATTTTTCTTCGCCCCTCCAGATTCCAAAATACGATTTACACACATTTAATATCCTTTGGGTCAATATTACCCAACATGCGATATTACAAGTTTACCATTCAGAATCATCGATCAATAATTTTTTCAATTTTGAAGATAGAGAAAAAAGAAGACTTCGTTACAAACTAGTACCGATAAGAAACGTTTGGGATAAGTGAAGTAAACAGCTTAAAGTTTTTTACAATCCTCATGAAAATGTTACTATAGATGAACAATTGGTTTCATTTTGGGGTCGGTGCAGTTTTAGGCAATATATTCCATCAAAACCCACTCGATACGACACAAAAATCTGGGCATTTTGCGATGCCGCAACTAATTATGTCTGGAATATG
The DNA here is from genome assembly GCA_014635995.1 of Sarcophaga peregrina. Classification (NCBI taxonomy): domain Eukaryota; kingdom Metazoa; phylum Arthropoda; class Insecta; order Diptera; family Sarcophagidae; genus Sarcophaga; species Sarcophaga peregrina. Next base: position 87,310,387 of record CM025790.1, on the reverse strand, counting down.
GTACACTTCCACAGGCAGTGCAAGAAAAAACAAGACTTGATTTTTGTGTATTTCCGTATTTTTAATTTAAGTGAGAGAGTGATGCACAATTGCATGCGATAATTTTTTACTACATACATTCTTGCCATTAAACTTCTTTCACCGAATATTACATTAGTTGGCACTGTCCGTAAAAATAAAATCAAAATTCAGAAATAAGAACACAACATCATTGGTGTGAAAAGCCGTAATGTTAAAGGACGTAATGACCAACTTAATGATGGTAATGATCACCTTAGCTTTCGAAATTGGCCCACGAAGTCCTCAGTTAGCCTAGCATATACGCATGTCTCTCTAAGGGACTATTGTGCAATTGAAAAATTTACTTCAAAAGTGTTATTTCCTCAACTAAAGCTAAGCATTCCTTTACACATCGATTATAACTCGTTATTAGCATTTGATTTATACCGTTAAGATAGATGTGGAAAAGCCAAACAGAGTGAATACAAAGAATTGACAGTTATCCGACAGGCGAAAGTGAAAAAAAAAAAACGGAAACTAAAGTGAAAAAATTAAAAAAAAAAACAACTTCAAAGAAAAATATGAAACGATACTTTTCATTACTTTCTTGAACTTGCAACATTATAAATGCAGGCAAAAACTTTAGTAAGAAGAATTGCAAAAAAAAGTTGGAAAAAATGGCAAGAGGAAGTGATTGAAATAGATTTGCTTTTAGACATGGCCAAAACGAAGTGGAAATTGTTGTAAAAAAAGGAATAAAATGGAAACAAATAGAAAAATAATGGGATTGAAATGAAAAATTGAAATAGTAAGTTTAACTGATGAAATTTTAAACGGTAATTACTGCCCTTCAGTCAAGATTACTATCTCTTAAGCCACTTATGTATATTGTGAGTGTTAATGTTACACTTAAGTTGCGGGACATACAGTTTAAAGTAGACTCAGAATAAAATATTTTTGAGCAACTTTTCAAGCCATCGAATGGGCCTTTATCGGTTTAAATTTGAACTATCGATTTCTTCGAATTCTATCACAAAATTCAGTATATAATTTCGCCTGGACGCAATGAATTGATTTTCGCTTGAGCAACGTTTTACTAGGTCAACGAGAAACTGCACGATGATGTCAATATTTTTTCAAAAATCTAATTTCCATCTGAGTGGATACGTTATTAAGCTAAATTTGTTGTTGATAATTTTTGTAGCTCAGAAAACCCGCACGTGATTTTACAGAAGTCAATTTCAATATTTGGCTACAACAGGATAATACAATTTGCCACCTATTTCATGCCACAATCAATTTATTGCGTTAAACGTTTGGTGGCCGTTTACCATTTATTGAATGAGGATCAGATGCGACACTGTTGGCCCATTTTTTGTGGCGAGGCATTAAAGACAAGTGTTATGTCGATAAACCAGAGACAATCGGGCATTTAAAGACCAAAATAACGCCAAACTACGCAATGTCATCACCGAGGCACAACTCCATACACCCAAAAAAGCACACTAAAATTGTTTCGATCGAATGAGGTACTATGCGGCCAGCAATAGGAGCTATTTGAATAAAATATTATTCTACAATTGAACTTTACAACAAAGAAATTCATGCTTGCAAAATTTCAAAGCAATTTAAATCACCCGCTCGTTATAAAGGGTATGCCAAATAACTTTTATTTTTTTGAAAATGTTTAAAAAAAAACTACTGAATACTTTCTCAAATTTCTTTTTTTATTTGAGAATATAATCCTTCCGGTTAATAATGAATAATAATTTCATTCAAATAGCTGCTTCGGCTGGCCATGCAGTTGCCTACACGATCGGTCCAATTTTTAAGCACATTATCGATTGTGTGAAGCTGTATATCACCAATGGCTTTATGAATATTGTCCTTTGAAGCGTCAATTGTCTCTGGATTGTCGGCGTAACACTTATCTTTGACGGCACCCCACAAATAATAGTCCAACGGTGTCAAATCGCAGCTCCGAGGTGGACAACCGACAACAGCTCTACGGCATTTTATGCGATCTTCAAAAACAGGGCGCAGTACATCAATTGTGGCTTCAGCTGTGTGGCCGTAGTGCCGTCCTGTTGAAACATGGCCCGATAACCATCGCCATTGATTGCAAGTTCCACTCCTTGCTCATTTTCTAAGAAAAACGGCCCAATTATGCCTCTGGACTAAAATCCGCACCAAACAGTGACTCGTCTTGGGTGCGTGGGCTTTTCAATGTATGCGGCTTTTCAATGTATAATAGTCCAACGGTGTCAAATCGCAGCTCCGAGGTGGCCAAACGACATCAGCTCTACGGCATTTTATGAGCAGGGCGCAGTACATCAGTTGTGGCTTCGGCTGCATGGCCGTAGTGCCATCCTGTTGAAACTAAATGTTGCCAATATCCTCCTCTTTAAGTTTTGTGAACAAAAATTCGTTCAACTTGGCCCGATAACATGGCTTATGTTCAAAGAAAAATGGCCTAATTATGTCTCTTGACCAAAATCCGCACCAAACAGTAACTAGTTTTAAGTGCGTCGGCTTTTCAATGTATAGGTGCGGGTTTTCTAAGCCCCAAATGCAAAAATTTTGCTTGTTTACATACTCGCCAAGATTAAAATAAGCTTCATCTGAAAAGATGATTTTTTTTGTTAAAATCAGCATTTTCTGTAAATCGATTGCAGGCCCCCATAGTAAAGCGAAAACACGTATACACAACCATATTCGTTCAGCGGAAGGACAAAACGAATTATCCGTCAAATCAGACATAAGCTAAGTGTTACCATTCACGAAATAAGCACTAGTTGAAAAAATATAAGCGTTAGATGGTGGCCCTATATATACATATGTGACGTATGAGTGATATTTAATACGATTAGTTAGAAACATCACAAAATCAAATAAATTTTATTGCATACTTTTCAGAGTAACTATACTAAAGTAATACGGTGCGTATGAGTAATATAATACAAATGCAATTCAATAGAACGTATACGACCAATAATATGAAATTAAACATTTGCATTTTTCACGATTGGGCTACTCTCTGTAGGGCACTTTTAACACTTAGTGTGCGAAAGACGGAGTGGGGTCACTAAGGTACCCCAAAGAAAAATGGGCTTTTGTTGTTCATATGTTAGCATAGAAAACTATGAATATTATTTTGAAAGTAAGAAATTATTATTTTATCTGTTTTCAGTTTATATTTTTACTTATCGCATCAAATTATTAATTTTATAACATTTCATGGTACAATTATAATTAAGAAACACAAAATTAGGAATTAAATTTTTTTCTAAAAAATAAAAAACAATAAATAAGAAAATATTATAATTCAATGTCTATGTATAATGTGAATAAGTATAATAATTGAATATCTCAGTCAATCGATTACACTTAAATCTTTATACAGAATAACTGGAATCATTAATATGTTTTTGACAAACGATTTTCTTTTCTTCCGTACTGTGTTCATTGGAAACAAAGTCAGAGAATGTTGACCATTTCACTCTCGACTTCTTATCTCCATACCTAGGACACAGGAAGCAATGACCACGTTTTCTTTCATCTACTATTTTAAAATTTTCACAGTTTTTTTCAATTTCAATTGCAACGTCTTAAACTTGATACGGTTTTGGCATCATTTTGCAAACGTTTCATTAGAATCCTCTTCACTATCATTTATATAGTCTTCTATCTGTCGCTGGGATAGGTTTTTTTTGTAGTTTTCCATTTTTGGTTCTAAAAAAGCAACAATAATTTGTAACGTAAAGTACGACGTGGTGTAAATTGTTTAGCCTGAATGAAAAACTTATCTTCCAATTACAAACAGGTTGATATTTAAATGTCGCTTATAAGTTTTTATATAAAATTAGACTACCCAAAGGGAAAAAGACGGTAATAAATTTTTTCGAAGTTATTCAAGAAAAACTTAGACTGGGGGACCTAAGTTATCCCACTCCGTGCTTTAAGGGTTAAAGATATGTGCTGTGCCGACAAACGGGAAACAATTGAGCATTTGTAGATCTACATTCTTGATGCCAATGTCAAGATGCGACCCATACACTTGAAAAAGTGCACGAAAATTGTTACAAATGAGGCCGCGACGGCCAAATGATTGCATTAATATTCCATTTCGAACCGGAACAATTATCTTTCATAACAAATGAAAAAATTTGACAAAATTCAAACTGTTTTTTGTTGTATTGGATTTTCAAATTTAAACTTTATATCACCTACTCGCTATTTATTTGCGTAGTTTTTTCCAGAGATCTGCTTGGAGCAAATTACCGAAGAAATATATATTTTCTTTTTTGTATTTCGGTTTGCTGGAGATGTCTGACCTTACGACTAATAAACCATCAGACTACAAGACTATTCTTTTACAATAATTTCATGTATAATTTTAATTAAATCATTTAATTTGTTTCTAGCAATGCCGCTTTTTTTTGCCAATTTAATTACGTTGTGAAGAAAATTGTAAGCCTTTATGATTTAATTTAAATATTTATTACTGTTGCTCTTCTTATGCTCTCTTCAACCAATGGCTATATATATTTGCATAAGAATAATTGTTTCCGTTTCCCTTTTAACACTTTGTTCTCTCAACAATTTCTTGCGGATATTGTTTTCAATAAACAAACATTATATACGCAACTTTGATTACTTGCATCGCCTACGATGATATCTATTTAATATGTTTTCTTTTTGTCATATTATACAACAATAACACTCATCGATATAAAAATATATCTTATCCTTTTGATCCTTTTCTCTCTTCGTTTGCGTTTACAATGCCATTTTATATCCTTTTTCATATGCCCCTTGCAATATGCTCATATATTTCTGCATAATATACGACCTTTCTGTGTGTTTTATAAAGCAAATATTGAAATACAATCTTCATATGTACGCATATACATACATACACACATACTTACCAATACACGAATTGTATAGAATTGTTGCTTTTACGTTCACTACATATATTGCATGTTCCTTCTGTTCTGAGTGGATTGTCTGTCTGGCTTTAACACATAGAAGACATCATACGCACGATATATTTTGTAATCAATTCTCCCTTTGACGGTAGTCGATTGACAGGTCCTTGTGTGCCTAAAGAAAAACTTTGCGATGGCTATTTAGATTGCTGCAATACTTGTATTTGAAGAGGATTGCTTGAGTACTGCCTACCGTTTGGTTGAATTCTGTTGTAGCAATGGTTTAAAGTGCATCACTGCTTTACTCAAGTACAATCACAAAGGTGACTGTGGTCCAATGAAAAATTCTGCCATAATCTACACTCACTACCAATAGTTTTTTACATCCATTTATTTTACCTTCCTTTCTCTATTACACTGCAAGTAAAAATGTTCTCTATGCAGATTTATGAAAGGTTCCGCTGCGATTGCCTTAGAATGTATTGGACAAGGTCAGGTGCTAAGAAGAATCGTTAAAATGATTTAAGGTTTGAAGAATCATTCTTTTCTTTTCTTTTTTAGAGCTGGTTGCTTAAAAGGATCTGAATTTCTTAGATATTTGAATAACACTTTCCGTGTAATAAATAATTTAATGACAACTTGTTGCCTTGAAAATGGTTTGTAGCATGTTTGCTACAAAACGGAGCAATATTTATAACAAATAAAGTAAACGTGTCGTTACTCCCAAGAAGAACACCAGAGTAGATTTACAATTCAAAGACAAAATATTTTAAAACGTTATTTGCAGCAGAGTACAGGGTGGCTGATATATAATGCAACAAAGTAAAGTGCTATATTTTTTAATTTTTTTTTTAATTTTATTGTTCAAAAGCAAAAAAAATGTTGGAAATAACATCAAATTTTAAAATCAGATTTAGATTTGTTCGAATTGGCCACTTTTGGTAGAAATTATGGCCTTTAAACGCCGACAAACCCATCACAGGCTGTACGAAAATGGCTCTGTGGTATTTTAACCCATTTCCCGCGAAGCGCCGTCTTGAGATGATCGACACTTTGATATTTTTTAGTGAGAACCTTACTCTCCACAATGCCCCAGACGCAAAAGTCCAACGCATTGAGATCCGGAGATTTTGGTGGCCATTGTGCGGTAGAAATGAAGCGATTAACGGCCTTTTTAAGCAATTCTTGGTTGATACGTACTAAGTGCGGTGATGCTGAGTCCTGTTGGAATGTCTATGGTCTGTGGTCGAAATGTTTGTCCGCTCAGGGCTTCAATACTGTCTTTAAGACATTTTCCCGATAATATTCAGAATTTTTTTTTCAACCCACAGTCGATGAATATTAGCGGAGAGCGACTATCGGCCGTTACGGCGGCCCACTCCATTACCATCGGCGGCACTAGAGGTCTGGCAAATCAACCCGATCATTTTGTTTGTTCACAGACTGCTCAATTTGGAATGGTTTCTCATCGGAGAAAACCAAATTTGGTAACTGGGCACTTTCGTGCAAGCGAAGTAACTCCTTGGCTTTTTCCAGTCTAATTTTTTTTGTCCATCGGTGAACTCTTGCGCCTTTTGGAACTTCAATGGCTTTAGTCCAAGCTCATTTTTCAATATGTGTTGTATCCGTTCTCGCGATATGTTCAGCTCACGAGCAATTTTTCTACAACTGCAGCATGGATTTCGATCAAATCTGGCCTTCACTTTTCGGATCATTTCTGGTGTTGTTACCGTTTTTTTCGTCCACTTTTTGGACGCGATGCAACACTGCTTATATCACGGTAATGAGCCGTGGTACTAGAAATAAAAGATTTATTCAGTTTTAAATGCTGGAGGGCTCTGACGATAGCCGATTGTGGTTTTCCAGTCAAATATAAAGCACTCATACTATCACGCTTGAATTCCATCACGAATAACTTTTTTTCTGAATTCAATAGATCAAAATGCTTTTGTAAGCTTGTAAATAATAAAATGAACTGCCATTGGAATAAATCTGGCAGCTGACAGACGAGCGGATAACAATCTGAAGTTGGTTACAATACATATCATCCACCCTGTAGGTAGTAGAATATATGAGCACTCCATTTAACCCATTTGACATTATGTGTATCAGTTTGTTGTGTATGGTTTAATGGCCGGTCTTCGAAATGGTCTCCTAAATGTTCTCCTGGAGTCATATCAATACTTTGTACAAGAATAATAATTCTGTGCGGACTTTGGTAGGGAAATAATATTATCATGTACGAATGGAATTTTTACTTTAGAATATTAAAATTAATACTTACATGCACACATAATTAGTGACTACAACCCCATCAGTCATAAGGGATGGTGCTTTTACCGCAATGTCTGAGCTCGTATGCCTGTGAAGCTGATAAGGTCGAATCTTTCTACAAAATTTTGATTTTGAAAAATTTGTGATCTTTGATCTTTATGCTGTCATCGAAAATAATTTATTTTAAATCGCTCTATGTGTTCTTTATTCGTTATAAAAGAAGTGTTCGGACCCTCTTTTAGTAGGATCAAGATAGAATTTTTTAAAAAACTTCCCATTTTGGGTATTTTTCTACCCATTCGACGTTAATGGGTTAAGATGGCTTACTTACGCTGAAGTCTTCTCACTTTGCTGGTATTTTATTAACCTATTTTGTAATAATTTCTCCCCTAGCGAAATAATTGTTTACTAATAAGAACGTTTCAATAAACTTGTTTTAAAATGTGTTAAATTTCTATGTCAAGAAACGATAAGTTATAGCATATGAAGCCACATGTGGTTTCCTTTAATAATGTTAGATTAAATTTCTTTTATTGTTATTATCTATTAAAGCCATTATCCTGGATTTATCCTTCTTTCTTTTATGCTGTGCTACATTTTAACCTAAATACGTTTTGTTTAAGCAAAAAATAAAAAAGAAGGCTTCAAAATGTGTATGAAAAACTAGAAAATATTTTCATAAAACTTGTTGAGACAGAATTTTAACTTCAAGGATATTTCTTCTAACGAAGCATTTTCATACAGATGATTACATTGCAGCATTCTTTATAACTACTCTTGAGTTAAATGGGTTTATAGAGGTGGTTTGTATAATTCATTCATATTAGAATTCTAAAATATTGCATTCCTCATCATAATATTTTATGCTCACACAATCATAATACTTTCATTCTTTCATCATGGTTATAATATTCCGAAAAAAAGATTAACAAAAAAGAAAAGTTTGTAATAAAATTTCTATGCTAGAAAAGTTAAACAGAAACATAATTTATTGCTCATATTCAAATATTTAATTTTATTATAATGGGTAGTGGTAGTACTACTTTTCCCAAACACATAAGGTGAAGAGGTTATCTAATGTAGGTGATGGTATTTGTATGAAAATGATTGTATTTTGTGAAAAAAAACTGTTTACAGCATAAGATTTGCCCAACAATTATCAATATTGTTACGAAAATTAAAAATAGTGATATTAAAATGATAAACAAAAGCTCCATAAACAAAACAATGGACTTGTTTACATGATTAACGAATAAACAAAAATATACCAAAAACATCAACATAAAAAAGGGCAGCATAAAAAAGCGGGATAAACAAGTAAACAGTCAATAACAAACCTGCAAGGACAAACGTAAACAAAATACACAAATTACAATAAATAATAAATAACTTGTTTACATTTATAGAGATTTCTCGTAGGCAAAAAACATTATCTTGCAAGTACATTCACCAGAATGCTTACCCTGCGATATAAAAGACAAAACAGAGCAGGCAACTGGAATTCAAATAGAATTTAGTCAGTCTTGTGTAAAGATACGTTCCGTGTGAAGAGAATAATTTTGGTTTAAAGATCTAACGATAAATTGTTATTGCGTACGCTAAAAAGTGTGAAAGAAAAATAACAATTACATTAATCTCGTGAAAGGTGGCACATGGAATTGTGCCACGAACTCATATTACCTATATTTTTAACATTTTTAAAATTACAGAAACGTAACAATATCTAGACAAATTATATATCTCTACACATGACTCCATTGCTTCATACCATACGACCACTACATGGTGGCTGCTGATATGTATTGCAACCAAATTCAGGTTGTTATCATTTGTAAACCGCTCGTCTGACAGCCGGCAAATTTTTTGAAGTGACAATTCATTTTATTATTTACAAGCTTACAAAAGCATTTGATCTATTGCATTCAGAAAAAAAGTTATTCGTAATGGAATTCAAGCTTTTTAGTGTGATTGCTTTATATTTGTCTGGAGAACCACAAATGACTGCCGTTAGAGCCCTCCAGCAGCATTTAAATGTGAATAAGTCTTTTGTTTCTTGCATCATTGCTCGCTACCGTGATAATGGCAGTGTTGCATCGCGTCCAAAAAATGGACGACAAAAAAACGGTAACAACACCAGAAATGATCCGAAAAGTGAAGGCCAGATTTGATCAAAACCCATGCCGCAGTGGTAGAAAAATTGCTTGTGAGCTGAACATATCGCGAGAACGGATACAACACATATTGAAAAATGAGCTTGGACTAAAGCCATTGAAGTTCCAAAAAGCGCGAGAGCTCACCGATAGACAAAAAAGTTAGACTGGAAAGAGACAAGGAGTTACTTCGTTTGCACGAAAATGGCCAGTAACCGAATTTGGTTTTCTCCGATGAGAAGCCATTCCAAAATTGAGCAGTTTGTCAGCTGAAAATTTACACCTGCGATTGGCCACGAGAACTCAAGTGCCGTCGATGGTAACGGTGAGGGTCGCCGTAGTAGCCGATGGTCGCTCCCCGCTCGTATTAATCGACCGTGGGATCAAAATAAATGCCGAATATTATCGGGAAAATGTCATAAAAAGTCAGTATTGAAGCCATGGGCAGAAAAATATCTCGACCTGAGACCATGGACATTCCAACAGGACTCAGCACCACCGGACTCAGCACGCGTCAACCAAGAATGGCTTAAAAAGAAGGTTCCTCGGTTCATTTCTACCACACAATGGCCACCAAAATCCCCGTTAGACTTTTGCGCCTGGGGTATTTTGGAGACTAAGGTTCTCACTAAAAGATACCAATTTGGCGATCATCTCAAGACAGCGCTTCGTCGGGAATGAGTCTGTGATGGGTTTGTCGGCGTTTGAAGGCCATAATTCGTACCAAAGGTGGCCAATTCAAACAAATCTAAACTGATTCTAAAATTTTATGTTATTTCCAACGTTGAACAATAAAATTGAAAAAAAATTTTAAAATATAGCGTTTTACTTTGGTTTTACTTCAGCCTCCCTGTATTACTTCTTACGTTATACAAAAACAAAAATTCGTTCAACATGGCCCGATAACGATCGCCATTGACTGTAGCGGCCACTCATTGCTTATTTTCAATTATATCTCTGGACCAAAATCCGCACCAAGCAATGACCCGTTTTGGGTGCTTCAACTTTTGAATGTATATGTGCGGGTTTTCTGTTCCCCAAATGCGACAAGTTTGACGGTGCTTTTCTTCTCTTAAAAAAACAGGTCAGATGGCAAACCCGAAACCATGAAAAGTTGCTGTCGTTCTGAATCGACTGTAACTATAGGTGCCGCCGATTAATCATAAAATTATCAGACACACAACAAGGCTGGTGTGAGGAACTAATTCGTCATCTTAACTGAAAGGCTGTATGTATGTATGTAACAGACTATAGGTCTATAAACATTAAATTTCGACTAAAATTGACAACAAAAGCTTTGTTAAAATTTTCTTTTATTTCTTATCTCATCACAAAAAAAAATAAAAAATGAAAATCTCTTTGTCGAACTTATTAAAAGTTTCTATGGTTCCTATACTGTTGCAATTAATTAAATTTTAAATAAATCTCTCTTCTTTAAATGCAAGAGTTTGATTTGATAACTTCATTGGAGTGTACTTAATGCAGAATTATTTGAGGTTTCCATTAAATTAGAAAATCTTGTTTATAATTAGAATCAGATTGATGTGTTTTTCATTTGAAATGAATATGAAATTTAATTTCAACACATTTTTCTTTTACAGTTGTTGTTGTTTTTTTTTTTTTTTTATATGAGAGTGTTTTATTCATTAGTCTATTGCAATATATTAATCCTTGTTTCAATATATTACAATTCATAGGATGTGCTAACATATTTCAAAGAGATTAATATCAGTCTTCAAGTTCTGCGTTAAAATAGCCAAAACATCCGTCTTTTTCAAGAATTTTCTTGAAGCGACATCTGTTAGTTGTCAGTCTGCCTTGCCAAATCCCCATTGACTACCATTTACAACGAGGAGTGTTTGCTCAATAGGATCTGATGAACTTAATACTATGTTCAAACATGCATTTTTATTAAATCAATATTCGGTTTATCGGAGATCAATATTATTAGCGTTCAGACATATAATATACGAAAATTTATTTGACAGCTGGAAAACAAAACAGTTTTAATCAATATTATAACAATTTATGAATTTATTTGAATTTGAATTTATTTATTTGAATTTTATACGCAATACTGTTTACATTGGATTCAGACATGCACTTTTATTGCGTAAATCGCAATAAACAGCAATATTTCTTATACAATTTCAATTAATTATTGGTCAATAAAATCATAAATTGTTATAATATTGATTGCGATTTTAGAAAACTCCACAAGAAAAATTTAAACGGAGTCAAATCACAAGATCTCAATAACGAGTTAACATTACCAACACCTCAGAACTTTTTGAGAATTGAAGTCAAAAAGAAGTTGGTAATCCTTAGCTTATAGTGCTAGACATTGACTGAAGGCCAGGTTAGTCAAGCAAATATAGACCGATGTCAGGTACACGAAACAATAAATTTTTTTTAATGTATTGGAAGCTTTCTCATGTAATTGGTATTATCACAAATTCGACAATTTTGTTTGTTCACGTTCATACAGAAAAGATTGAAGATGGTTTTTTTTTAAACTTATGCTGGGTTCAGACATGCACCTTTATTGCGTAAACTGTAATAATACTATGTTCAGACATGTACTTTCATTAAATCAATATTCGGTTTATTGAGAGCAATATTTTCAGTGTTCAGACATATAATATACGAAATTTTATTTGCCAGCTGGTAAACGAAACAGCTGATTGCTTCAACAACCTTCCATTTTTTTTTTTTTTGTTTATCGTTGTTTACATTTGAGTTGTCAAATATCAATAGAAAGTGTTCGGAAAAATGTAATATGCTCACTGAACGTACTAATGACAGTGTTATATTTGAAGTTTTAATCAATATTATAACAATTTATGAATTTTTTGACCAATAATTAATTGAAATTTTATATGAAATATTGATATCAATAATGCTGGTTATTGCGATTTTCTTTTCATATTATGAGGAACCGAACACTTGCTGTTGATATTTGACAACTCAAATATTTGACAACTCAAATATCAACATCGACAAGCAAAAACCAAAAAATAAAACAAAAACAATGTTGTTCGAAGAAGCAGCTGTTTTGTTTGCCAGCTGTTAAATGAATATTGAGTACGCTTAATATTGCGTATATTTATTATACCTGAACGGTTAAAATTATGTTCTCAATTAACCGTATATTGACTAAATTAAATTGCATTTCCGAATTAAGCTGAGTATGTACATTATGATAGACATTCGATCCTTTAGAGATTCTAATCAATTAAAAGAATCGTAGAAGAGCAGATATTTCTGCCAGTCATTAAGCAATTTTCAATGTTTAGAAAATAAATTTTCAAATAAAAACACAAACTATTAACGATTAGGCCGTAAAATATTGAAAAAGAAAATTTTAAAATCATGATTAACACTGCATTTATTTTGAAATTATTTCACACTCAATGGGTTATTTAGTAGTAATTTTAGTGTATGGACTTGCTGCATGAATTTGTCTTAATTTAGATTACATCACATACATATGTACATACATACACATGTGTATTTAATTATACTTGAGTGCATTTGTTAATTTGTAGCAGATTAACTTTAAATTCTCTTTATGTAGGCATTTTCAAATCATAAATTAAATTGTACAATTGCCATCTTAGAACTTAGTATACATAGTTTCGTAATTGTTAGTTCTTGTATGCATAGCATTTATAATTTACAATTTATATGAGATTTAGAAGAAAAGAAACAATACAGAACACCATTAAATGTAAGAAATTAAACATAAGGTTTTACAAATCAATGCATCTGTTCAGTCAGCACTTGTATTGAAAGGTATAGGGGTATTTGCACTTAAGATGGGAGTTCAAATGATGTTTAATCTTCTATAAGAACAATATGAATAAAATTTGTGCTTTAATAGATGTGATATTCATATGAATTAATTATGCTAAATTTAATTAAATTTCTTAATTTATTTCCTCTATTCGTACACAATATAAAGATTGACTTAAAGTTCAATTAATTTTGAAATTATTGGTATTAGATTCATAAACAATCATCCTGATACATCAAACTGTAAATGAAATTATGAATAATAAATAAAATATGTGCATATTAGGGATGCCAAATAGAATTGATTACAACACAAACCATAGTTCCGTTACTTCACAGGCAAACGAGTGCTGTTGTATGCACTGAAAAAATTAAAAATACACATTTCAGTGCACTCGTAAAATCAAGAGCAAAAGAATAGAGTATACAACAGTATTGCATTCTGTGAAGGGTAAACTAGTAGAATGTCTTGTGCACACCTTTAGTATATACAATGATGGCCTTATCATTACATATATAACATAAACGGTCATTACAACTCTTCAGTCAGGATTACGACCTAGCTTCTCCTGCCACAAATGTTCTCTTTGATAATTTTATACATAAGCAGCGACTGTGAATTACAGAATTTTTGAGAAAAAAAAAACATTTTGGCAAATTTTATTTACTTTCAGAATTTTTGCCAGAAATCTCTGAGAGGAAGTTGTAAAGTAGCGAGAAAGACAAATGCAACTCTTTAGCATACGATATTCAATCTAAACTTGAAACTTATAATGCATCCAATTCCAATTCCACTTCACTTTTGCTTTTTTATTCGTTAAATTTTATTTAAAAGCAACAGCAAGCGTTGTTTGCTTAATTTTCTACTTCATTTTTTTAGACTTTTAAACAAAGTAGACAAATTTAGCGAAAAAAGAAAAATGCAACGCATAAAAAATTTGCAAATTGTGGATTTTAGAATGAAAACAAATGGCAGCAGATAGCAAATTTACCATTATAAGGTCTTTGGAAGAAGGCAAATCAATAAATGAAGTTGCTCATCAATTTAATATCAATAAATCAACGGTTTGTCGAATTTAATCGCTATATCGTTAAACAAACAACGTGGAAAGAAAGCCAGGAAGTGGTAGCAAATCTACTGCCCGCCAAGTCCGTCAAATGGTAAAAATAGTAAAAGTTGACCCACGGAAAACGGAGTAGATGTTACGAATGATGCAAACGAGCAATTAGGCGTCCTATTGGCGTTAACACAGCCAGAAACCAAACAGGAGAGGCAAATTTATTAGGGAAAAGACAAGCCAAGAATCCACTTATAAGTAATGTTAATAAGAAAATACAGACTTGACTTTGCAAGACGATATCTGCATTGCTCAAAAGAGCAGTCGGCCAAAGTTTTGTAGAGCGACAAAATAAAGTTTAACTTATTTGGCTTTGATGGGTTAAATTAAATTCGTCGACCTCTAAAACAAAAATATTCAAAACAATTGTGTAAATAAACAATATTTTGTAAATAAGACAAGACACGTTGTTGGAAATAATATGCTACGGAGTTGCATTTTTTCTCGCTACTGTACATTAGCATCTTTCAGTCACAATTACGACTTAGCTTCCCACACCACTTGTGTTATATGGCGTGACCCACAGTTTAAAGTCAGACAGATTATTTATAAAATTTTTAATGGCAATTTTATTTACTTTCAGAGTTTTTTCCAAAAATCTGCGGACGGACAGATGCTTTAAAATATTTTTTCTTATTTCGTTTTGATGGAAATGATTGACCTGTGATTTGAACTTGCTATACTACGGCGATTAGATAGGGCATTTACTCAAAATGTTCAAAGGATCTATTGTTTAGGAGTGGCGCAATGATAATTTAATTTATAGAGCGACGATGGGATGGGTTAAATTACTTTCGTCGGCCCCCAAAACCAAAGATATTCACAACAATTCTGTAAATAAACAAACCTTCTGTAAATAAGTTAAACCATGATGTTGAACATAATATAGCATCGCATTTTTCTCTTTATCTTTTTATATCTCGGTTATATCACGGTTTCACGTCGAATAAGCCAGCGTACTACCTACTGAAGACTACGGCCACATCAACGTGTATCCTTAAGCTACATTAAGTAAAAAGCTAGATATTTAAAAAAAGACATCTTTTTACTACACCTTCTGCGGTTGTCGTTTGCTATTATGTAGAACGTACGTTTACTAGATTATAGTTCAAAGCCCAAACCTTATCTAATGGTAACTAATTGCCACGAAAAACATAATACAGTCAAACTCGTTTATAACGAACTCGGTTATAACGATTTCTCGGTTAAAAGGAACTATTTTAAATGGTCCCAGTAATTAAATTTCATACATTTTACTTTTTTTTATAACGAACCCTCAGAAAAAATCTTTGAAGTGTGGCAATAGTCTTTACTTTTATTTAATATGCCAGCATTACATTATAACTCAGCATCTTTAACCAGCTGATAGGTAAAAAGAATTAACACATATTTTTAGTTTTTAATAAAAAAAAACTTTTTGTTTTTAATAACTGAAAAAATTCTTTGTATTTTATATTTTCATCTTTGACTTCAATCCGTTCATTGCGAACTTTGCCTATAACGAACAATTTTTTCTGGTCCACGGAGTTCGTTATAACCGGGTTTGACTGTATCTTTTAAAATACATATGAAATTTTTTTTAGATATCATGTACCTTACAATGCCTTTATTAATCATCAGCAAATTTAGGTTAAAATTTTAACTACTGTCATCTTGTTAAATACTTTTAAAATTTGCGGTAGCTGACATTTTGGTCTTTTGATGTATGCAATACAAATGCTGCACATGATATCATCACAATAGATAAAAATTAAAATCACTTTTATTATATTTATGATGGTGTTAGTATTTATAATTCACATGCAGCGACTGACATTTTTTAATATCATACTAATGCAGTATGAATGCATCCGGGAGAGTTTGAGGCTGGTGGAAGACTGGTTGCATATGTAATTTGAGACAAATTTCGTGTACTTTTATTACTTTAACTTAACCATACTAACCACTTGGCTGGTTGTATTTTACCTTATAAACCAGCACCAGTTGGAAATACTAAACATGAACTGAATTTTTGATGCCTGGAATGGGGTGTAATGGGAGTAGCTTAGCATGTGAACGTAAAATATGAACTTAATAGTGGAGCTCTCCAAACACAATTTTCAAAAACTTACAAAAAACTGCAAGAATAGAATGGAAATAACAAAATAGTCCTCAAATCGTATAATAAATGCATATCCAACAGCATATTTCTATCCCGGGCAATTAAATTTTTCCTTCACATATTTAATGTCGAATGTATTGAAAATCATGGAAATCATCTTTATAATTTATATTTGTAACGCAACAATTCAGGCTACGATGAAAATTATTGTGGGCAAAAATGTTCACAATCGGTAAGTCACCATAATTTCCGATATAATCAACTCATAATATAATGAACTCCAGGACGATATATGACTGTCTCAGATGATTTAACGAGGCGGCAAATCGATATTATGTTTGCATCACATGGGTACCGGCAAATACGGACATTCTCGGTAGCCGCAGGCCGGATCAATTAGCCAGAAGGGGCACGACCATCAAACTCTCCGATGAATTCTCCTTTGGGTACCTAGATGCTTATAATTGACAAAGCAATCGTGAGCCTTTTTAAAGGTAGATGAGCAGCTTCGGACACAAGCAGAACGGCTCAAAAAATCTCGCCAAGGCAGAATAAATGGCAGAACGGCTCAGAAAATCTGGCCAAGGCGGGATAAAAGGCAAACGGCAGCGCTGCTTATATTCCAAAGAAGTTCACTCAGCTCTCTTATGGGTGTTATTACGGGGCATTGTATTATAGAAAGCATGAAAAGCTTCTCAAAAACCTGTCGTTCGGAGTCGACTTTAAACTGTAGGTCCCGCCACTCATGTATAAAATTAACGCACACAACATAAGTGGTGTGAGAAGCTAGGCCGTAATCCTGACTGAAAGGTTGTAATGGCCAATTATGTATGTATGTATTATAGAAACGCATGTGAGGCTGATTGGTCTTGGAAACCTTACAAATAATTTCTGCAAAAACTGTGACGAAGAAGACGGGGGTGAGACTGTTCTTCACATACTGGGTACATGCCATGCACTTAATCAAAGGATAAATGGAGGGTCAGGATGAACTACCAAGCATGGATATTGGCAATCTAAGCCTCTTAATCAAAAGCTGCGAGTGGTTCCTGGGCTAGGAGAGAATATTAAACTGGGATATCTCAATGATCCTTAGCAGTAAAAGTGTCGCTTATGACCCCAAAATGTTTGGCACAATCCCCTGATTTTAATCCAATTGAGAGAGAAAGATAACTTTTTAATTAAAGTTTAAAAGAGAATGGAATTAAAAAGTACCATCAAATGTAGATGAATTCTGGCAAAACTTCGAAATGTGCTCTATAGCTCATTCTCAATCTCTCAATCTCACTCTCTTTCTCTCTCTCGGCAAGGTTTGCCAAACCTATGTCTGAATATTAATAAAAATAAATTTTGCCACACGACATATTGGTGGCAAAGTCACCGTAGTCTAGTAAGTAGTGTGTTGACTTATTAGAGGTAAGGCCACGGTTCAAACTCCAAGTCAAACATCAAAACGAAATACGAAAAAACATTTTTCAGTGATTCCTGTTAGCAGATTTCTGGCAATATTTCTGACAATAAATAAAACTTGCTATGAAAAGTTTCTCAAAATTCTGTAGGACCACGAGTCATATATAAAATTAATACACACAACATGAGTGGTGTGAGAAGTCAAGGCGTTATCCTGACTCAAGGATTGTGATACCCAATTAAGTAAGTAAAAATTGCCGCACGGCATATTGCCAAAAGTCAGAATATATTGCAATAAAAATGAAATGTTTTTCCTTTCTTTGTGTTGGAAACTGTTTAGGCTTTAAGAACTGAAAAAAATTTTTGTTATAATTTATAAATTTTGAAAATAAAACGGAGTGCCCTAGGTGGCTATTGGGTGGAGTGCAGACTTTAAGATTGAAGGTCGTGGTTTAAGCTACTCAGCTCCTAAATATAAAAATACTATTATTACGAATGTTTAATACCACCACTGCATATAAAAAGGCCATCAGAATATGAATTATCCGTAATTAAATAATTAATTTAATTTATTTCTGTTTAAAGAAAAAAAATAAATTCTTTATGAAGTTATATGGAATATGAAGACTATTACAGAGTCCTTGTATAATAAGCCCCAAAGGAAAATTTCCAAATTTCTCTACTCATTCCTAACTATATTTCGGTTTTTGTTTATGCACACATTTCGAAGCTAAATTAATGAGTTGCTGGTTAGTATTGTTGGTCATTTACCGTAAGATATTGGTCTTAACAATTGAACTATTGTGTTTACTTATGTGCACCATGCTGACCATACGGATGCAAAATGTTTAGTTTCCGATTAACATCAATTATCATTTAGAGACCACATACATGTCATACATTTAGGATGTTTAGGGCATTTATGATTCGATTAAATTTTGTAGCAACTAATGAGGTAGGCAATTATTGTTTAATAAATTTCTTAAAGTTTGTGCTGTTAATTTAATAACATTAAATTAACAAAATAATGTTATGCTAATACAAAAATTATGTTTTTAATCCATTAACGCCGAATGGGTAGAAAAATACCCAAAAAAAAAGAAGTTTTTTAAAAAAATTCTATCTTGACTCAATTAAACGAGAAACCAAAATCTTCTTTAAGAACGAATGAAGAAGACATAGAACGTTGTAAAAAAAATTTGTAAGCCATGATAATCACATATTTCGGTTGACAGCATAAAAGGTCAAAGATCACGAATTTTTCAAAATCAAAATTTTGTAGAAAAAACTTCTGTGGAATGCGTATGGATGATATATCCTCAGAAAAACCTTCAGATGCCATGTAATCTAATATATTTTCTATCTGATAAAAATACTTTCACTTGAATTGGTCTAATTACCTAAACTATAGGTGCGATTAAATCGCGTGGGTATAAAAATAACCCCTTAGGCATTGGTATGAAATATTTTTCATAAAACTTTTAAAAATTAATTTCAAATAGAAATTTCAAATCATTTATTTTTCTCTATTTTTTTTTATATTTTTCGTAGTTCCGGCATGTAATTGTAAAAAAGAATCCCTTAGATGTACATTTAAACCGTATTTGGTACAACCGTACTCTGTTTTCGCCCCACATTGCGCACAGTGACCGCGTTTTACAATTTTATCAATCATGTGGTCAAATTTTTCAGTGTGTTTTGCTGCGCAAATATGACAACTTTTCCAACACGGCGTCGATTTTCACGAGTTTTTATCAACGCTTCAATAACATAGACATACATAAATGGCCATTACAAGCCTTCAGTCAGGATTACGACCTTGCTTCTCACACCACTTATGTTATGTGCGTTAATTTTATACATGAGTGGCGGGATCAACAGTTTAAAGTCGACTCCGAACGACAGATTTTTGAGAAGTTTTTCATGGCAATTTTTACTCTCAGAGTCTTTGCCAGAAATCCGCTGAGAGGAAGTCGCCAAAGAAATATTTTTCGTTTTGATGTCTGACCTGGGACCGCTTTAACAACTCTAACCCGAAAATCGAGTTGGCCCATAGGTGGCAAACCTTCACATCAACTGCACAAGCAGTGTAGTTTCCATGCGTTTAAGTGAGTAATGGAAAATACAACTTTTTTGCATGGACTCGCATACGATAATTGTTGTTGTCACACTATATTGATTTGAATCTAAAATATTCTCTAATAGTTGTGGTACCATGTTTTCTCCAAGGCCATAGTCAGCATTATTTTTAGCAGAAGCGCCAGCATATGGGATAAACGAATAACACTATTCTGTCATAGAAGCCAACACCCAGTATTTGTAGGCAAATGGCGACCATAATATGCGATCGTCTGTTCGTCCACAGAAAGACTATGCCAAATTGTATGAATTTTTTATTTTGTGCATTGTTTAATGGAGTAATTTTGGAAAATTTTACATTCTTGTCAAGATTTTTATTGTATATTTTCAATAAAACTTTCAAAAATAGCTTAACTATGTTGTTTAGCCGTCATATAATTAAGAGAAAAAAATTTTTATTTTAGAACACACGTATGCTGAAGTGGCTAGAAAAATACCCTTGCCCTACAGGGGCCTCCACGACACTTAAAAAAGAATTAAAATATTTTATATCAATGCAAATACTCGGACTACTGATTCTGGGGCCAGGGGTTAATGGGTTAATATTTTTTAATATTGAATACCATTATTTGGTTAACATGAATTGTGTAATAACCTCATATAAAATTAATGTTTATAAATTTAAAGTAAATTAATTTTGTTCTGTTGGCAATCGTATTAAAGTATAAAACTGGCTCATGAAAAAAAAAAAATATTTAAAATATTAAATAAATTTTTATAGGCCATTAAGCTTTGTATTTTATTTTTTTAATCAGTAAAATATACAATAATAACATTAAAGGCTATAAAATAATACAAAATTATTTAATTATTCCATGATGGTGCTTATAAATAATGCCTTTGCCTCTTTGTGTACTGCTATAATATCATAAAAATTAATTTAAAATTGTATGCAAAAGCAATTTGTACAAGCTTTATCTGAAATATTTTAAGACAAGCAATTTTTATTACTTTTTTTTATTTTTATTAAATGATTTTTATTAAATTAATAAAAAAACACTCTTGAATGTTGACTGTAGATAGAAATGTTTTTAACTGAATTAATACGTTACATTCATTTAATATACATACAGTGAGCGTCAAAAGAACATACATACTTACATAATTGGCCATTACAACCCTTCAGTCAGGATTACGGCCTAGCTTCTCACCACTCACTTTGTGTGTATTAATTTTTTAATTAATTAATTAATTTAATTTTTCGACTCCAAACGACAGATTTTTGAGAAACCTTTCATGACGATTTTATTTACACTCAAAGTTTTTGGCCGATGTCTGCTAGAAGGCTGTCGCCATCCTTTAGCCAGGATTATTGACTTGGTTGCTCACACTACTTATGTTGTGTGTGTTAATTTTATACATAAGTTGCGGGACCTACAGTTTGAAGTGGACTCCGAGCAACATATTTTTGAGAAATTTTACTTTTATTTACTCTCAGAGTTTTTGCCGGAAATATGCTGAGATGGAATCGCCGAAAAATACTTTTTTGTATTTTATTTTGATGTCTGGCCTGACACTCGGCTACTATAATTAGTTCTTAGATTTTTCCTCTTCGAATTATTATACCAAGCCATGGAAATTCTGTGGAATTCTGTTCAGTAAATTTTCGAAAATGCCAGAAATTTTCGGTACACTGAATTCCACGTCATAATTTTTATATCCGATTGTTTTTTAAGAATAATAGGAATAAGAATAGGATATGTATTAATAACTATTTCCATAATTATGTGCATTCAAACGCAACGGTGTCAAATGACTCAAAAGACACAAAATCTTTCTTTCACAGTCCGGACTGCAGCGGTTAAGGGAAAAGTAATGGCAACGAGAACATAAAGCAGCTACAGAACTTAATCACAAGCTGAATAAGGTAACAATAAATCGGAACTACCTACGAGACAAGAACGAAAATACATTTTTATATAATAATTTATAAATTAATGCCAGCATATAAGCTACGTTTTATATTATAAAGACTACAATTAAAATCAAAAAAATCATAATGCAAATTAAAATCATTATATAAAGAAATCTAAAGAAAAGGACGATAGTGCCGTGAAAATCTTGCTGGAATGCTTCAGGTTACAAAGCAAAAACTCGGAATCAATATCACCAGATTATAAACAAAACAAACAACTAAAACAGGCCTTCTACGTTCCAAAGTTGGAAGTTTTATTGAACCTAATCTAGCCTCATATGACGGAAGCCCATTGGC
The DNA here is from genome assembly GCA_014635995.1 of Sarcophaga peregrina. Taxonomy (NCBI): domain Eukaryota; kingdom Metazoa; phylum Arthropoda; class Insecta; order Diptera; family Sarcophagidae; genus Sarcophaga; species Sarcophaga peregrina. Next base: position 87,288,257 of record CM025790.1, on the reverse strand, counting down.
ACAATCTTATCCTAAGCCACGTAAACACAATAATAAACGCTATTTCTGCACAGACTCTATTGAATCACTATGACAACGATAGTATGGATTTCAAATAATACATGCATACTCCAAAATAGGTCCTACAAGTGAAATGTAGAGTAGTCTCGTTATATAAGGATGAATAAATCCCCTAGCCCATCTTTTCACAAAACCAAGGACAGCCCGAGCATTGCCAATCCTCAAACTAATATGATCAATAAAAGACAATTTAATATCCAATAATACTCCCAAATCAAGAAATGAAGGCACAGTTTCACATAAGTGGACGAAATTACACCCCCGCGAGTGTAAACCATGAATTTAACATTTTCTCAATTTAAAATCAATTAAATTAATCCTGCACCAAGTTACAAACAAATCAATATTTCGCTGAAAAACAGCCTGACTATGATCATCATCAAAAGCAGAAAATAATTTAACGTCATCAGCATACATTAGAATATTACAATCAGAAACAGCACAAGGAAGATGATTTAGAAACAATAAAAACAGTAAGGGACTCAAATGGCAACCCTGCGGAATGCCAGAAGTAATTATAATGGATCATCTAGGATCCCAGTAAGCTGTGATCATTGAGGCGAATGTCCATTGAACCTGACCTATTCTACTAAACCCATCTCAAAAGGAAATCACAAAACAGATAACATTCTTAATTGTCAAATCATGTTTAGCGATATTTCCAATGCATCTAAAGACATAGGAAAAGAATTATTCGATAAGAAGAGAATGTTAAACGAATTTTTGTCAAAAATAGATTAAACGTTTTAAAGTTTTCTTTTAAAATAAATTTTCAAATGTATTCGGAAGAATGAATGACATCTCAAATTTTTACAAAAGATTGTCTATTACTCGCTAGCAAAAGGAAAATAAAACAATTTGCAGTGTTCTTTACAAATTCCATTTCCTATTCCCAATAAAAAAAAATATGCAGTCGAACTCGTTTATAACGAACTCGGTTATAACGAATTCTTGGTTATTACGTACAGATTTTCAAGCCCCAACGTTTTAATAACAATTTTCATACAAAAAACTTTGTTTATTACGAACTCGTTTTTTTTTTTATAAAACCAACACTCAGGGGATGACCCCTACTCATGCAGTGCATTAAGCAGGTTTTAGGAAAGGTTGAAAGAGAGAAGATGCGAACGGCAAGGAAACGAGTTGCTGCTTGGTGCCTATAAAATGGCCAGTGCTATACCTTCACCATTAGACAGTCTACAGCAATCGTCCCAAAGAAGCCCGTAGTTTCTCACACCACTTATGTTGTGTGTGTTAATTTTATACAGAAGTGGCAGGACTTACAGTTTAAAGTCGACTCCGAACGACAGGTTTTTGAGAAACAAGATGAGAAAGAGCAGCAATCGCTGAAAAAATACTTTTCGTATTTCTTTTTTTATTTTTAAAGTCTAGCCTGAGACTCGAACCCTGGCTTTACATCTAATAAGCCAGCATACTACCTACTATACCAACTACTTTATATGCTGCCAGTAATTAAATTTCAATAATTTCACCTTTTTTTATAACGAACCCTCAGAAATAACTTTGAAGTGTGGCAATAGTCTTTACTTTTAAATAATATGGCAGCACTAAATTATAACTCAGCATCTTTAGTCAACTGATAGGTAAAAAGAATTAAAACATATTTTTAGTTTTTAATAAGAAAAATATTTTTTGCTTTTAATAAATGATGAAAATTCTTTGTATTTTATATTTTCTTCTAAGACTTCACCCCGTTTGTTATGAACTTTGCCAGTAACGAACTATTTTTTCTGGTCCAAAGGAGTTCGTTATAAACGGATTTAACTGTAGTACTTTTCAGTAAAAAATTTCATTTATGACAGGTTATTTGGTATTCTTCTTATTGCGAAATTTTTTGAGTAGAAAAACCTTTATTTGATTGCCAATACAAATCAATATCGCACCTTTATTGCAACATAGTCATATCTCAAAAAATTAAATATTTATAGTTACGTAAGCAACACTGTTCTTTTAGACCTTCTGTATATGTTAAAAAAAAAATCAGCCTTATATCCCGAGCTGAACCGAAGTTATAGCAAAAAGTGTTTGCGACAATTAGATCATAGGACTTATGTCTTGGAAACTTAAATTGAATTTTGCCAAGTTCAAGTTTTTTTGAAATATGACTATGTTGCAATAAAGGAGCGATGTGTTTTATTTTTTTGGATCACCAAGTAAGCAAAAATTTCAACTTCAGCTAAAGAAATATTGACAATTGCAGAAGCTGCACAATGAAAAAGAAGAGAGGTAGACTACAAAACATCGTCTATGTCCTTGTACACATTGGACTTAAGAATCTATGAAGAAAAATTCTTGGATACCCATAACTCTCGGAATGGTAATTACATGTCGGAATAAAAATACTGGTGTTATAACGGAAGAACGGAGAACCTAGGTCGTAATCCTGACTGGAAGGGTTGTAATGGTTAATTATGTATGTGTATGTAGGTATGTGTTATAGCGGAATCTTACTGGACCTAAGTAAACTATGAATGGTGAGGCGGTTGCCAGATTCACTTAATTTAACCTACGTTAATAGAAAACTAAATTAATAGAAGTTGCCGTGGTCTAGTGGGTAGTGTGTTGGCTTATTAGACAAAAGGCCCGGGTTCGAATCTCAGGTCAGACATCAAAACGAAAAATATTTCTTCGGCGACTTCCTCTCAGCAGATTCCTGGCAAAGACTCTGAGAGTAAAAATTGCCATGAAAAGCTTATCAAAAACCTGTCGTTCGGAGTCGACTTTAAAAACTGTAGGTCCCGCAACTCATGTATAAAATTAATGCACACAACATAAGTGGTGTGAGAAACTAGGTCATAATCCTGACTGGAAGGGTTGTAATGGCCAATTATGTATGTAATAGAAAACTATATACATTCCCCTACATACGATATTTTATTTCTTTTTCCCTCCTTTTCTACATTTTCATCTTTGTTCTTCACAATTTTTTGTAGAAAAACTCCAGTATGAGACAAATACAAAACGAAGCTTTTAAAACTACAAAAATGTTGCTAGATTGGCATTTGGTGGAAATTGGCATGCAAATTTAAAGGAATGAGAAAATTCTAGATAATAGAGCATGAATATTTGAATATTCAAGTTGGCAAGTAGGCAGATACATTTTACATTTTGTAGCAATTCAATTTGTATGCTGAGCTAATTGCTAATTTCACTTCATCTTACAATAAAACTTCTTTACATACTACGGCATAGCGATCAAGATTACATAAGAATTTGAATAAAGAAAAAGCCGTAAGCCAAGCACAATAATTTTCCAATTACGGCTTACTACGGCAAGCTGCGTGCGTATTAATTGTAATAAAGACTGCTCCTGCAAATCATAAGCGAAACAACTAAAAAGCAAACACTTCATTCGATTGCACTTGGCAGTGTGTTTCAGGCGGAAGTAATGGTCATCTACCAGGCCGCTCAATGGATTCTCGCAAATGCTGTTGCTTTCATACCCATTTGTTGACGTTTTTTGATAGCCAGTTTACCATAACATCACTGCCGAACGTAGCGAATAATTTCAGAATTGTAAGGAAATATTGCCGCTGGGCGCTTTTGTCTGGGTCCCCGGGCACTATGTTATTCCGGGACTCTACAGAGCCGACGAGTTCTCCAGAGCTGGTGCAGTACTTTCGGAATCCTCTTTAATCAACTTAGAAATGCCACTTACCTCGTTCAAGCTGGTAAGCAGATCGTAAGGAAGTTCTTCCTAGACGTCAACCTATTCTTGCCCGATATACCCTTAACCCTTTCAGACGCATTTAAATTTAACTGTTATTACCAAGGGAATCACTTATTTTTTCCATACAAAAATGTAAAGGAAGTATTTGTGCCTTTTTATCGTTAAATCATGATTTTTAACTGTGCGTTGAGCGCCAATTCTCCCAATAAGAATTTGTTGAATTGATTTTTTTTTTGTCAGAGTAAATATATTACCACAATTGGAACTCTCACTTTGTGCAAAGTGCTCTTAAAGTTAAAATACTTGTTTCAATATCCGCGGATATTCCCGTCACTAGTTTAATTATGAATGGTAGAAACATCATCGCGATCAGAGTGGCCATACTTACAGGTCACTATGTCATGGGCACCTACGAGGAAAGAATGCGGCTCCCATTGAATTTTGCCTTAGGTGCAGATCCGCTGAGCAAGAGGAGACTATTATTCACTTCCTTTGTCAATGCCCACTCTTGCGAGGATTATTTGTTTCTTCAACCCTTGTCAGCTTGTTGAAGCTATCGCCTATTGATGTAGTAGTCGTGCTTTAAATGTGAAGCCCTGCGTGGTTCGAAGGAACTTGGTCAGTACAGAAAGAGCGTTCACCATTGGCGTCACACCTGTCATAACTACCACACTAACTTAATTATTGTTTATCAATGGTGCTCAGTGACACCATTTCGCGTTATATTTCATACACTGGCTTTTTAAAACCATTATTTCACGTATGTTTTTGTGGTGATAGGATCACTGAATACTAATTGTCACTTTGCTGTAAATAAAAACAGAAGTGAGACAAACAGCACAGCAGCAGAATCTCTCTTTCTTGTTGCCCCACTGCTTTTACCACTCCTCTATATCTATGTACAGTCAACCCTCCTATAATGCGGTGAGTATTTACCTATAAGAAACTATAAGCAACTCAGATTTGAGGTACAAACTAGGCTAATTCGTAGCGCTTTCTATGGAAGCCATCTACCGCGTTGTATGGAAACCGAATTAGTACAAATCATATCATTCGTACCGCGTTACCAACCAACAAATACAAAAGGCAAGATAAATTCTAAATTATTTTTATTGAATTCAAGAGTTCATATAAGGATTAATAAAAAAAATCAAATCGAAACTAAAGTAAAAGGCTGGTTTCCAACAAAATTAAGAAAAACTTGTAAGGTTAGATTAGGTTAGGTTAGAGGGCGTGCACCTGTCGGTCAAGACAAGCACAGTACCCGGAGGTCGAAATTGACCCTTAGCACATTGTCCTTAAGGGAGGAAGGAAATAGTGGAAATAGGAATGTAGGTAAGGGAAGGGAGAATGGGAAACGGAAAGAAACAGACACACAACAAAAGAGGGAGAGAGCACGACTACACTTATGAAGCCTTAGCACCTCTCAACCAGCCCAAGCTGCTAATAAATTTGTGGAGAACTTTGATATCGGCTCTCGGCACAGAACTCAAGCTCTCAAAGAAGGCCCTGCCAAGGGTCCTCAACCTCAGCCTATCAAGGGCAATTGCAGAGGAGATGTTCGACAGTCTCTAACTCCTTCTCATCGCAACATACCCAGCAATAGTCCGGCTGGGATCTGGAACAGTGACCATCAGCGACCTAATCTCGCAGTGGCCCTTGATAAAACCGACTACCAACCTTAAGCTGGCCTTAACCAAGCCCAACAGCCAATCTGTTCTTCTACTGTCCACAGCAGGCCATAGACGTCTGGAAACAGATAAAAACTTGTAAAATAATCCAATTTTTTAATATTTATCCTCACTTGGTGCATTTTCATTCATAGTTTTTTTTTTTAATTGAAAATCCAACTGGGATTGTTTTGCACGGTACTGTATCTCGGCTGAGCTTTTGCATCGAAAATGGAATTTATGTTAAACCGTCTTACAACATCTAGTTACTATTCATTTATAGGCTGTGCGGAAGGAACTTATGGAATGAAATTGAACGCTTACCGCTCTATAAGAGTATCGCATTATAGGAGGGCTGCCGCAATTTTAGCCCTGCGTTATATGGAAACCGCGATCTGAGAGTACCGCGTTGTAGGAGAGTTGACTGTATTCTATTTTTAAGAGATTGCTGTATTTGCTGCGTTGCGTTTATTGTGTTTATGGCATAACCAATTGAAAAAAACACCTCGACTATAATGACATTGTTTTCATCGTGTAACATCAACAATAAACAGCTCAATTATTATCATAAATGCCTTAAAATTTAATTATCGTAGTTTAATGGTATTTTCAGCGTTTGTTTATTTGTGGTGCGGTATCATGTTTTATTAAATAAAATTCACATCAACACTTTCCAATATTAAAAAAGCAAAAAAAAAGTTATGTTTTTAAATAAATGAAACACTTTCTGTCAATAAAAATGAAACAATACAAGTTGATATGAATAAGTGAAGTAATTTGTATTAAATTAAATAAAAATATTTTAATTAAAATAATAAAGCGGATATTAATAGGTCGACAAAGCAGATTATTGGATACCCTACGTCTAGAGAATTCTCTGCTTCCTTCTGACATGCTCTCAGTTGTTACTTCCGGATATGGAAAAATGCCTTATAAGTTCTCATGATTATATGTTCTCATCATTCCGGAGACTACATTTTGAACAACTCTTCTTTGAATTCATAGTAACCAATCGCCGTGGTCTAGTAGGTAGTGAGTTGCCTTGTTAGACGTAAAGCCAGGGTTCGAGTCCCAGGCCAGACATCAAAAATAAAACCTACAAAAAGCAGCAACTCGTTTCCTTACCGGTCGCATCTTCTCTCTCTCTCTCTCTCTTTCCACCTTTCCTAAACAACCTCCACAATGCACTGCATGAGTAGGGGTCATCCCCTGAGTGTTGGTTTTATATAAAAAAAGCCTGTTATATAATAACCTCAAGTTGTTCCTGTGTAGTTTGATGCATTGCTCAAATCCCTTACCATGCACAGAGTTTTGATTTTTAATTTCTTTAAATAAATGTTTTCCAATTACTTTTACGTAGGGTGTAGTAAGATAAAATTGGAGAATTGCTGTAAAAAATCAAATTTATTAATTAATTTCCAGCCGTCATTTATTTTGTTATTTTATCCACAACAATTATTGTTAATTTTATATCTTTGAGTATCCATAAATGTGCAAAAATATTTCACATAATTTATTAAATACAGTATTCCCACGATTTACGTAGTAGAATGTTCCGGAAAAAGGCGACGTAATTCGAATTTCAAATAACTCATATTATCAGATACATACACACATAATTGCTCAGGATTATTAACCTAAATTCTCACACCACTTATGTGGTGTGTGTTAATTTTATACATAAATGGCGTGATCTACAGTTAAAAGTCGACTCCAATGGATAAATCTTATTTTGAGAAGTCTTTTATGGCAATTTTATTTACTCTTAGAGTTTTTGCCAGAAATCTGCTAAAAAGAAATCGCCGTTAAAATACTTTTTGTATTTTGTTGTGATGTCTGGCTTTACGTCTAATAAGCCAACACACTATCTACTAGACTACGGTGACTTTAAAATTTTAGCAAGGAAGAATTAAATAGCTCAGTAATGTATTATAAAATAACAGTGTAGGAAGTCCATAGGTAAGAACTGCGGTTTTCCTCCTAGGGCCATTCGCTGGATATATCTGGCGATTGTTAGATCGGTTATTACTTAAGGCTGTGTTGTCTGGTGGTGTGCCTTAAATAAGAGTTTTCAACGGAAAATCTTGCATAAGGTTCAGCGGATTGCCTCTTTGAGTATCACTGGAGTGAGGAAGAATTGCCTCAGGCTGCTCTCGATACTACTGTTCTGTCTGACTCCGCTTAACAGATGTGCAGCGCGTAGCACCATATGCCTGAGGCAAATCGGGTTGCCGTAAACAGCGCTCGGATAGGTCACTCCAGAGTTCTGAGTACCGTCTTTCCTGACGGAGGTAGGAACTTCCGCAAAAACCCCCTTTTTACTATTGTACCTTGAAAGCTATGTTCCTACCCCTCGTTTTGAAAATACCACCATTCCAGATGGGACACGATGGAAATGGCAGAGTGGTATACCCATCTTCACAGATGGGTCTAAGTTAGGTGAATGTACAGGTGCTCGTGTTTTCTGTAGGGCACTCGTTCTTGAAATCCATTTAAGGTTGAATAATAAAGGCAGCGTTTTTCAGGCGGAAATTTTCGCAATACTGAAGGCTGATGGACATAACAGGTGGTCCTTCTTCGGATTCGGAATCTTACATGATCTTCGTTGACAGTGAGGCTGGCCTTAGGGCCATTGCGTCGGTCTGGTGCAAATCACGGCAAGTGCAAAGCGTCGTTCAGGAGTTTTGGATCCGTCTATACTGAGTTCCGGGTCATAGCAAAATACTGGGTAATGAGACGGCAGATGCTCTCGCTAGGTTAGGTTCGTTTTCTCTGGGCGATTTGACAGTTGGTCCTGACCACCCAGTCTGCCACCTCTATGACCTCATCGATGGATGGGTCAGGAGGGAAGACTAGAGGCGTTGGGGAAACGGAACGGGTTGTTCTGTTTCGAGATGTTTGTAGTCTGCTGTGGACAGTAAGAGAACAGATTGGCTGCTGGGCTTGGTTAAGGCCAACTTAAGGTTGGTTGCCGGTTTTATCACGGGGCACCGCGAGATTAGGCCGCAGACGAGGATCTGAAACATTTTCTAGCCAGACTATTGCAGGATATATTGCGATGAGGAGGAGTTAGAGACTATCCAATATCTCCTTTGCAACTGCCCAGCCCTTGTTTGGTAGGTTGAGTACCCTTGGCATGGCTTTTTTTCTGGTACTTATACACATTAATACATATATAATTGGCCATTACAACCCTTCGTGAGGATTACGACTTAGCTTCTCACACCACTTATGTTGTGTGCGTTAATTTTATACATATGCGGCGGGACCTACAGTTTAAAGTCGACTACGAACGACAGATATTTGAGAAGCTTTTCATGGTAATTTTTACTCTCAGAGTCTGTGCCAGAAATCGGCTGAGAGGAAGTCGCCGAGGAAATATTTTTCGTTTTGATGCCTTACCTGGCATACGAACCCGGGCCTTCTACACATTCATACTTATTTTAATATGATACTCATATTACTCATACTCAAAGTTGGAAGTACTCGCCGTATTCATATTTGACAATACGCATGACGTTATTAAGATCGACTCGTCTCTACTTAACATTTACACTTAGAACAAAATAAGTATGATTCAAGTACGAACACTACAATACTCACAAGAAGATTGTGTGTATGCTTTGCTTGTTGTCTTCGTCTTTCCTTTCTTCTTTGTTTATATATGCAACAACAACATAGACTGTAAATTTTGATGAGTGATTCGAGTCACACGAATTATTTATAAATATTATTAGTATTTTTCTAAATTTATGAATCATAATGAGTAGGCGTATGAATCAAACATATTCAGAATACTATGAGTTTGAAGTCAACGGTGTACTCATTGCTACTTGTACTTATAAATCAGTGTTGTAGCGAGTACGAATGAATCAGAGTAGTTGAATTTGAATTCTGTTGATTCACTCATACTCAAAATTGCATGAGTGCGGGAGAGCGATTCATTGCTGATCTATGATCTAGATAATATAGCGATAAAATTTAAGGAGTTGGTTGGTACGCTTCCTATCCACCGTGAGCTAAGTGAGTCTGGCAGTAAAGCGAGATTCCTCATTGACTCTGTGCATACAGCCTCCCGGAAGTGCTTTTGTCCAATGGGCAATTTAACCGTGGTAAGTAACATAGCCATCAGCAGATTTCTGACAAAAACTCTGAGAATAAATAAAATTGCCATGAAAAGTTCACCAAAAATCCGTTGTTCGGAATTGAGTTTAAACGACCCGCCACTCTTGTATAAGATAAGAATCTTAGAAGTTAGGTTTCAATCCTGATTGAAGGGTTATAATGACTAAATATGTATGTAGGTTTTGTAAATACTTCATACAATTCGATTGGCAAGGGTATTCCCAACAGTGAGCTCATTTGTCCTACGTTACCTTGGAATGTTTTTGTGCCTAGAGCCCCAGACAAGTGATAGCAGAGAGAATGTCAAGACAGCGGCGACACTGCCTTACCAGCTTGGAGTTTTTACAGGCAGAGAGATGTAATGAAGCACCGTTGATGAGCATGGATTTGCAATTATTTTGTTTCTCCTTCACTTGTACAGTAAGAAATTTGATGAAAGGATAACTGTTGGCTTTATAAAGTCTAATTCCTAAAAGCTTTTGTCCTTATTTTCTAGCAACGTAAACGTTTAAAAGGTATTCCTTCAAAAAAAATTTTTTTTTTGAAGATTGATGCATCCACAGCGCATCTGTTAACTTAAAATCCTCTTTAGAAATCCTTTACATTCCTTTAAATTTATTTACTTTCGCTTCATCTCATCCCATTCAAACGAAGTTTAGCATTCATTGGGATTTTTTAAACCAATTAATTTGTGTCTCATTTTTATTTTCATGTTATTTTTGTATGCCTTTCCGTTCAACATTAATTTGTCCATCCGCTTTATGTTCGGTATTACTGAAGGACATTTTCTCATTAGTCTCCTTAAGATGTCAAGATTCTTTTCATTTGCTTTTAATGAAAGACAAATTTTTATTCACTTTGAGATTTTTTAAACATTCTTGAACTTAGTTTTGCGTGAATAGCTCGTTAAGTAAGTGTTTCTTTCTTTTTATAATTACTGCAAGGATTTCAAAACTTCGTGAAGGCAATTAGGAAAATTAAAATTATAGACCAGGTGTACTGATAAGAATTTAACGGTTTTTCTTTTCTAAGCAAAAATAGTGAATTTTTAATGGGAAAGTAAAAAACTTTTTATCCATTGCTGGCTACACATTTTTTTCATCTTTCAGATTATTTTTCTGCAAGACAAAACAGACAACGACTAGTAAGAATTCAGTCAGTCTTGTGGGAAGACGCGTTGCATGTGAAGAGAACAGTAGCGGTTTGACAATCCGCGCTATACAGATCCAACGAACAAGTATTGTTGTTTACGCAAAATGGTGAAGGTAGTGCACTGGCCATTTTATAGTCACCAGCAGCAACTCATTTCCTTACCGTTCGCATCTTTCCTTAGTGTAGGTTTAATAATAATAATAAAAAAAAAAAATGGGTAAGCCAACGAACAAGCCTATTATTTTTGTATACATCAAGTTGGACACAGTAACACACAAAAATTCTGCGAATTAAGAAAAATTTAATTGAAAATAAACGACATTTTCATTTTTTAAATGTCCGCAAAGACTGTATAAAACTTTACAAGAAATGCGAAATTGTTCAACCGCCTTCATTGCAATTATCGAATTCTTACTATCCTTTATGACATATTTTCGAAATAGTTTTTGTTATGATGTACAATTGTTCCGCTTTGAAATGGAATATTATTTCATGCATACGGCTGATGCGGCTGGTCTCACAGTACCTCATTTGCAAGAACCAAATTTCGTATACTTTTTCGATTGTATTTCGGCAGTGCCATTACGACTTTCGGCCTTCAAATGCTCAATTATTTCTGGTTTGTCCACATAACACTTTTCTTTAACTGCATTCCATAGAAGTAACGGCACGTTTCCGCTCGGATGCTGGAGTAGTTCACCTGCGTCCAGTGGTTACATAAGTAAAAGAGATTTCTTTGGAGATTCTAAACTATTTATAAACTACACAAGGATTACACAGTTCAAGTAATTAAGTTTAATACTACTCAATAAGCCCTAGGCCGGCCACACACGGTTCGTCGAGTCACAGCGTCAGTCACGTCAACCAAAGGGGAATGTCAAAGCAACAATCAAACGACATACGTTCTGGATGATTGCCCCACTGAAACCTGTGGTATCTGTTCAATCTCCGTGCCGAAAGCGTCAGAGGGGTTAGAATCAGAACAATAGCCAAAAGGTCTGTAGTGTCGACTGTCCCTTGTTAACACCCCGGCACAGTCAGTCAAGTCAACCAAAGGAGGATGCCAGAGCAACAAATCAAACGGCATACGCTCTGGATGATTGTGGCTCTGAAACCTCTGGCGTCCGTCCGGCATCAGTGCTGAAAGCGTCAATAGGGTTAAGTCAGAACAACAGTCAAACGGCATATACTCTGGATGATAGTAGCTTCTACTGTTCCTTGCTAATACCGCGGCACAGTTAGTCAAGTCAACCATAGGTGGATGTCAGAGCAACAATCAAACGGCATACGCTCTGTATGATTGCCGCAGTGAAACCTCTGGTATCTGGTATCTGCCTAAAGCGTTAGGGGGGGTTAGAATCAGAACAACAGTCACAATGACTATAGTGTCGACTGTGTGTCGACTGAAAACTCTGTGGCTCTGAAAACTCTGGCGTCCGTCTAGTATTAGTGACGAAAGCGTCAAGGGGGTTAAGTCAGAACAACAGTCAAACGGCATACGCTCTGGATGACAGTACCCCGTCACAGTCAGTCAAGTCAACCACAGGGAAATGTCAGAGCAACAATCAAACAGGATACGCTCTGGATGATTGCCGCCCTGAAACCTGAGGTATCTGTCCATTCATGAAGACTGGGTACAAAACGATCGGTTTTAGGTATCTCCGCATTGACTGTTACGGTTGGGTTCTCCTTATTTTCAATGAAGTATGGGCAAATGATGTCTCCGCTCCATAAGCCGCACCGAACAGTCACATAAGATAAAATGGCTAGCCCTTAAGATAGATGTCTGTTTAATGTTTTCAAACTAATGTTTCAAACTTTGGTAGTGTACTTACTTCAATCTGTTTGAAGTTCAATATGCCAAAAGAAAATCTATAAAATACGAAACAATTCGAAAAATTATTTAAATTATCAAACAATTTAAAGAAAAACTTGAAACTGTCCTTAAAACTACTCGATGGAAAACAAAATGTATTACTGCTACAGACAACATGTTTATAGCATCACAACTCAATACAATTTCATTGCACTGACGCAATAATATGTCTAGACTGCAGGTCATTATTATTATTACTTCTGTGGCACCACCAAGTGTTTTCTTCTTTTTGTTGCCTTCTTTTAAAGTACAGATTGCATATATTTTCGTCGCAGCATTCAAAAAGGTTGTTGTGTTTTTGGTCATGTTATTTATAGCTTTCCAGTTGAATGCTTTAAGGTAGAGGCTAACAATAAGGAAATTCGGATTTATTTTCACAGAAAGAAATGGAGACATTAATTATTGTGACAGTTTCACTTGTCTGGAATGGAGCATATGGTGGTAGCATGGTAATTGCAATCGATTGAATGTGAATGCCAATTAATTTTATTTTTGATTTTCTTAAAGTATTTTAATTTCTTAAAGAAAATTCAAAACTTAGATCCACCAGTTTGAAGAAAACTTTAATATCCATGCAAGGTGGCTGACATATAACGCAACAAAGTAAAGCGCTTTATTTTTTAATTCTTTTTTTTAATTTTATTGTTCAAAAACAAAAAAATGTTGGAAATATCATCAAATTTTAGAATCAGTTTAGATTTGTTCGAATTGGCCACCTTTGGTACGAATTATGACATTCAAACGGCCGACAAAGTCCATCACAGGCTGCACGAAAGTGGCTTTACGATATTTTGGTCCCTTCCCGGCGAAGACGCCGGCTAGAGGTGATCGACACTTTGGTATTTTTTAGTGAGAACCTTACTCTCCAAAATGCCCCAGGCGCAAAAGTCCCACGGATTGAGATCCGGAAATTTTGGTGGCCATTGTGCGATAGAAATGAAGCGAGGAACATCCTTTTTAAGCCATTCTTGGTTGACGCTTGCTGGGGGCGGTGGTGCTGAGGCCTGTTGGAATGGTCATGATCTGCGGCCAAAATTTTTGTCCGCCTAGGGCTTCAATACTGTCTTTAAGACATTTTCATGATAATGTTCGGCATTTATTTTGACCCCACGGTCAATGAATAGGAGCGGAGAGCGACCAGCGGCCGACACTATTACCATCGGCGGCGCTTGAGTTCTGGAGGCCAATCGCAGGTGTAAATTATCAGCTAACTACTTTGGCAAGTAAACCCGATCATTTTCTTTGTTCACAAACTGCTCAATTTGGAATGGCTTCTCATCGGAGAAAAGCAAATTCTGTAACTGGCCACTTTCGTTCAACTCCTTGGATCTTTCCAGCCTAACTTTTTTATTATTCATCGGTGAGCTCTTGCACTTTTTGGAAATTCAATGGCTTTAGTCCCAGCTCATTTTTCAGTATGTGTTGCATCCGTTCTCGCAATATGTTCAGCTCACGGGCAGTTTTTTTAATAATGCGGCGTGGATTTCGATCAAATCTGGCCTTCACTTTTCGAATCATTTCTGGTGCTGTTACCGTTATTTTTCGTTTATTATTTGGACGTGATGCAACACTGCCGGTATCACGGTAACGAGCAATGGTACGAGAAATAAAAGATTTATTCACATTTAAATGCTGGAGGTCTCTAACGATGGCCACCTGTGATTTGCCAGCCAAATATAAATCAATCACCCAATCACGCTTGAATTCCATCACGAATAACTTTTCTTCTGGAGGCAATAAATCAAAATGCTTTTGTAAGCTTGTAAATAATAAAATGAAGTGTCACTGGAATAAATCTATCAGCTGTCGAACGAGCGACTTACAAATGATAACAAACTGCAGTTAGTTCCAATATATATCAGCCATCCTGTAATATACAGTCTCCGTAGTTTAGTAGATAAGTGAGTTGACTTATTAGACGTAAGGTCTTGGTTCAAATTCAAGGTCGGACATCATCAACAAAACGAAATATGAAAAAATATTTCTTCGATGACTGCCATGAAAAGTTTCCCAAAAATATGTAGCTCTTAATCCACTTTAAAATTTAGCACGTAATCCTAACTGAAGGGTTGTTATAACGAATTATGTACGTATAGTGTTGGAAAAAATAATAGGGACACTTACATTTTTCAATATATTCTTAATTTTTAATTATTTTTCTACAAATATTACAAAGTATATACAGTAAATTAAAGATATTCAAATAGTTTAACTAATAAAATATAAATAAATGACTAGTTCTGCTAAATTCTTAAACAAAATATAATTTATTTGAAAAAGGTCACTTTATGTTATACTAAAAATATGCATATTTTGTTAAACATTACCATCACAATACAGACATAATTGACCATTGCAATCCTTCAGTCAGGATCATTAACCTAGTTTGTCAACATTACCATCATTTCCAGATATTATTTCAATATTTGGTTGAAGCATCTTTCATTTTTATTACCTCCTGACATCTACGATTCATAGATCCCACAAGATTCGCAAAGACGTTAAAGAGAATTGAAAACCAAAGTCTCCTGAGTTTTTTCCCACAATTCCTGTTTATTTTTTGATTTAAAATTGCCGATTTTATTTTTTAGGACTTCTCAGAGGTGTTCAATGGGGTGTAAGCCCGGTGATTGGGACGGTCACTCCATTACAGACACCTCATTCTGTTGAAACCACAATTTGACGCATCTAGCGGAATGTTTTGGCATTTCGTCCTCGGCAAAACGGCAGCATTTTATTCCATAGAGTATCTGTGCAGTCACCTGTACACATTTTTTCCTGAATCCAAACAATAGGGCCAACGCCAGAAGCCAAAAACCGCCTTCATAGCATTCTCAACCTTCCACCATTTTTGAATGTCTTTTTTTATATTTTGGGTTAAATTCTGTATTTAAAGGACGATGTACGAATGATTTTCCATCCGTACCAAACAAATTAACCTTTATTTGCTCTGATTACAGTACATTATTCCAGGCTTTACGACACAGATATCGTCTAGCAATTGCCTTTTTGTATATTTTTTTTATTGCTCAATTGTGGTACTTTTCTGGGACTGCGTCGCTCTAAACCGACTTCCTGCAGTCTATGTCTTATTGGTCGACTTGTCACTGGAGCACAAAATTTATCTTTAAGACTATTTGACGTCATAAATGGGTTATTTTTAGAATGTCAAACTGAATGGGAATTTATGCAAGACAATAATCCGAAGCCATGGTCTAGTAGGTAGTGTATTGGCTTCACTTTCCCAAAAACATTACGTGATGGAAAGTTTTTGAATTCAGATTCACTTTCAGTACGTAAAATGCCTTTGGAAATACCTGGAGCCATCGTATTTGTACAAAAAAGTCCCAATTTGCAGGCCTATGTTATTGAAAAATTAAACCAATCTTATAGGACTCTGTAAGTGAATTAAACCTTCTGCTTATGGCATAGGAACTTAAAGTGAATTTATGTGATTTTTAATTTCATTTTTCTTTTAAGTTTAATTTAATTTTAGAAATTTTCGTTTAGTTAATTTATTTGAAATTTAATTACTAATCTATGTCATATTAACTGTTGCATTTTCAACCACCCTTATTTCAAACCATGTTGCTCGGCTTCACAACGGACTAACTACTGAAACTTTGCTGAATTTGCCTTAAATGTCTGTTTTTCTATTTTTATGGTGACAGTAATTAATGTTATTAAGGTCAAAAATGTCATGCTAAAGCATGAAGCAAGTGACGTTACAACACTACTACTGGCGCATTCTTACCCCAGCTGTAAGTGCTAATGACATTACTCGTACAATAGCAAGTAGTCTAATCACTGTTTTCTATTTCACTTCTACAAAACAACCAACACTCATCAAACTGCACTTAAATGTTTTAGCAGATGTTGTCAGTGGGAAATTTTACAAGCGAAACACTTGGGTAATGTGAAAAATAAAGAATTCTTTTTGAAATCCACTACCAATCATCAAATCAGGGATAAAACAAAGTGCATAAGCAAGAAATTAATGAAGAGAAAGGAAACTTATAAGATTTTAAAGGAATTACTTTTAATTTACAGTTGATTACCAGCTGTCGAAACAGATATCTCTGATAAAATCTGTCACACTCAAGTTATCCACATTGGTGTTTAATAGCGTCCTTTTGCGTCCATAGAGCAGCAACGTGAATAGTATTAGTCTTTGCTACTTCATTGACTGTTGAGAGCACAATACCACTTGTCGCTGATCTTACGCTTGATCTTCAGACTAACACTATTTAAGCTGGTAACGGCGGACCTAAAATAAACAAATTTACTGCTAACGTAAAAAATATAATAATCGGCAGTAATCTGGAATCCGAAACGTTAGGCTTAGTTCAACAGCCCTAAAGACAGCAATAATATTCGTTTGGTAGACCCTAATACTTCAACGTCGCCAGCGTACACAAGCAAGTGAATGCAATTATTACAAAGAGCACCATTGCGATGCACTTTTGCCCTTCGCAGGCAGGACATTCTCCATGACGAAGTTGGACAGGGCACACGGTTTTGTTTGAAACCTCAAAAGGTTTATAGGTATACATTCCTACCTTGACGTTGCTGCAGAGATAGCTGCGTAGTCTTATCAACTTCGCAGGTACACCGAGCTCAGACGTTGCGGCAAAAAGTGGAAGAGCAATGATGATAAGGGATCGCAATATGTTAAACCCAGAACGGTACTAACGGAGCTTTAGGAATTGCTCAACCGCTGTGTGGTTAATAAGGCTATTTATTAGCTTCGCAGACATCCCGGCAAAACCACGATTCCTACCGCAAATCGAAGACTGATAAAAAACAAACAAAAAATGGTATATGCCT
This sequence comes from Sarcophaga peregrina, assembly GCA_014635995.1. NCBI lineage: Eukaryota > Metazoa > Arthropoda > Insecta > Diptera > Sarcophagidae > Sarcophaga > Sarcophaga peregrina. The sequence continues at coordinate 87,270,856 of CM025790.1, read as the reverse complement.
ATTGTTTTTCTTGGATGCGCTCAAGGACTTAACAGAATTTGCAGATTTGGTCGATGAATGACTTTCTAGATATGAAGTCGCATTGAAAAAGTACATTCCGTCGTTTACACAGTATGTTTGCGAGAGCCTTGTATGTGATAAAGGAAAGACTTATACTTGATGAAAGACTTGATGCATATTGTAGGGCCTCAATTTCTCAGCACAGGACAGAGGACACTAAGATTCCAATCATATGTAAATCAACTCACGCATTCTTCCTACGAGGTCATTATCAGTGCGCGGATTATTGTGACTTTCTACAGGATGGCTGATATATTATCAAATCTTAGAATCAGTTTGGATTTGTTTGAATTGTCCACCTTTGTTACGAATTATGGCCTTCAAACAGCCGACAAAGCCATCACAGACTGCACGAAAGTAGCTCTGCGGTATTTTGATCCATTCCCGGCGAACCGCCATCTTGAGATGATCGACACTTTGGAATTTTTTAGTGAGCTCCTTACTCTTCAAAATGCCCCAGGCGCAAAAGTCCAACGGATTGAGATCCGGAGATTTTGATGGCCATTGTGCGGTAAAAATGAAGCGAGGAACATCCTTTTTAAGCCATTCTTAATTGACGCTTGCTGGGTGCGGTGGTGCTGAGTCCTATTTGAATGTTCAAGATCTGCGGCCAAAATTTTTGTCTGCCCGGGGCTTCAATACTGTCTTTAAGACATTTTCCCGTTAATATTCGGCATTTATTTTGGCCCCACGGTCGATGAATAGGAGCATAGGAGAGCGACCGTCGGCCGTAAAGGCGGCCCTCACCATTACCATCAGTGGCTCTTGAGTTTTAAAGGCCAATTGCAGGTGCAAATTTTCAGCTAACCTCTTTGGCAAGTAAACCCGATCATTTTGTTTGTTTACAAACTGCTCAAATTGGAATGGCTTCTCATTCGAGAAAATCAAATTCGGTAACTGGCTACTTTCGTGCAACCGACTGGCTCTTTCCAGTCTAACTTTTTTTTTGTCCATCGGTGAGCTCTTGCACTTTTTGGAACTTCAATGGCTTCAGTACAAGCTCATTTCTCAATATGCGTTGCATTCGTTCTCGCTATATGTTCAGCTCACGAGCACTGCATCGTGGATTTCGATCAAATCTGGCCTCCACTTTCCGGATCATTTCTGGTGTTGTTACTGTTGTTTTTCGTTCACTTTTTGGACGCGATGGAACACTTCCAGTATCACGGTAACGAACAATGGTACGAAAAACAAATTATTTATTCACATTTAAATACTGCAGGGCAGTAACGATAGCCATCTATGGTTTTCCAGGCAAATATAAAGCAATCGCACTATCACGCTTGAATTTTCCATCACGAATAATTTTTTCTGAATGCAGTCGATCAAAATGCTTTTGTAGGCTTGTAAATAATAAAATAAATTGTCACTGGAATAAATCTGTCAGCTGTCAGACGAGCGGTTTACAAATTATAGCAACCTGAAATTGGTTGCAATACATATCATCCACCCTGCATATAAAGCTAAGTCCCAAGTGTTATCATCCATATGATAACTAAGGACTTTAATAATTTGACTTTTGTTAGTACGTAATGGTTAACTGGTAATTAAAACCTTTTAGTCAGAATTAGAAACTGGCTTCTAACACCACTGATGAAGTGTGCGTTTATTTTATTCATGAGCGGCGGGACTTACAGTTTAAAGTCGATTCTGAACGACAGGTTTTTATGAGAAACTTGTCATGGTAATTTTATTTACTCTCAGAGTTTTTATCAGAAATCGTTAAAGAAATATTTTGTAACACTTTGTTTTGTTAGAGATGTTTGACCTACCAACACCGTACCTACTATACTGTGGCGATATTTATGAGTGTTAGCAGTAAATAACAACTGTTGCGTTCTTCAATATAAATTGCCGCCTTGGTGGTCTAAATACTCTAATTTTTTATGAGAGAACAATTAAGCATGAATTATATTCCTTAACCGTCATGGATATGATTTAAAATAAAATTGGAATAATTTCGACATGGGAGATAAGATAAAGGAGGAGATGTTAACATTTGCTGCAACATGTTTTTAGTTTTTTTTTTCTTCTTTCACTAAGACATTAGGAACAGATGGTTCATTGTTATCCCCAAGGGAAGAACAAAAATATTGAAATACACGCATAAAGAAGTCTCTAAAAATAGAAGCAACATTTTGTAAAAGTATGGTAATAATATACGGTATATAGTGCATTTTTCCTGAGGGTACGTTTTGATTAAGGTTTCCACTGTACGAGTACTTATCATATTTCCAAGTATTTTACGTCATAAACAAGAATATTCGAACAAAATATCAAATTTGCTTTATTCTACCAAACAGTCAAAGAAAAAAGTCTACATACACCGGTGTACGTCTGTATATTGTATATTGACTGTATATTGCAAATTTTGTTAGGAGTTTAAATGGAAGAAAATTCTGTTTTTATTTCATAGTAACCTCCTTGAATTGAAAAACAAAAGTAACTTGTGCTAGACAGAAGCTTACGCATCTTAAAGCGTTAAGGTAGAGAAGTTTGTAGATATACGAAAAGTATTAGTTTGTTGATCTACGTATATACACATACAAGATTTTATTACAGTAATCCCTCGATTTAAAGTCGCCGTAGTCCTAGTGGGCAATGTGTTGGCTTATAAGATATAAAGCCACGGTGCAAACCGCAGGCCGAAATATGAAAAAATATTTCTTTGGCGACTTTGTTGCAGCAAATTTCTAGTGAAAACTCAGTTTTTCAAAAATCTGTCATTCGGAGTCGAGTTTAAACTACATGCCGCTACTCAAGTATAAAATTAACACACACAACATAAGTGATATGAGAAACAAGATATTGGTCCTAACCAGTGATCAGCAACGAATCGTTTTACTGCTATTCATAAGCACTCATGCAATTTTGAGTACAAAGTGAATCAACAGGTTGAAATTCAACTACTCTGATTCATTCGTACTCGCTACAATATTGATTTATAAGTATAAGTAGCAATGAGTGTGAGTACAACGTTGACATCAAACTCACAACATTCGAAATATGTTTGATTCATACGTCTACTCATTCTGATTCATAAATTTAGAAAAATACTTATAATACTTATAAGTGACTCGAATAATTCGAATCATTAATCAAAATTTACAACCTTACACAGAGAACAAGCAAAGCATACACACATTCTTCTTGTGAGTGTAGTAGTATAGCTTTGTGTAAATGTTAAGTAAAGACGAGTCGAAGTCAATAATATCATGCGTATGAATACGACAAGTACTTCCAACTTTAAGTATGAGTATAGTATCAAATCAAGTATGAATAAGTATCTGAAGTTATTAGTATGACTCGAACTTATCGTTTTGAATACTTATTGCTGATCTCTGGTCCTAACTGAAGGGTTGTAATGGCCAATTAGGTACATATGTATGTATGTGTGGATGCGGAAAAGTGCTGGAGCATCGCAAAGAATTCTTACCGAGGAAAGAAGATATGCCGTTTCAGAAACAACATGGAAAAAATTGTTTCTAAGTTTCTGGGAAACGGATTTTAATGTGAGAATTGAAAAGAGTAGAAGACCTCCTAATCCAAAAGCATTATGGGGGCCTAAACACAAATAATTTTGCATGAAAATATCACTTTAAGTGGGAAACATATCGCAGAAATCGTAAATGTTGCACAACAAATAATTGGTCATCCTTTAAAAACCATAGAAAGATCCGAAAATCTGCAAAATGGATGCCGCATAAATTGAATGACAACCGAAAACCATTTGTGTATCAGTGAATAAATTTAACGGGTAATAAGGTAAACCAGTCATTTTGACTTGGCGCGGTTTGGTTTTATCTTTGAAGTACTAAGTGAACAATAACCACAGATTTTACATGTACTTCCGAAAACTATGGAACAAGAAAATAAAACTAAAGAAATGTAATACAACTGCATGTACAAAATTACATGGAATACATATCGCATACAAGGCAGAACAAAAATAACATACAACAGAAATAGTAGGTGGGGTAGGAGTATACCCTTCTAGAGATGTTTTCATAAGTCTATTATTAATAAGCTTCAAAGCAGAATAGAAGTGAAAAAACTAAACAAAATAATACTGACAAGCCTGTGAAATATTTTTCCTTAATATCAATCATTTAGTTTGCCTGTATGTCGCTCTGTCACTCATTTCATTACCATACATTTCACGAGAACAGAATCATGCATGTGTCGTATATAAAAATGTCTATGTAATATGCATGTAAATAGCAGTATAAGCTTAGTTTGTATGTAACAGTGACGAGACAAGTGCATAACCAGAAAATACATCAGCATTCTACAGGAAGAATTTCTTTTTTTTTGCATATTTTTATTTGTATTTTTTCTTTTGACACGTATTTAATATTATTGCATTAATTTCATTTTATATACAATATGTAGGGTGGCTGATATGTATTGCAACCAACTTCAGGTTGTTATCGCTCGTAAACCGCTCGTCTGACAGCTGACAGATTTATTCCAATGACAGTTCATTTTATAATTTTCAAGCTTACAAAAGCATTCTGATCTATTGCATTCAGAAAAAAAAGTTATTCGTAATGAAATTCAAGCGTTGGCTGTAAAACCACAGGTGGCTATCGGTAGAGCCCTCCAGCAGCATTTAATTGTGAATAAATCTTTTGTTTCTCGTACCATTGCTCGCTACCGTGATACTGGCAGTGTTGCATCGCCTCCAAAAAGTAGACGAAAAAAAAACGGTAACAAAACCAGAAATGATTCGAAAAGTGAAGGCTAGATTTGATTGAAATCCACGCCGCAGTGGTAGAAAAATTGCTCGTGAGCCGAACATATCGCGAAAATGAATGCAATACTCATTAGAAAATGAGCTTGGACTAAAGCCATTGAAGTTCCAAAAAGTGAAAGAGCTCACAGATGGACAAAAAAAAGTTAGACTGGAAGAGCCAAGGAGTTACTTCGCTTGCACGAAAGTGGCCAGTTACCGAATTTGGTTTTTTTCCGATGAGACGCTATTCTAAATTGAGCAGTTTATGAACAAACAAAATGATCGGGTTTACTTGCCAAAGAGGTCAGCTGAAAATTTACACCTGCCATTGGCCACCAGAACTCAAGCACCACCGATGGTAATGGTGTGGGTCGCCGTAACAGCCGATGGTTGCTCTCCGCTCGTATTCATCGACCGTGGGGTCAAATAAATGCTGAATATTATCGGGAGAATGTCTTAAAGACAGCATTGATGAACTGAGCAAACAAACAGAACTCAGCAACACCGCGCTCAGCATGCGTCAACCAAGAATGGCTTAAAAAGGAGGTTCCTCGCTTCATTGCTACCGCACAATGGCCACCAAAGTCTCCGGATCTCAATCCATTGGACTTTTGCATCTTGGGCATTTTGGAAAGTTAGGTTATCACTAAAAAATCCCAAAGTGTTGATTATTTTAAGACGGCGCTTCGCTGGGAATGGGCCAAAATATCGCAGAGCCGTTTTCATGCAGCCTGTGATGCCTTTGTCAGCCGTTCGCAGGCCATGATACGTACCGAAGGTGGCCAATATTAACAAATCTAAACTGATTCTAAAAATTGATGTTATTTCTAACATTTTTTACTTTTAAACAATAAAATTTAAAAAAGGAAGTAAAAAATATAACGCTTTATTTTGTTGCATTATATATCGGCCACCCTGTTTATGTTAATTAAAACTAAATAAAGCACGTGCTATTGAATACAGTCTTGGATCTATGAACACAAATACACGTCAAATTGAAAGAGTTTTTCTTCAGTAATTACACATACACACGTACATAATGTTTACTGCCTGCTCTTGCTCGCACCTTATCCCTTCTGGTCATTCCTCTATGTTGTAGCTTGTTCTTAAGCTCCACTGACCATTGACTATTTCCCTGCAGAAAGAGCTTTTCTTTTCCTCAGCAAGGACGAACTTGTCCCCCACCGCCTGGATGTATGGACAATTGGCTCTAAACTCGATAATGAGCTTGGTAACGGAATATAGCCTAAGAAAATTGACCTGAACATTTCCCTTCACTGTAGCGTTTTTTAAGCTTAAGTAATGACAATCTACCGGCCTGCTTAATGCATTCTAATCAACAGTGCTCCTGTCTCCGAGTCTGAATTTTCTTGGATAGTCAGTCTAATTAACCCCAAATTCGTTAGCAGTTATCGCCGCTGTCTTAGCATTCTTTCTGAGAAATTATTTAGAAATTTTTTCTGGATGTCAACCTATCCTGGCTCAATGGGGAATTCTACTCCGCTACCAGACTCACTTAGCCCTTGATGGATAGAAGTCGCGCCGACCAGCTACACCGACTTCCTCATAATGTCATCTCGATAGCATTGTACATGCCGTAATGGAAAGACAAGCATAAAGACTCCAGTTCCCATTTAACCACTTCTGCTGTGTATGTAGTACTGCTGAAGAAGAGGATACTATTACAATTTTCTTCGTCAATGACCATCTCTTGCAAGGTGCAGATATTGATTATATGGCTTTCCAAACTCCTTGTTAGCACATTGGAATTATCATCAATTGATATCTAAGATATGGTTTCATTTACAAAACTTTCGCGTTAGTTTACCAGCGTGGAGAGTCGAGTATTTAATCACTTGCGTTGACCAATTTTTTCCCTACAGAGACCTCCATAACATTAAAAAAAAAAAATTCATATCAATACAAATACTTCAAATACCATTTGCGCCAAATTTCACCGAAATCGGACCACGGATTCTGGGGTCAGGCGCTAATGGGTTAAGTACATAAGGAATTTAGTTTTGTTTCCGTTTAATTTGAATTTTATAAAAAATTTCAGATTCTTTAAATTTAATTAACTTTATAGGACACGTATTTTTCTTCTACATAATATCAACATTACTTCGTTCATTTTATGTTATTACCTTCAAAATTCATGGTAAAAAAAGATAAAAAATTTCCACTAAAAATATTCCTCCTTTTGAGTTGTTTACTCCATCCATAGCTTGTTTTGGCTACATCAGCTAGATGCGAACAGAGTAACAATCACAACCAAAACGGAAAATAAAACCATCATCGCGATGAGAAGAGAAGAGAAATTTTGCTGCAAAGTAAATACAATCAATTTGAAAAAGAAGCAACAACTTCATCTTGATAAACATCATTTATAAAGTGGTTTCGTTTCGATACAATTTTTTCCATGAGTTTTGAAAATTTAACGTTAGTAACCGACCAGTATCAACACAAACTCAATACAGGGTGTTTTGGCAAAAGGAAATATCTTTACTGTGCAATTTTTTTAACACTCAACTCCAAATATGAACAGTTTTTGTATTAAATTTGGCAATTTTATCGGGTATTTTTTAAGTTGCATGTACAGTTGGTATAGCCTGCGAGTACAGCTGATACAGCCTGCTAGTTGAGCTGGTTTAGCCTGCTAGTACAGCTGGTAAAGCTGATACAGTCTTCTAGTATAGGTGGTACAGCTGGTATAGCCTGCTAATACAGCTGATATAGCTGATACAAAGCAGATCGAGACTAGCTATAACGCAGATTTATAGCAGATATAAAGCGGATTGAGGCCAAATACCTATAAAACTCAAATTAAATCACACAAAAAAATAACAAAAACAACCACACAGCCAACCTACCCTTTCTTATGAGTTTAAAATTAAAGATTATGCTAACACAAAAATACAACAACAACAACAACACGTACACAAATACTTCTATTTCTTCAACTTTACCTATCTACCTACTACTAACTTTCAATCATTGGATGGCCAACCACACACTTTAAAAATGTTGTACTCACTCACTCCATCCGTCCAATGAATTCAAAAGCAATACAAGTAAAAACAACTACACAATCAACCTACTCTTAAAATGATCATGCAGGTGTTCATTCCTTTTCTATTTCTTCAATATTAAATAAGACAAAAAAATTAAATCGAGGAAACCAACCTTCCCTATCCTTCTAAAACAAAAACCCAACAACAACAACACGTAAACTATATTTATATTTCTTCAATATTAGATCACACAAAAATAAAATAAAGAATACAGTCTTTTACAGCTATGCATGATCCTTAATCTTAACACACATATGCACACGCATTAAAAACCATCGCCTCTTCACAATACATGGTACAGACCTATAGACCGATCGTAGACAATTCTACAATAATTTTATTCTTTTACAGATATGCATGCACCAAATTTTGCATGGGAAACGTGCCCCAGAAGGTACATAAACATACTACGGACCTACTTTCTGACACCACCCATGTTGTGTGTGCAAATTTTAGCTATGAGTGATAGGATCAGCAGTTTGAAGTCGACTCCGAAACTTTCATAGACATTTTTATTTGCCCTCAGAAGTTTCAGAGGAGTTCACCGAATAAATATTTTTTCATATTTCGTTCTGCTGAAGATGTCTGAGCTAATTAGCGTAATTAGCCAACACACCTGCTATCCTACAATAACATCCTTTAAAATTGACTGTTTGGTGCCTTTTACACGTTGATGGTATTACCAGTTCTTATTTAGGAAAGATCAAGTAGCTACCATTACCATAAATGGCGTAGACTACTGGGCCATCCTATTGAATTTGTGTTTCCAAAAGGGTTCCAGCTTACTAATCAACTGATTGATACGAAAATCAATTTGTTGATAACATTTTTTCCAGAAAAAGTTCTGACCGCTGGCTTTGTCGTTCATTCTGTCGCTCATATTAAAAACATTCATTCCTTCGTGCGGTAAAAATGAAAAGTTTTTTTCCTTTAAGCACACCAACTATATTGTTAACTAACTCCTAATCAATACGAATTGCAATTCTTTATTTTCATGCTATACTCTGTGGATGAATGTCTAATGCCTTTTACTCCCAGGTGAATACCTTGTTTGAATTTATGTGTTCCAAAGCAAAATAGCAAGACAAACTATACGGTCCCCCATGGAATATAAACAACTTGCTCGTGTAAAAATAGAAGAATAAATCTATTAAAAAGTTTCTTAAACGATCTGGTTGTTATATTGATTTATAAGATATTCTATTACCCGTGCTGAATACACAATACTGAATAAGACATGTTACGATAAATATGTAAACACAATGATGTACAACTTTAAGCGTAATCCGAAATCATTTTTTAATTTGTTAATTCAAAGAGAAAAGTAACTAGTTTTCCATCTTCCATGAGATTTCAGCAGATTGAATCTATTTTCTTTTTTTCCAATTTCTTTTCCACAACTTATTCGGATTCAACTTTTAACGATTCCATTGAGTATCCCTTTAAAATAAATACAAATTCCATTGTGTCTATATCTTTAATCAACGTTTCTGCTATTTCTATGGAATTAGGAAAGCTAAAGTTCTCCTATACCTTTGGACCTGATAACATTCCTATGTAGTAACATCTTAATTAATTGCGCCGACGCCATAGCTTACTTATTCAACAAATCGATTAAATGTGGTTATTTTCCTAACGCTTGAAAGGTTTCATTCATTATTCCTTTGTTCAAGTCAGGAAATAAATCCGATGTTACAAATTATCGTAGTATTGCAAAACTGAGTATAATTCCAAAACTATTTGAAAAAATTATTACTGATGATTTATGTTATCAGGTTTCTAACTTGATATAACCTTATCAGCACGGTTTCAGGAAGAATTGTTCAACTACAACAAACCTGCAAACTATGTTAAATATCTCGTTCTTATACAATGTAATCACTGGTGATATTGGCTCCAGTTTTTTAATCCATGATATCACTTTTAATGTTCCTCAACCTCCGTCACGTCATTTTACCCCATTATCAATACAATTTTTTAGAACCAACTATGCTGGTGCTGATCCAATAAGGATAATATGCAGCGAATTTAATAAATTGTATAATCTGATTGAATTTTTCAGCTTTTGTAATTTAAATTAAATGTTATAGTTTGTAATATTAGCTTGCCTGTAAGAATATTTCATAGGCAAATAAAAAATAAATAATAAAAAAAAAAAATCTACTGGATTGCTTTTTATGTGGATATACTAAGTCATTACGGTAGGCCAGTAAACTACCAATGCTTTAAACAACTCTTCAAAATTGAAGAAACTAAACAAACTGCAAGCTTTCATCGACCGTTGCCCACATTCAGAACTTTACAATAGATGCGGACATATACCAATTGAACTGGAGATTTCATTATCCTGTGCGGAGCTTTGTGCAAGCCATATACAAAGCATTTTCATATTATCCGTCTGATTACTGTTATTTTTGCATTTTTCCACATAAAACTGGCCTGCCCTTGATCTTGGAATATCGAACGTCAAGAATTGTTGTTAGTAGTCGGCCACAGGTTCGTAAGCCTTGTGGAATTCACTTAAGTTCCATTTCTGTTATACTATCAGTATTCTTTCTGACCGTTCCATCTCCATTTTCATTTTGTAAGGTTCCAGAAATCATTGTTGCTGATGTTATTAGGCCAACACTAAACCGATTTCACTTCCGTGCAACAAAGTGGAATTTACACATTCGTTGAATATTTTGAGTTTGGTTCGTCTGGATACTAGTGATCCTTGCACTGGATATAAGATAGAGAAAATGACGTAGGACTGTGCTTATACTGCGGCGGAAACTTACATTGTAATATTGGATAACTGACCACCGCTTAGATCTCTTTAGTATCTTTGAGTGATCAATACCCGAATCATGCCACTGTCACGCCCCTACAGAAAACGTCAGGCGGAAAGAGGCTCAAAAGTATATCTAATACCTACATAGCTATGGTGACCGGGTCACCACTAATGTCACTACAGGCAGATCTCTGCAGTCGCCGGATTCCCATCAAAGAGATTCCCACTAAACCAAGCATCCATAGGTCAAAACAGATCTGACTACCACTGTGTTGATCTAGTGAGTCATTCTGGGTGCTAGGCCTTATTTTCTCCCCAAGACTCTATGGCAAGCATACAGGACAATGGATGAACTTTTCGCGAATGGCGGAACTTTTCACGGCAATTTTTTTCATTCAGAATTAATGCTTGAAATCTACTGAAAAAATAAATATTTTTTCAATTCAATTTCGACTTTAACCCATGGTGTCATGTCTAATAAGCCACTACCTACTAAACTAGGGCGACTTAATTCAATGTCTTAGTTTCGGTCTCTCCGATCACTGGAATTGTTTGATTCTAGGGACCAATTGGTTTTTTTTTTTATAAGATATTGTGCATCCAACATATATTCCTTTGTATTTTATTCTATACAAATTTAATTTTTCAAAGCATTAATTAATAGACCATTTCGCTACAAATTATTGTTACATTTCCATGCTTTAAATTGTCCTCCCTTTACTCTCTATCATAGCTTACCGCATAAACCTTCAAAGTTTTTCTAAGGTTTTTGTATGAATTGCTGAAAAACGAAAGAGAAAAATAACACAAACAAAAACTATGGCTAACCAGCCATTTTCTCTGTGGCCTAAACCAACCCAAATGCCTCAGGCACATACCATAAACATTTAACCACAAGGACGATAAACTATTGAGGCCTATGCAAATAAGAGTAAAAATTATTCTCCAGAGGCTACACAAGAATAATTGTTGAAATGGCAGTGAACGAAAACCCATTGTTGGTAGATAGAAAATGAAAATAAAAACAGACGACCCCGTAATAATTGCATCAGTTGGACTTCAGTAGCAGCGGGAGTAAATTACAAAAATATTTCACTGTGAAAATGTTAAACCCTTAAAAAAAATCATATTTTCTAACGGGGTGCGTGCTCTTTAAAATAAATCTTCAACTACAGAAGAAAAAAAACATTCTCGTGCTTAATTGAAATTGTTTTCTGAAACTTGAAAATATATTCACAGCATATTGCAGTGGGAAGTGCTGTAAAATTTTCAAATTTTTAATGAAATATTCACTTTCACTTCAAGAAAATATCATGTGATTTGCAAAATAGCAAAAAGAGTATTTAATTTTCCTTTTATTTGGTTTTAGAGTTTAAAAATAGGGGATAAGAAAAACGAAACCATGTCCTAATTCCGAACACTCAGAATGGAAAATCCTTAGCAGGGGCATCAATACTCTTAAAAACAATTTATACAAAGAAAAAAGTAAATCGCAAATAAAATAAGAATGTGTGTTTAGATTTTATTAAATCATTTATTGTTCATACAATTTTGTATGCCCCTGTTCACAACTTGATGTAAACAATAACAATTGCTTTGTTTGTTATTCCTCTATTAACATTCTTTCCACAAACAAGTAAGTGTTATTAGTAGTCAATTTTTCGACAGATTTTTGTAACGGAGATCTTCAAACCACGATTATTCTTTTCAAACACACTGCGTCTTCACACAAGTCTGACCGAACTTTTACTAATTCATTCGCCTGCTTTGCCTTGCCTTTTATATGGCAAAGTAAAAAGCCTGAGGAACGTTCTTGAATGTTTATGGTTTCGGTTTCTCTCTAGCTCTACAAATGTTTCATTTTGTTTATTGTGTATTTTGTATACATTTTTCTTGTGGTGTTTGTTATTGTATTTTTGTTTAAAATTGTTTTTATGCTGGAGTTTGTTTTGTTTTTGTAGCTTTTGATTATAATTTTAATATGAAACGATGTAAAAGCAAAACACCAGTATCTCTTTCCATTTTCGTAGTTCTTCTTTAAACACTTGCTCTCATTAAATTTACGACTCAACACTCTCTTTTCGACAAATATGCCCTCTTTTCCTTAATTTTATTACATAAACGCCACAGTATGTTGATATTGTGCCCGCAGAGAAGATCTACTCCTCAAAACAGATACTGCAACCTTGTTAGCTAACGTAATGTAGCGGACCTCCCTTAAGGGAAAAGGTTCCTCTTTTGCCAGCATTGAAGCAGATTGGTATACCACAATCAGTTCTACCCGAAGATCAAACATATCCTAGAATAAACCTACTATAATCCAAAATAAATCTTTTTGTTGCAATCCTTATGATAGAGAGTTCAGTCAAGTAGGTTAGAAAAAGTCATGGCCGTCTCTTTGCAGCATACTACCTCAAGAGTTGAAGTACAGTCTCTTCTTTCCTTTCAAATTCACAGCTCCTGCAAAAATCAAATGCCAGAATGCCAAATCTTTACCAAAGCAAACGCTTCTGAGGGATGGCCATACGATATAAGTCCTGCAGAGTCTAGCAATATTGCACATACCAGATTGGTACCAACAAGTTTAGGCTTCCCTATAAAACAAGTGGATAATATTAAATTAATTGAAATACTTATGTCCAATAACATCTCTCTGGCTCAAACGATAACCCTATGTTCTAGAACTCATGTATTTGTTACCTTTGAACGAATCGAAATTTCCATAATAAATGCTGAGTGTTTATGGACAATAACAAATGTTAGAACTGCTTCCTTTAGGGACTTTTATTCGCCAACTGTCTTTCACAATAAATAAAAACTATTTTTAGAAAAAAATCCGCTACAAAACAAACATTGCACCGGTTTCAATTGGAATACTTAAGTTCTATAATACTTATGTCCTATAACATCTCAAGATTGCTGGCTTTGTACAAACTCTGTCAAACAAAAGCCCTTTGTTCTAGAATGCATGTAAAGCACTCTTTAGGGACTTAAGCCCCGCCAGTCTTGGACAGTAAACAAAATCCGCAACCTAGAAATCATTACGCTGCTATAACCTCTTTCTGGGAAACAATCTAATGGTCAGACAGGCAATACGAAAGTTATTATCAGAACCGTTAATAAATATACAGCATTCCACCCAGTCATTGCCTATTGGAACTAACTTCGCTACACATACTTACATACATAATTGGCCATTACAACCCTTCAGTCAGGATCAGTAGCTTCTCACACCACTTATGTTGTGTGCGTTAATTTTATACATAAGTGGCGAGACCTACAGTATAAAGTCGACTCCGAACGACAGATTTTTAAGAAGCTTTTCATGGCAATTTTTACTCTCAGAGTCTTTGCTAGAAATCTGATGAGAGAAAGTTGCCGAAGAAATATTTTTTCGTTTTGATATCTGACCTGGGATTCGCTACACACTACTTTCTTATTTCCTAAAGTTCTACCAATTGAAGTCGCATTAGTCAAAAAGGCTGTGTATTAGCTTATTGGACTTGAAGCCACAGTTCAAACCCCAGGTATGTTGATCGAAATGAAATGTGATGAAATATTTCTTCTGCAGTGTTCAGACTAAAACTGGTATAGTAAAAAAAAATTGCAATGAAATGTTTCTTAGATCTCTCTTCCAAGAATACTTCAAATTATAGGTCCAGCCACTGATGGGTAAACATTAACACACACAACAGAAGTGGCGTGAGAATCCAGAACGTAATCCCCACTAAAGGGTTGTAATAGCCAGTAATGAATGCATATATTCAGTCCTTTCTATATTGTAAAAATAAATCCGATTTTACTCTTTCCTATTTTATTGTACCACTCACATTATTTAAATGATGACTGCAGCTGAATATCTAAGCAAGTACGACGACATTATTTCGAGGCATATTATTATGTGGGTTTTGTTGTTGTTAGTATACTACGCAGCCGTTTACAATGTTTGGATTCTGGAAGTTTACTTAAATTGTAAGGAGGGAAAAACTATTGCTAGGAAAAAAATAATACAAACAGTCAACTAGAGTTGTTTATTTTTATTCTTAACCCTGATGTTAGGTTTGAACAATTTTGGTCAAATTGTTTTTAATTTTTATTCAAGTTTGCAATGATTTTATCATATCAAGTTAAAACGTCAACTCAGGTACTTTTTTATATTTTAATGGTTTTAGCTAGTTTTTAGCTATCTAGGATTTGACATCTCATTTGGACTTACAGCAATTGCAAATTCAACGTTTTTTAGGAGCTGACTTTTGTATATCATCGCTTGTGGTATACTATTTGATGATGATGCTTGTAATTGAGTCAAAAGCTCTGCCGCAAATGGATTTTTAAGTTTGACTGTTATTTTCAACATGCATTCTTCTAAAGACTCAAGCGTTGCGATTTCCCTAAAAGCAAATGCTGATGAATTTCGGCGGGATAAAAGTTTTGTTTTTTTCGAACTCTTCTCACATATATCAGTTTCCTTTGTAAAAGTTTTATTTCCAACTCAAAAGATCAAAAAAAGTTATTAGCTGTAATAGTTTGCCCTTTCAATCCTTCTGTGAACTCCAACACGATACGCTCGCCTTGGTTTTTTTCAGGCTTATCATTCTTAGGTTTTCCATACGTATCCTGATGTGGAGTCAATAGCTAACCAAAATTTAAGCCCATATTTCGCTGGCTATGCAGGAATATACTGTCTGAAGGACGTCCGTCCTCTAAAATCCACTAGGTGCTCATCAATGGTGACATTTTCTTGACAGTTATAAAGCATTTATAGAAGTGTTCCCCAAATTTTTTGTAGTCTTCTGTTGATAACATCATTAAAGCGGAGAGAACATTTGAAAATTATCATCGCTCATATTTGACCAGAATACAAGCCATGCAAATTTTCATTTTTCCCTCTGTAATACAAAATTATTACAACAACCACTTCACGTATACAAAAAATCAGAATTATTTTATATACCGATAAACTATAGAAAGAATTAGAACACAATATATGTATGCTCGCAATGTGGATTTATCTAAATTTTTCCATTTGCTTTAAAATTTAATTCTACCATCATTATTCGTATTTCCATTGATTAGTTTTTATATTTTCGGAGGAAAAAAAAAATAAAAAAAAGTAGATAAAACATCACGGCAACTGGACACCGCGAAACATGTGGAACCTTGTGGTAATGATATAATATTTTCCCCTGAAGCTCCAATGTGTCGTGGGAAAGGATTTGTATAGAAATGGGGAGTCCCAGAACTTTTATTCTAATTTAAATTATTGGAAATGTTTGGTTTTATATCGAGTTATTTATGAAAAATACATAGTTGACCAAAATGGTCCTTGACCTATGATTCGAAAGCTTTTTTTAACCTAACAGCAGGGTTAAAGCGTATCCCAGTGTAAATTTCCTAAGAAATCTTCTGTTTCGGTGAAATTTGGCACAAATAGTGTTTGGAATATTTGTATTGATATGAATATTTTTATTTTTCATAGACGTCGTGCGGGCCTTTTTAGGGCATGGAAATTTTTCTACCCTCTTCCGCATAAGTGTGTTCTAAAAAACAAATTTTTTCTCTTTATTATATGACGGCTAAACAACTTAGCTAAGCTATTTTTGAGAGTTGGGATTCGTAACCGACAAGTACACGTCCTCTAACCTATACATACAAATCTGTGTATATGTTTTTAATCTATCTGAAGATGGTGACTGTGATGTCTAACTTTTTAGGTGTATAGCCGACGTGCAAACCCCAAAAGATATGACCGTAAACATCGTAGCTTATGTAAGCAGACCAATTCAAGTAAAAGTGCTTTTATCTAAAGGTTTTTCTGCGAATGTCATCCATACATAATTCACAAAAGTTCTTTCTACAAAATTTTGAAAAATTCGTGATATTTGACCTTTTTTCTGTTATTCAAAATATGTGAATATCTTGACTTAATAATTTCTTTTAAACCGTCTATGTCTTCTTTTTTCGTTTTTAATTCGTTCTTTGATCTCTCGTTTAGTTGGCTCAAGATAAAATTTTTAAAAACAAAACTTCCATTTTTAAGTATTTTTCTACCCATTCGGCGTTAATAGGGTATAAAAGTTTAAATTTAAAAATGCAATACAACAAAAATTATTTAAAGTTTTGCACAAATTCATTTTTTTGTTCCGGTTAGAAATCGAATAATATGCCTGCTTCTGATGGCCTCACAGTACCTCATTGAAACGGACCAACTTTCGTTCATTTCTTTGGCTTTATGGGGTTGTATCTCGGTAATGGCATCACGAATTTTGTCCTTCAAATTGTCTTTGCTTTGTCGGTATTTTTCTTTATTGTCGGGCCACAGAAAATAGTCCAACAGTGTCGCATTTCAGCTTCTTGTTGACCAAGTGACATTACCATTGCGGCTAATAAAACGGCCAATAAACGTTTGGTGCAATAAATTCATGTGACCACCCTGTTAGAACCAAACACCGTTCACATCAACACCATGAACATCTGTTGAACGTAATGGTTGCATAGTCATCATTTTCATAAAAAATATGAACCAATGATGCCTCTCCATAAGCTGCAGCAAATAATTATTTGTAATAGGAGCATTGAACTATTTTTGACGGAAATTTGCTTTTTTTTGACAGAATCGACATCATCGTGCTGTTTATCGTGCAGTTTCTCGTTTCCAGTAAATCCCAACGTTATTCAAGCGTAAATCGATTGCTAACGTTCAGTGGAGATAACAAGCAGAATATTGTGGTAGAATAGAATGACTTAAGTATTGTCAAATTCGAAATATCCGATAATTCACATTTAAACCTATAGTTGCCTCATTCAGATTTCAAGTTTTTGCTTTCATAGGAACGCATTATAAATTTCTTCATCTTCAATTTCTCTTATTTATTTGCTAGTTGAGAATCAAACGTAAAAGGAAAACGTATAGCTTAGTACTCTGTTTCTCTTGTTCCGTTGACAGTATTTAATAATCTTCTAGCAGCTTTAAATTTTTCCTAATTCCGCTCCTGCTATATGCAGTATCCTAGAACTTGTTTGCCCTTAGGTGTCGAATTTATACTGGAATACTTGTGTTTATTTTAAGCTGGAAAAATTTCCCCTAGTAGCTCGTTATTGACTGTAATGTCGTAAGAAATGTTCCACTTTTTTACAATTTAAATCGGTTTAAAATTCACAATAACCTTGTCTATCGAAAATTGGGTGAGAAAGAAAAGCGCAAATGTGTGATGAGACAGAGCGAGAGATGAGGTTGTGTGCATTCAGGCTTTTAAGATATTATTGTCATCATATTGGTGTTGTTGGTCTTGCTGTGGTGGTATGGTAAAAAAGCCACACAAACATATGATATTGCAACAGGAAATTCCTAATTTGGTCATATTGTTGAAGCTACAGCTGTCAAATAAATTGTCATTTATTTAGTTTGTTTGTTTGTTGTGATCGTACATAACTATGAGTGTTCGCTGAATGGGCTTTAACAGGATGGGCTCTAATATTTATCAAAAACCAACTTCAGAGTCAATTGCAGATAAATGGCTACGTAAATAACTTCAATTATCGAATATAGAAAAACTACGAATCCACTTGAGATCCACGAATGCCTTATTCATCTCGCAAGAGTCACAGTTTATTATGGATGTTGAGTTAACGATGTCTTCGGTTCATATTTCTTTAAAAAGAACTTGGGCAATGAGTCACCACTGGTAACAGCGAGCTTTTGACCTGAATTGGATGATCTTGGTACCAACGACTACTATTGCTACTCAATACTCATTGGATATTCTGTGCGTTCAAATTGAGGGTATGGTCGCTTCACTGGGGGGTGATGTACAGTGGCCACCAATATTATTCGATTTGATCCCCTTAAGTTTGCTCTTGTGGATTTTTCTTTAGTGGAAGCCATATAACTCAGTGATCTTCAAAGTTAATATAATCCTTATCTTGCTTCATATTTATGGTGACTTAAGCGCTGGAGAAGTCTAGTGCGTTGGCTTATTAGACGTAAAGCCAGCCCCAGGCCAGACATCAAAACAAAATACAAAAAGTATTTCTTCGACGATTTTCTATCGGCTGATTTCTGGCAAAAAACTCTGAAAGAAAAAAAAACCTCCTAGGAAAAGTTTCTTCAAAAAAAATCTGTCGACTTTAAGCTGTAGGTCCCGCACTTATGTATAAAATTAATACACACACAACATAAGTGGTGTGAGAAACTAGGTTAATAATCCAGGCTGAAGGGTTGTAATGACCAATTATGTAAGCATGGGCTAGAATCATGGACAATTGAACGTTTTGATCCAAACATTAAGAGTGGCTGGATCTACTGTTTAAAGTCGACTTCGAACGACAGATTTTTGGGAAGCTCTTCATGGCAGTTTTATTTACTTTCAGAATTGTTCTCAGGAATCAGAATTGTTCTCCGAAGAAATTTTTTTTTTCATATTTTGTTTTGATGTCTGGGCTTTGACACGAACCCATGCTTTTCGTCTAATAAGCCAACACACTACCTACTAGACTATGGGGAATCTATAACGATGATATTTCTGACAACATATATTTTATTTAAATTTTCAAACAGGAATCGCTTAATAGAGGACCCTATACATGTAAGACTCAATCCATGTTGCAGATTCGTCTTTGTATTATGGTTTACATTCACATACACTGAATGACAAATTTGGTTTTAAGTTATTAAGTTCAATGATAGTGGCAGTCCTACTTAAACACCAATATTGCGGCATATATACGTACATGAAATGCTTCTTAAATTGTGTTACTCACAGCACCCCTACATATAAAACATGGTAGAAGGCAATATTGAAATCCCTTTGTTAGTGTCAAAACATGACGATTGCCTGTAAATGTGTGTGTGTCCTCACATAATGAGAATTTCCTATGTATACGGCAATGATATGAACTCTTGTCTGTATACAAACATGCATTAAAAAAAAAATTTTTCCATTAAATGCATATTCATCGTCCATATCATTTCCATCTATTGTGTTGACACACTATAAATGTGATTAATTTTGTTTTTGTACACTCCCATGGGTGATGCTATTTTAAATGGAATGAAAAAAGGTGGTCATTTAAAATGCTTCCGTTTCTGTAATGCGTTTGTATATTGTTGCAGGAAACCACAACTATTTCTTTGTACACTTACAAAAGGAAACTGGGTTTATCAAATGGTGTAAGATAAGATAAAATGCCTAAAAACAAGGCCTTTAAGAAAATTTTGGATGTCAAGTAAAGAACTTTTATTAACATAACTGGTCAATCTAACTACGTACTAGTCTCTGTAGTCTAGTTACAGTTTAAATTCCAGGTCAGACATTTCAAACAAAATGAAATGTGAAAAAAGTATTTCTTCGGCAACTTTCTCAACAAATTTCCGGCAAAAAATTGCTCCTAGCACTACCCGATCAGGTTGAACTATTATTTCAAACTAAAATAATAAAGACAGCCGTTGTGCGAATTCGGTATAAATTTTGACTGACAATAAAGCGCCTATAAGATCCCTAGAGAGTGCATTCACCAAATCTAAAAATGTTCAATAAAGTCGAGTGCCTTTCAAGAAAGTGGTAAACATTCAATGGATACTCACATACGGGTTCCTGAACACCAGGACTTATTTAGTGAATTGGTCATTATAACCATAAGTCGAGATTATTTTCTAGTTTCTTACAACACCCATTTTGTGCGTATCAATTTTTTTCATGAGGAAGGAACTACAGTTTAAAGTCGACACCGAATACCAGATTTTAAAAAAATTTCTTATGGGAATTTTATTTACTCTCAATGCTTTTGATAGAAATCTGTTGAGAGGAAGTCCCAATTTTATTCTCACGTCCTAAAATCCAACACACTACCTACATGACTACGACGGCTTTTATCCCCTTCCCGGCGAATCGCCGTTTTGAGATGATCGACACTTTAGTATTTTTTTAGTGAAAACTCTACTCTCCAAAATGCCCCAAGCGAAAAAGTCCAACGGATTGAGATCCGGAGATTTTGGTAGTCATTTTGTAGAAATGAAGCGAGGAACTTCCTTTTTAAGCCATTCTTGGTTAACGAGTGCTGAGTGTGGTGGTGTTGAGTCCTATTAAAATGTCCATGGTCTGCGACCGAAATTTTTGTCTGCCTAGAGCTTCAATAGTGTCTTTAAGACATTTGCCCGATAATATTCGGCATTTATTTAGACCCCACAATTTGGAATGGCTTCTCATAGGGGGAAACCAAATTCGGTAACTGGCCACTTTTGCAAGCGAAGCAACTCCAGTCTAACCTTCTGGAACTTCACTTCACTTTTTGGAACTTCAAAGGCTTTCATTCAAGCTCATTTTTTAATATGTGTTGCATCCGTTCTCACTATATGTTCAGCTCACGAGCAATTTTTCTACCACTGCGGCGTGGATTTTGATCAAATCTGGCCTTCACTTTTCGGATCATTTCTGGGGTTGTTATCGTTTTTTATTTTTCGTTCACTTTTTGGACGCGATGCAACACTGCCAGTATCACGGTAACGAGTAACAAAAGATTTATTCACATTTAAATGCTGGAAGGGCTCGAACGATAGCCACCTGTGGTTCCCAGCCAAATATATAGGAAATCACACTATCACGCTTGAATTCCATCACGAATAATTTTTTTCCTGAATGCAATTGATCAAGACGCTTTCATAAGCTTGTAAATAATAAAATGAACTGTCACTGGAATAAATCTGTCAGCCGTCAGATGAGCGGTTTACAAATGATAAGAATCCTGAATTAGGTTGCAATATATATCAGCCATCCTAGTATATGGAAAACCTACGAAGGCTTCAGAATATTAAAAATACTCAAACCTGCAAAAATCGTGCGAATTTGTATCGAAGCTTGTAAAATGCTTTCAAGTAAATTATAGCCTCGAAGAAATATTTTTTATCGACTTCCTCTTAGCAGTCTCTGGCAAAATGAAATTGCCATGAAAGGAGTCTCCAAAAATCTGCCGCGGGAAGCAGACTTTAAACTGTAGGAGCCCCTACCAAAGTATAAAATTAACACACGCACAATATAAGTGGTCTAAGAAGCTACGTTTTAATCTTGACTTAAGGGTTGTAACGACTATTTTATGATCTGTTAATTCGGCTCGAAGATTGGCTGCTCGATTAACAATTACTTCAGGCTTCCAAACCATGAACTTGAGTAACCAACTGCCTTTTAGTGCACTAAAAATCAATCAAAAAGGGAGCGTAGAAGTTAATTCGACTATTGATATTTCGAAGGTGATCCCAGTGACAGTAACTTATGAGTGTACACATGAGACACTGCTCCCATTAACTGTACACCTTAACAGTACTGGCATGATGGAAAATACTGAATGCTGGGAATGTGGTGAAGACACTAAAACAATGGCATACTCTTTGCTCGATATTCGAATTTTTTGGGGATCATACTTTTAGAAAAGTGGAATGAAAGAAGATGAAGAACAAGTTACATACTTTCGATAGGGATTAAGGTGGTATTCCCAATGGTGGGCGCGTAAAAGGACTACATAATGACTTGGATATACATATGTTGATAAGCATGAGACTATTTGTTGGTCTTCTCTCCTTTAACATATTTACCTACTTAATAGAGGCAATTTTTTATTCTTGGGCTCTTTGTAATACAGTCAAGCCTCCTATAACGCGCTATTCTCAGAACATTGTTTCCATATAACCCGGGGCTGAAATTGCGACAGAACTCCTATAACGTGGTACTCTTATAGCGCGGTTTGCGTTCAACTTCATCCAATAAGTTCCTTCATCACAGAGATACATTACCGTGCAAAACAATAGCAGTTGGATTTTCAATTAAAAAAAGCAATGAATGAAAATGAACCGAGTGAGGAAAAATATTAAAAAATTACATTATTTTCCAAGTCTTTCTTAATTCTGTTGGAAACCAGTCTTTTAGTTTAGTTTTTATTTCATTTTTTTTATCAATCCTTATATGAACTCTCGAATTAAATAAAAATAATTTATAATTAATCTTACCTTTTGTATTTCTTGGTCTCCATATAACGTGGTACTCACCCACCGCATTATAGGAGGGTTGGCTGTACTTTTTTCAATACGTGCAAACGTTATATTTTATTTTATTTTGTTCTCCTGCCAATGCTAAACGAACAGTAAAATCCTATTCATTTCTTATTTATAGTATATGGGCACGTATAACAAACCCTGCTGCATTTATTTCTTCATTGGCTAACCTGACTTTAGAACACAAATGAGACAAAAGATGATAGAAATTTTTAATTAACCTGGTGGCTTTTCATATCCCTACAGTATTGATTTTCACATCCATGTACTCTCAAAGAGAACGTTGCAATAACCATTAAAATTTCCTCAATGATTGTGGTGAATGTGTAGGCACGAGGTTTCCTAGTTTTTAATTACGTTGTATTGCATCAATTGAATAGCAGAACCTTGAATTAAGTCGGATTACAAAGACTCTGCAGTGAATAAAAATTTTTCGTATGCAATTGCTACATAATATTAATGGTTTTTGGTTACAAATCTTTTGATTTGTAGTATGAAAATTAAATAAATATTGAATATATTAAACAGGATCAAGATGATAATATAAAGTGGATTTAATTTCCTGTAAGTCAGGTTCAGCAAATCTTCCTAAATCAGTTTAACCTCAAGAGAACACTGTATAAGCTTATTTGGAAAAATAAATCTGTCTGGCAAGTTCATTAACTACTTCGTTCAATCAGGATTACGACATAGCTTCTCACACCACTTATGTTGTGTGCGTTAATTTTAACCATAAGTGGCGGGACATGCAATTTAAAGTTGATTTCGAACGACAGGTTTTTCAAAAACTTTTCAGTGTAATTATATTTATGCTCACAATTGTCCCTAGACATCTGCTGAGAGTATTTCACTTTGTTCGAGATATTTGGAGTTTGAAACATAACCTCACGTCTAATAAACAAACACGCAACCTAATACTAGGTGGCTGATACCTATTGCAACCAACTTCAGGTTGTTATCATTAGTAAACCACTTGTCTGACAGCCGACAGATTTATTCCAGTGACAGTTTATTTTATTCTATACAAGCTTACAAAAGCATTTTGATCTGTTGCATTCAGAAAAAAAGTTATTCGTGATGGAAATCAAGCGTGATAGTGTGAAAAACCACAGGTGGCTATCTTAGAGCCCTTCAACATTTAAATGTGAATAAATCTTTTGTTTCTCGTACCATTACTCGTTACCGTGATACTGGCAGTATTGCATCGCGTCCAAAAAGTGGACGAAAAAAAAAAACGATAACAACACCAGAAATGATTCGTAAAGTGAAGGCCAGGTTTGATTGAAATCCACGCCGCAGTGGTAGAAAAATTGCTCGTGAGCTTAAAATATCGCGAGAATGGATGCAGTACATATTGAAAAATGAGCTTGGACTGAAGCCATTGATGTTCCAAAAAGTACAAGAGCTCACCGATGTACAAAAAAAAAGAAGTTAGACTGGAAAGAGCCAAGGAGTTACTTCGCTTGCACGAAAGTGGCCAATTACCGAATTTGGTTTTCTCCGATGACAAGCCACTCCAAATTGAGGAGTTTGTGAACAAACAAAATGATCGGGTTTACTTGGTAAGAGAAACATCAGAACTCAAGCGCCGCCGATGGTCATGGTGTGGGCCACCGTAAAGGCCGATGGTAGCTTCCTGCTAATATTCATCGATCGTGGGGTCTAAATTAATGCCGAATATTATCAGCAAGATGTCTTAAAGACAGTATTGAAGCCCTGGGCAGACATACATTTGGCCGCAGACCATGGACATTCCAACAGGACCGCACGCGTCATCCAAGAATGGCTTAAAAAGGATGTTCCGCGCTTTATTTCTAACGCACAATGGCCACCAAAATCTCCCGATCTCAATCCGTTGGACTTTTGTGCCTGGGGCATTTTGGAGAGTAAGGTTCTCACTAAAAAATCAAAGTGTCGATCATCTCAAGACGACTCTTCGCCGGGAAGGGGCCGAAATATTGCGGAGCCACTTTCGTGCAGCCTGTGATGGCTTTTTTTCGATTGTTTGAAGCCCATAATTCGTACCAAAGGTGACCAATTCGAACAAATCTAAACTGATTTTAAATTTTGATGTTATTTTCAAAATTTTTTGGTTTTGAACAATAAAATTAAAAAAAAAATATAGCGCTTCACTTTGTTGCATTATTTATCAGCCACCCTGTAAACTACGGAGATCATTTTTGGTTAACATAATCGGTCTAGAGAGTAGCTTTTGATAGTCTAAGCACTAATTTTGTTCATTTAAACGTGAGGGAGGAATATGTATATCAAAGAAAGTAAACAAAACAACAGAAAAAAACAGAAAAAATAGCTTTTATTGCCTGCCTGACCTTAAGCCTATATATGCGGTATAACATTTTATATTGGGCCTATGCGAATCAAATCTAATCATGGGATTGTCTACAATTTTATATGAGAATTGGGTCTTTAATCCTGCGTCAATCTTTTTTAGGGAATAGTTTAGCGTGCCCGCATTAGCAGTAAGTTGCTTTGAATATAACACCCTTTAATATTACAAGAACCAACGCTGATTAGACAATTTTTAAAAGCAATGTAGACTGACTGGAGGTTATTGTGCGGAGAACACTCAAATGACTGGTTATTTGACTGATTGTAAAAAGTTTGTACAGGAATAAAGACAATAAAATGAAAGAATCACGCAGATTTTTATTAATTTTTTTAATTAAAAATATTAATTATCAGATAACCTTCTAGAATTTTACCACTATTTCTAATATGTCATTATACAGTCAAACCCGGTTATAACGAACTCCGGGGGACCAGAAAAAATAGTTCATTCAAGGCAAAGTTCGTAATAAACGGGGTGAAATTAAGGAAGAAAATATAAAATACAAAAAGTATTTTTTTTTTATTAAAATCCAATAAATATGTGTTAATACTTTTTACCTATCAGCTGATTAAAGATGCTAAGTTATAATTAAATGCTGTCATATTAAAAAAAAATAAAGAATATTGCCAAACTTCGAAATTATTTCTAAGGTTTCGTTATAAAAAAGGTAAAATGTATGAAATTTAATTACTGGGACCATTTAAAGTAGTTCCTTTTAACAGAGAATTCGTTATAAACGGTTTTGACTGTACACTCTATGCAATATAAAGTAATAACACCATAGCCTGACAAATGTCCCCATACTAACTGTATTTTACGGTCTTAGTCACGTACTTCGAAATTTATTTTGTGTTAATGGGCCTTCTTACTGTTATAAACTTCCCAATCACATTGAAAGCTAAGCCCATTTAAAATGAGATTCTGGGAGGTTTTTTTTATTGCTTGCTTTTTACAAAATATTGTTTTCCACATTGTCGATGAGTGCATTAATAAGATTTAAAATATTTCTTATTTATCGTAATGTAATAAAAAGTACGTTTTAATACAAAAAATAATATTTCTTTCGTGGATAGTGTACTGGAGAGTTGGTGTAAGTGTCGTTTGTACGATGACTACCAGAAATTCTATTCTGTTTCAGTAGATTTCTGGCAAGAAATCTGAAAGAAAATAATTCTACCATGAAATGCTTCTCGAAAATTTGTAATTTGGACTAGACTATAAAATGTAAATCCCGACTCTCTTGTATCAAATTAACACACACAACATAAGTGATGTGAGAAACTAGGTCGTAATCCTTACTATAAGTTTGTATTGACCAGCTAAGTGTGTTAACAGTAGCGAAAAAAAAAAAAAATAATGCAGCGCTATGTCATGCAATAGCGAGCAAAAAAAAACCCCAAAAAACAGATCAACTAGAGTAACTAAAATAAAAGTATAACGAAATATTTTCAAATTGTGAGTTTTAAAATAGAAACAGATGTCAGCAGATACCAAATTTCCCATTATAAAGGCTTTGGAAGGAGGCAAAGCAATGAATGAAGTTGCTCATCAATTTAATATCAACAAATCAACGATTTGTCGGATTTCATCACGATATCGTCAAACAAATATCGTAAAAAGAAAGCCAGGAAGTAGTCTACTGTCCGCCAAGAACGTCAAATGGTAAAAATAGGATAAGTTGCCCCTTCGAAAACGGCAGCAGATGTTACTAATTATGCAAACGAGCAATTAGGTGTCTAACAAGCCTGAAACCGATTAAGAGAGGCAAATTTGTTAGCTAGAAGACCAGCCACGAAGCCACTAATAAGTAAGGTTAATAAGAAAAACGGTTTGATTTTGCTAGACGGTATCTGTATTGGTTAAAAGAGCAGTAGGCTAAAGTTTTGTGTTTCTCACACTTATATTGTGAGTATTAATTTCCTATATAAGTGGCGGGACCTACAGTTTTAAAGTCGATTCCGAACGACAGATTTTTTTAAGAAACTTTTCATGGCATTTTATTTACTCTCAGAATTTTTGCCAAAAATCTGCTGAGAAGAAATCGCCGAAGAAATATTTTTTGTATTTTATTTTGCTGTCTGGTCTGGGACTGGAACCCTGTCTTTACGTCTAATAAGCCAGCACACTACTTACTAAACCACGGGGACTTCGACCATCAGAAAACAGCAGTAGTTGCTACTTGTGTAAACGACCATATAGGGGTTTCTGTTGGTGGCCAATAAGATGGTTAATAAGAATTCACTTCGCTAGAATGTATCTGTAATAGTCAAAAGAGCAGTGGTCCAACGTTTTGTAGAGTGACGAATCGAAATTTATCTTATAAACTCGTCGGCTTCTAAAACAAAAATATTCACAAACAAGTCTGTAAATAAACAACATTCTGTGTTGAACATAATATGACATCGAAATAAATTTTTTTCTCGCTACTGTACATCACCCCCCAGTGAAGTGCCCATTCCCTCAATTTCAACGCACAGAATAACCAACGAGTACTAAGTGATACGTAGCGCTATGTCGTTGGTATCCAGATCATTCAACTCAGATCAAAAGAAATTGGTAATAATAGACCTATAAGGGTCGCTGTTAACAGTGGCTACTCATTGTCTAGGTTATTTTCAAAGAGCAGTGGGCCAAAGTTTTATGGAGCTACAAAATAAAGTTTAACTTATTTGGCTCTGTTAGGTTAAATTACATTTATTGGCACCATTAAGAACAATTCTGTAAATACACAACATGCTGTAAATAAAACAAGTCACGGTGTTGATCATAGTATGGCATCGAGTTGCATTTCGTTTTCTTGCTACTGTACCTACCAGATTATTGAAACATAGCGTCGTGAGAATATCTGTATTTTTCTACCATGTGGATACGTAAGTTTTTCTTTACCACACCTAAAGTTTTTATAAAACCTTTGAATTTTTTTACTAGAGCGGAAAAATTAAAAGGAATGTGTGTTCCGGTCATTAAGTTTTTAATCGACAATAATGAAGAAGTTTATACCACAACATATTGTGTATGTGCATGACTGCTTTTGTTATTTAAAAAATAAATTTTTAAAGTTAACAGCATAACAAGTAGAAAGTTTTTCTTATCGGTTAGTCATTTCATCAACGAGTTTTCATGGCAATTGTTTGCTGGCATTAATTAAAGTATTTGCAAAGTTTAACATTTTTACTTTTAATTTACTACCTGTTCCCTTTTACATCCAGATCTTTAATAATATATTCGTACTTCAAAGTGTAATTATCCGTAAAACAAATATTGCAAGGCAAACGAAAAATTCATGCAGTAAAGGAAACTTTCACAGACACAGTAAATAGTTTTCAGTAATTGTGAATATAGGAGTCACCGTGGTCTAGTGGGTAGTGTGTTGGCTTATTAGACGAAAGGCCCGGGTTCGTATCCCAGCTCAGACATCAAAACGATAAATATTTCTTCGGCGACTTCCTCTCAGCAGATTTCTGGCAAAGACTCTGAGAGTAAAAATTGCCAAGAAAAGCTTCTCAAAAATCTATCGTTCGGAGTCGACTTTAAACTGTAGGTCCCGCCACTCATGTATAAAATTAACGCACACAACATAAGTGGTGTACGAAGCTAGGTCGTAATCCTGATTGAAGGGCTGTAATGGCCAATTATGTATGTATGTATGTAATTGTGAATATATGGTTTTCTTTATTATTTCCATAGAGTACTTTTTCTACGAGTAACTCATTACGTCAAGTTATTGCAAAATAATCTGAAATTAAACTTACTCAGTTTGTTTTGCTGAACCACAATGGATGCATAAATATGAGTCATAGGAACCAGCATGAGTTCGTGGAATTGACTCCAGACCATTTTTTTAAAGCTTATTTTTAAGTAAAAAACCATTCATGTGAAAAATTTTGTCATCAATTTCATAAACGTGATAATAAAATGTAATAATATAAAATAATTTTTTTAAAATTAATTAAGATAAATAAAAAATTTTACTTTTCTAACAAAATATATCAATAATTGTGAAAATTCTATGTATCAAAAGTATGTATCAAAAATGATACTAAACCCATTAACGCCGAATGGGTAGAAAAATGCTCAAAAAAAAGAAGTTTTTTTAAAAAGTTCTATCTTGACCCAACTAAACGAGAGCCCAAACTTTTCTTTAAGAACGAAAAAAGAAGACATAGAACTGTTTAAAAAAAATTAGTAAGGCATGATATTCACATATTTTGAATAACAGAAATAAGGCCAAAAATCAAGAATTTTTCAAAAAAACTTTCAAAGAAAGGACGTCTGTGGAATATGTATGGACTAGATGACCCGTGCGAATATTTCGCACCGTTAAAAATAAAAATATTAGAAATCATAATATATCATCAATATTTACATACATATGTTTAATGACATGATCATCGTTAACTTTTTGCCCGTACGAATCCGAGGAAAAGCCATGTATAACTACCCATGTGAAAAGACCGGTTGTGGTAAATACAATCCTACCCTTGTGCTTAGTTCACACAGGGAATTGTTTTCGTGTCATTCGGATAGGCACAGTTGGATCAGAAGGTGTAAGGTTGATTCGGGCTATGAGTACAGTTTTATCGGTATGAATAATTTTTGCTGATATGATGTGCTCTCCCAAGCTTGTTACGATTAGCCTGATACCATTTATTAACCCCTCTTTAGCATTAAGATTTCTGATTAACATTATAATTGCATTTGTCTTTTCAAATGCACGTTATTTATATTCTTACGTTGCACGTTATTTTTATTCTTATTTTTCTTGAAACCTTTTTGTCTGTATATATTAAAAGACACCGTATTACTACACTTCATAAAAAAAACAATGCCATGACAATAACTACGTTTCCAAAATGGATTTTACATCTTTATGTATTATTATGTGGATTAGCATTACAACTAAGCGACCCTGTTTATCGCACTTAATCTAACAACTACTGCAAAGTATTGCCAAAACAGCTTTTTACAACTTAATATGCATATTATATATAACTGACATAGTAATAAACGGTATTATAGTAAATAGCAGTATTGCCAGAATGGATTTTAATATACTATATTATGTAGAACTGCATTACTATTAAGCGACCCTGTATTACCACACTTGAACAAAAACATATAATCATACTGGCAATAGTATTATCATGCAGTTCTAAATAAAATATAATTTTTATCATTGAAAATTTTAATTTTTCAATTTCTAATTATTTTTCGCAATTAGTGTAAGATAGAAGCTTTAAAATGAGATATCATTCATTAAATTTTATGCGGTGGTATGGGAGATATTTGCAACCGACAAAAAAAGTGCTTTAGAAATAATATATACGATGACATTCTCAAAAAAACCTTTAGATATCATTCAATCTAATATATCTTCTACCCGATAAAAATACTTTCACTTGAATTGGTCTACTTGCCTAAGCTATAGGTGCTATTAAATGACAAGGGTATAAAAATACCCACTTAGGTAGAAACTTTAAATCATTTATTTTTCTCTATCCTTTTATATTTTTAGTAGTTCCGGCATAAAATTGTGAAAAAGAATCCCTTAGATGTACATTCAAACCACATTTGGTACAACCGTACTGTATTTTCCCACCACGTTGTGAACAGCGACCGTTTTTTACAATTTTATTAATCATGTGGTCAAATTTGTCAGTGTGTTTTGCTATTTGCTGCGCATTTGTGACAACTTTTCCATCATAATGTCGATTTTCACGATTTTTGCCAACGCTTCAACAATTGGAAGTCGCCGTTGTCTAGTAGGTAGTGTGTTGGCTTATTAGACGAGAGGCCCGGGTTCGAATCCCAAGTCAGACATCAAAACGAAAAATATTTCTTCGGCGACTCCCTCTCAGCAGATTTCTGGCAAAGACTCTGAGAGTAAAAATTGCCTTAAAAAAGCTTCTCAAAAATCTGCCGTTCAGAGTCGACTTTAAGCTGTAGGTCCCGCCACTCATGTATAAAATTAACGCACACAACATAAGTCGTGTGAGAAGCTAGGTTGTAATCCTGACTGAAAGGTTTTAATGGCCAATTATGTAAATATGTCAACAATTTTAAATTGAAAACCGAGTTTGCTCATAGGTGCCAAACCTTCACATCAACTGCACAAGCAGAGTAATTTCCATGCGTTTAACATAGCTGCGTTAATAACGTTAGTGAGTAATGGCCAATACCTCTTTTTTCCACGGACTCACATACGATAATTGTTAATGCAACATTATATTGACTTGTATCTAAAATATTCTCTAATAGTCGTAGTACCACGTTTTCTCCGAGTCCGTAGTCAGCCTTATTTTTAGCAGAAGCGGATGGGATAAAGGAATAACAATATTCTGTCACAGAAGCTAACACCCAGTATTTGTAGCCAAATAGCGACCATAATATGCAACCAACTGTTCATTCACAGACTATGGGAAAATATGCCAAATTGAATGAATTTTTAATTCTAAGCATTGTTCAACGGAGTAATTTTGGCAAATTTATCATTCTTGTCAAGATTATTACTGTCACTCTCAAAAATAGCCAACATAGTTAGCTAGAGAAAGAGAAAAAGAAAAGAAAATTTATTTTAGAACACACTTTTGCCGAATTGGGTAGAAAAATCTCCTTGCTCTACAAAGGTGCCCATGACACTTAAGAAAAAAATAAAAATGTTCATATCAATATAAATACTCCAAATACTGTTTGTTCCAAATTTCACAGAAATCGGACCACAGATTCTGGGGTCAGGCGCTAATGGGTTAAACTACAATTAAGAAATTTTTTTAAACCTCGATCTAAGGTTAAACACACCAAAAATCGCAGCGAATAATTTAACTTAAAAGTTAAATTTTCTTTCCCTTTAATAGCAAATCATAAATTTAATTGAAAAATCTATTGTTCAAACAAAATATCACAAAATGCATAAAAACTATCAAAAAAAAAATTTTTTTTTTAAATCCAAAGCAACATTTGCTTTGTGATTTATGTGCAAAATAGCACATGTTGTGGATACTTTTTGTAACATTTTACATAAACTTTTATTTTATTTAACAAAAAAAAAAACAAAAAAACTTGATGCAGAGCAGAGTACATCCAAAAAATCCTCTTCCCAAAAGCACTCCCATTCAGAAGGATAAACCATTAAATGGCCATAAATTATTTTTGTTATTCAAACCTTCGTTGATAAAGTTTTTACAGTCAACAGTTCAGTTCGTTTTTTTTTTCATCATAAAATCAAAAGCAAACAAGATAAATAAAACACATAAGGTATGTATAGACTTTGACGTACTCTGGGTGGTGTACATAAAAGAAAAATAAAAATTAAGAAAATAAGCAAATGTAATTTAAGGAAAGTCTATAACCATAAATGTGAGAGGTAAACTTACAACCGAGGTTATTAGGGCAGGCTCAAAATGATTTTTATGTTCTATTGTCTCCAATAGGTTCTCCTGGATTTTTTTTCCACCGAGGAGGTTTAAATATACATAAGCACACCATGTGTGGGACCCTCACCCACAAAATCCCCACCTCGTATCCTTTACACTATTTGTGCCCACTCTGAAACATACATAATTGGCCATTACAACCCTTCAGTCAGGATTACGACCTAGCTTCTCACACCACTTATGTTGTGTGCGTTAATTTTATACATGAGTGGCGGGACCTACAGTTTAAAGTCGATTCCGAACGACAGATTTTTGAGAAGCTTTTCATGGCAATTTTTACTCTCAGAGTCTCACTCTGAAACTACGATGGTATTACTTCGAAGTTTAAGAATGATAAACTAAAGATTACACCTTGCGCATGATTTCCTATTAGATGACTTAGTTGGCCTATTTTAAAGGTGTGCAAGTCTTTTTCATATGTGAAAATTAAGATTTCTTCTGAAAAGTGTATGCACTACGTGAAAGCAGTTGGCAGTCCTGCAATGTAACTGACATTATCATTAGCCAATAGGAAAACAATGAAAACAATTTTCATGACGTCATTGATTCAATATGCACAGAAAGTTTTAATTTTTGTGTGCGTGATGGCGTAATCTTTAGTTTATCATTCTTGCTTCGAAGTGGAGTTCTATTAGCTCTTAGCCTCTCTCTTTTCATATCCGCGTCCGAATTAGGTAAAAAGTTGAGAAGACAGTTAAACGTCTCGTCTAAGTCTTTGTTTCATTTTCGTTTGGCATGTGTGCCAGTATAGATGGTACTGGCTTAAGAGTTCCGTGGCCACAATATCTCTCTTTTTCAGTATTAGAATGCACACTACATGCTTTATCTCTTAGGTAGAATTTTCAATATTCGCAATCATAACCTCGACAGTGTTAGCGACCGCTTTTGTTCCGACATTGACATCAGTACGAAGCGATAGCAATGCCAGGGTGTACATTCAAAAATAGTGTGATCTACATCATTACTCCTATTAGCTCGTAAAGGCTATAAGAAGGTAGTTCTTGAAATATCCCTGATCCGCTAGCATTTGTGTAGTGCTTTAGTTTAGTCCAAAGTTCGGAATAAGTCTTGTCGTCCACCTTTCGCCATCTTCATTGTCCCATCATCGTTGACATTTTGACACCTGTTATATAACTTCCACCCAATTTCTCCTTATAAATCTCCATCCTTTCCTCGTCTAGCAAATACACGGGAATTATCCCAGCTATCACAAGTACCGCTGGAATGGACACTGTCGATACGTCGACTTGTTACACAATGCAGCAGCTCACTGTGCTATAAGTGAGTGTGCCCATTTTTTAACTCACTCCCATAAAGCATAATGGTTTTACCAACCACCAAATTAATCTGCTGAGTTGTTCCACTATATTTTGGGCTTTGTTAGCTCAGTATTGAATCTGATCCGCTAATGTTAGTCTGGAATCCTGTCTTATTCTTAGATATCTTAATTCTAATTATCTCATTTCCAATATTTATGTTCACATGCAAGTGGATACGGCGTCCAGTAAATAGCAATATTTATAAATGGCCAGATCTAAATCCATTAAAAAATTCTGAAAATCTTTGAAGTAAAAGTTCATTTGATGAGATGACTTATATAAAAATACCACTCGACTGTTAGACTCTTCAAATAATAACTACAGCAATGTTTGCCCGATTTGATCAAATGATAACTCAGGCTCTTCACAAGAGAATAGACTTTAAAAATATTATCACTTATCCTATAGGTTTTTATTAAAGTTTGCTCCTGTGAATGAACAAACTTGAAAAAATATGAAAAAAATTCGAATTTTCCAAGTTTATATCAACAAATCTCATAGCATATTAAGTCGAAGTATAGATATATGTATAACGTTTTAAAGGTCCATAACTCCCATTTCCAACAAGATATAAATATTGTAAATCGAATCAGATATGTTTAAATAATAAAGAATTTTGGGCGAAACGTCCAAAAAAAAACAAGTTTGGAGGGTTTGAGGAATATAAAAAAGGTAGTTTTGAATTCTACTCAACTAACTGAACAACGTGAACAATATAGTTTACTCGGATGTATTTTCACTGTCATACATACATAATTGGCCATTACAATCCTTCAGTCAGGATTACGACCTAGCTTCTCACATTACTTATGTGTGCGTTAATTTTATACATGAGTGGCGGGACCTACACTTTAAAGTCGACTCCGAAAGACAGATTTTTGAAAAGCTTTTCATGGCAAATTTTACTCTCAGAGCCTTTGCCAGGGGCCTTTTGTCTAATAAGCCAACTCACTACCCACTAGACCACGGTGACCACTGTCGCACCGTGTTATTTATCATGTGTTATGTGACAGTTTTTTTTTTACTTTACTTTACTTTATTAACCTCATAAAACAATCGCAATAGCAAGCATTAAAAATAAATACATAGTCTAGCAGCAGTAATTTTTATTTTATTTTTATGCTCTACAGTAATACATAAGATAATATGCTCTTTAAATACACCAAATAAACATGAAAGGGACAAGAAATCAAAATCATCAATCATTAGAACAAAAAAATCATCATCAGAAAATAATAATGTCGCATGATATTGATTTTATTTTTCCGCTTTTATTCAATTTGATTTTATGCATTACAGATTGGAATAAAAATTCTTTTTACTCTATAAACTGAAATCTATTTATAATCTTAAATCGTTGGATAAACACTGTCAGAAAATGAATACAAAGAAATCCAATCAACATCTAATTTCCATTTAACCTTCTATTCATCTATCATGTTGCCAAAAGCCAATATATTTTGAAACAGAAATTGCCAAATAAAGAAGGAGAAATAAAAAAAAAACGGATGCCAATAAGGAAAATAAAAGATGATATTTTGAAATCAATAACAAACATAACCATTACATAACTTTAATTATTTACTTTCTGATTTTTGCAGAGTAAATAAAATTGCCATTAAAAGTTTCTTAAAAATCTGTCGTTCGGAGTCGACTTTAAAACTATAAGTCCCGCCACTTATGTATCAAATTACCACTTATAACATAAGTAGTGTGAGAATCTAGGTTACTAATCCTAACAGAAGGATTGCACTGACCAATTATATATGTACAGTTTGTCAAAAAAATCTTTGCACATTCAGAAAAATTAAGAAAACATAGAAAAATTCATTCATTCATTCATTGATTTCTAATATAAATAATCAAAATTTTAAATTTTTTCAAACAGGATTTTATTAGCATATGTTTTGTTAATATAATAAATAAAAAACTTTTACAACAATAACAATATTCTAATGTAAAATATTAAAAAACAAAAACAATCCAATTTTACTGCTGTCAAAAAAATTTTTGCACACTAGACAAAATATTAAGACTTAGCACTTTTTTTCAACTTATAGTCCTAATATTTTGTGTGTCCACCTTGAGCATCAATTAAAGCTTGCCGATGCCTTCTCATGGATTGAATAATTTTCGGAATGTCGTATTCCAATGGTAGTTTTTTCCCCACTCTTCTTTGATGAACTTTAGCAAATCGTTTTTATTTGTGGGCAATCTTTTCCCTACCTTTTTCTTTAGATAAACCCACAAATTTTCGATAGGATTAATATCAGGACTTTGGGCAAGGATAACAATAACTTTGGTGCAGTTGTAAGGATAGTACTTGTGATTAAATTTATTATGATTAACCGGGTCAATAAAACCAAATTTCTTAAAGCTGGCGGTCAGTTTATTTTATAAAATATCAAGATCTACTTCCTTAGTCATTATTTCATCCAAAGTCCTGATTACACTAACTCCCTTGCTGGATATACAGCCGAATACCATTACAGAGTTTTCCAAACTTTACCGTAGGAATAAGATTTTTATTTTCTAGTGCTTTCAGAGGCTTACGCAAAACTCTTTGCGGTCCGTCTCATTTGAGAAAGTAACATCATTCCAGTACTCCCGAGGGAGTGAAATGTATTCTGTGGCAAATCTTAATTTCTTTTCGTCATTTTGTGCTGACAGCAGGGGTTTTTTTCCTAATCATTCTTGAAGAATATTTGTGTTTCTGAAGAACATTTCCAATCGTTTCTTGGAAAACACGTAACCCAAAGTCTTTTTAAACTTGAAGAGCTGATCATCTCGCACTGGATTGCGGTTTATCATACATGTTTCTAATCATTTTTCTCTCAAGACGCTGCGTCATCTTTTTTGGCCTGTCTGTAGATCCCTTTAAGTCTATTCCTCCTACTTTTTTAGAACGGGATTTAATATTACATACAGTGCTGATGTTTAGGGAGAACATATTTCTTTGGCAGATTTGCCTTTGTAGTAGTTGAAATAGGCCAATTGTATAATATTTTTTGAAACTCGTTTTCCTGGCATTGTTTGTATTCAAACATAAGGACACTTGTTACATGAGAAAGGATCTCTTCATTACTAAAACGTTGTTTATCCCTTTCACATTCCACCTTATTTGTAAAAACCCCAAAATTGCGAAACATTTTTGTATTCAATATGCAAAGATTTTTTTGACAGTTTTTATATTGAGTAAACTTCTTTTGTTGTTGTTATTATTGTAATGTGGGTTACTATTAGAAAACTATTGGTGCCTTGTGATCGTAAACAAGTACAGTTATAGAATGTGTGCAAAAATAAAAAAATATATAAAGATTTTGTTGTTGGAATTCTTGAATGAAGATCAAATTTTACATTTTTTTGGTCTATGCAAAGATATGCAAAGATGCTCTCCACAGATAGGCGTTTGGCACTTGTTGCCACAGAATCCAGAATGTTGGACAGAATCTGTATCGTCCCTGTTTTTTGGCAGTACCCTCTGGTCTATCAGGGTTATATAGCGTTTTCACGAATATTTGTACTTAAATTGAATAAATTTCTACGCTGCTCCATATAAGGTGTTTTTAGCTGTAACGATAAAGTCTTCAAAAAAATACGGCTATTCGGTATTTTTTCTTTATTTAATGCTTCACTTTGTTTCAATAATATTATAGCCCAAAAAATATGTATAAGGGCC
Source organism: Sarcophaga peregrina (assembly GCA_014635995.1). Taxonomy (NCBI): domain Eukaryota; kingdom Metazoa; phylum Arthropoda; class Insecta; order Diptera; family Sarcophagidae; genus Sarcophaga; species Sarcophaga peregrina. The sequence continues at coordinate 87,233,396 of CM025790.1, read as the reverse complement.
AACGACAAGTTTTTCGTGATACTGAATAAGCTAGAAAAACTACTGTTTTTACTACCCTGCGTGCTCCAGTATTCAATATCAACTATTTAAACGACTTATCGCTTAAGAAGCTCTCTGAAAACTAATGAAATGTGAACAGCCTGCAAATCTAGGAAAACGAACAGAATTAAATTTTCAAATTTCAATGTATGACAACACTTTAAATATTAAGCTGAGTGCCCGATTAACCAGGGTTGGATTCTAGGGTCAAATATATTTAATATTTCGCTTAAAAATGTCCATAATTTAAATTAATTTTAGGATATTAAATTCACTCCCAAGAACACAACACAATATTCTCTTCACACACAACGTGTCTGATCGCATTCTTATTGGATCTACGCGACGTCATCACACACGACTAATTTCATTCGAACTCCATCATTGCTCGCTTTGTCTTGCCTTTTGTATATGTAGCTGTATCAACAGTGTCATTAATACTTTCGACGGATAATGACGGCTTTCGGGAAAGATTAAAAAATGTAAACAAGTTGTTTTTATTATTATTGTTTGTGTATTTTGCACTCTGTTTTTGCTTGTTTACTTCTTCTTCTTTGTTTGCTGCACTTTGTCGTTGGCTGTATACATCTTTACGGTGAGCAGTTAGAATTCTGTCTGTCTTGTGTGAAGACGCTTTGCGTGTGTAAAGAACAGTTGTGGTTTCAACATCGCTGCTATACAGACCTAACGAACTGGTGTTGTTTTTTACAAAAAATAAAGAGCAAAACAAATTTTTGTTAATTATTGAAAATGGTGGCAGACAAAAATAATTGTCGGCTAATATTTGTGTTTTTTGCAAATACAGTCAACCTTTCTATAACGCGGTGAGTGCATACCGCGTTATATGTAAACCGCGATATAAGAAACTCAGATTTCAGGTACAAACCAGGGTAATTCGTAGCGAGGTTCTATGGAAACTGTGTACCGCGTTGTATGGAAACGGCGCTTTAAGAAACACAGAATTAGTACAAATCACATCATCCGTACCCCGTTATATGGAGTCTAATAAACACAAAAGCCAAGATAAATTAGAAATTATTTTTATTGAATTCAATAGTTCATTTAAGGATTGATAGGAAAGAGGAAAAACTAAACTGAAAGACTGATTTCCAACAAAATTAAGAAAACTTGTAAAATAATGTAATTTTTTAATATTTATCCTCACTTGGTTCCTCATCATTGATTGTTTTTTTTTTTTAATTGAAATCCAACTGCTTTGTTTTGCACGGTACTGTATCTCAGCTAAGCTTTTGCATCGGAAATAAAACTTATATTAAACCCTCTTACAATATCTAGTCACTATTCATTCATAGTCTGTGCGGTAGGAACTTATGGGATGAAATTGAACGCAAACCGTGCTATAAGAGTACCGCGTTATAGGAGGGCTGTCGCAATTTCAGTCCCGCGTTACATGGAAGCCGCGTTCTGAGTGTACCTTGTTATAGGAGGGTTGACTGTATTATTATTATTTTGTTTTGCGTAAACATTGGCCAACTTCTGGTGTTCCCTTGTAGCGTGAATTTGACACCGTTTCCCATAAACAATTAAAATACATCAAAAATTCTGAAAATTTTTGAATAATAATAACTGCCATCATGTTGGTTCTATTTGATCAAATGAAGTAGTAATCTTTTCAGAAGATAATGTACTTTCAGAATGTCATTATTTATTTCATATATTTTAAATAAAGTTTGCTACAATAAACAGACAGACAACATATTACATCAAATAATATTTTTAAATTTAAAATTTTTAAAAATCCCGGGATTCGGGATTTTGTAAATCCCGATCCGGAAATCCTAGGATATTTCGCAATAATTCACGGGAAAAAGATACCATGTGAAGCAAACTGTTAAACATAGCGGTAAAAATTTAATGGTTTGGGGATGCTTAATATGATGGCATGTTGGCCTTCTATATTTGGTAGATGGTATCATGCGAAAAAAGGCTATCTAAAGATTCTGCAAACCCATCTTCCCAATTTTACAGACAAATGTGATTATCCCGAATAAGAAATTATTTTTCAGCAGGATGGTGATCCGAAGGATACAGCAAAAATTGTAAAGATATGGGGTGGGAAACATAATTTTCAATTGATGGAATGGCCGGACAAAGTCTCGACCTCAATCCGATTGAAAATTTTTGGTCACTCATGAAAATCCGGCTCGGACAGTACGAAACAGCCCCAACAAACAGGGTCAAACTTTGGGATCGTGTAAATGCGAAATGGAATCGAATTCCGAAAGATGTTCTTGATCATTTGGTAGACAGCATCTCAAACCGTATAAATCAAGCTACTTCTAATAAGGGTCTATGGACAAAATATTGAAATTGGGTTAGTTTCTTGAATTTTCTTGAAACGTGCAAAATTGAGTTTATGTGGGTTATTTTCGTTGTTTCATTCAAACTCATTGAATTCATTTCATTAATTATTGTTTTTTTACTGCTATTTGTTAAGAATAAAATAAAAAATTAAAATTAATTTTTTTTTTTTTGTGTTTGCTTGTATGGTTATGTTTTTGTGGATGACGAAACTCAGTGTTGTGAACATGCACTCACTTCTGCTCGTCACTGTATATTGAAAAGCCGACGCACTTAAAACGAGTCACTGTATGGTGCGGATTTTTGTCCAGAGGCAACATGGGACCATTTTTCTTCGAAAATGATCAATGAGTGGCCGTTGCAGTCGATGACGATCGTTATCGAGCCATGTTGAACGAATTTTTGTTGACAAAAGTTTAAGAAGAGGATATTGGCAACATTTGGTTTCAATAGGACGGCGTAGCTAGACTCGATGTTTTGCACCCTGATTTTGAAGATTACATTATCAGCCGCAGAGCTAATGTCGTTTGGCAACCTCGGAGCTGTGATTTGAAACCGTTGGACTATTATTTGTGGGTGCCGTCAAAGATAAGTATTACGCCGTCAAGGCAGAGACAATTGACGCTTTAAAGGACAATGTTCGTAAAGCCATTGGTGAAATATAGCTGCACACAATCGATAATGTGCTTAAAAATTGGACCGATCATGTAGGCTACTGCATGGCCAGCCGAGGCAGCCATTTGAATGAAATTATTTTCCATTATTAGTCGGAAGGATTATATTCTCAAATAAAAAAAAGAAATTTGGGAAAATATTTAGTAGTTCTTTTTTTAAGCATTTTCAAAATAAAAAAACTTATTTGGCGGATTCTTTACTTCTCGCAATCAACATTTATTGGTTGTTGTTCCAAGATACCTATAGGCAGCTGGTAAATATTCACCTCAACCACCTCCTGATGTAATAAATCTAGTATCTAAATCAATTACTCTTTTAATTCGTTTTATAGGGCTTTTGCGTTCTTCTATGCCATCAAATAATTTTTTATCAACGGAAGTAAGGTTTCCTCATCTGAGATGCTATTATCGAAGTCAAGTGATTTATTTTCAGGACCTTTTGTGGGGTCAAAATACATATGAATTCACAATCCCGAAAATCCCGGGATTCGGGATTTTATGAATCCCGAAAATCCCGAGATTTCGGGATTCATGATTTCCCGATTGGCATCTCTAGTACATACTCCATTTGTTCTTTTTCTTATTTCTGCATAAACATCCAACGCAAACTAATTTAAAAAATGTTCATCATCTTGGCTTACAAACAGTCTGCATATTTATGTTGCTGAATTAAAATCCTTTTCCCAACTAATCTTTTGTTTTTTGTCCAATCCTTCGAAATTGCTTTTTAAAATTAAATCATGAATTATTTGATTCCATTTAAAATTTTTGTCACGTTTTTCAATTGCCATGTTGTTTATGATTTTTGGTATTTATTCAAGCAGATAATTGGCATGATTGTGAACAAAACGTTCAGTTAGAGATTATTAAACAAGAATTAGAGGAACGCAATTGTTTGAAGACAAAGGATACCTAAAACGTTTTTTTCCTTACTACCAAGTTAAATAACAGGATACAACGAATAAATGTTAAATGATTAGGATAAAGCATGTTACACAGAAAATTAAGAAAAAAAAAGAAATAAAAGCAATGGCAGATGTAATGAAACATAATGGCTTGAGTAAAAGTTCTGGCACATAAAGTTAACTGGAAAGAATGCGAAATCATTTTTCTTCAATAGCATTCATCAGACTGTTTACCCTGCTATGTAAAAGCCTGTTTTGCCTTGAAAAGGTTTCTAAAAATCTATCGTTCGGAAACGACTTTAAATTGCAAGTCCCGCCACTCATCTACATATATTTAATAAACCACACAACATAAGTGTACGGTTGTAATGACCCATTACAGGGTGGCTGATATATAATGCAACAAAGTAAAGTCGTATATTTTTTGAGTTTTTTTTTTTAAATTTATTGTTCAAAAGCAAAAAATGTTGAAAATAACATCATATTTTGGAATCAGTTTATATTTGTTCGAATTGACCACTTTTGGTACGAATTATGGCCTTCAAATCGCCGATAAAGCCATCACAGGCTGCACGAAACTGGCTCTGCGGTATTTTGGCTCATTCCCGGAAGAAGAGCTGTCTTGAGATGTTCGCCCTTTGGTATTTTTTAGTGAGAACCTTATACACCAAAATGCCCCAGATGCAAAACTCCTACGGATTGCGATCCGGAGATTTTTGGTGGCCATTGTGCGGTAGAAATGAAGCGCATTCTTGGCTGACGCGTGCTGAGTGCGATGGTGCTGAGTCCTGTTGGAATGTTCATTGTCTGCGGCCGAAATGTTTGTCTGCCCAGGGCTTTAATACTCTCAATAAAGCATTTTCCCGAAAATATTTGGCATTTATTTTGAGCTCACGGTCGATGAATATGAGCGGGGAGCGCCCACACCATTACCATCGGCGGCGCTCGAGTTTAGATGGCCAATCGCAGGTGAAAATTTTCAGCTGACCTCTTTGGCAAGTAAACCCGATAATTTTGTTTGTTCACAAACTGGTTAGTTTGGAATGGCTTCTCATCGGAGAAAATCAAATTCGGTAACTGACCACTTTCGTGCAAGCGAAGTAACTTCTTGGCTCTTTCCAGTCTAACATTTTTTGGCCATCGGTGAGCTCTTGCACTTTTTTGAAGTTCAATGGCTTTAGTCCAAGTTCATTTTTCTATAAGTGTTGCTTCCGTTCTCGCAATATGTTTAGCTCACGAGCAATTTTTCTACCACTGCGGCGTAGATATCGATCAAATCTGGCCTTCAGTTTTCGGATCATTTCTGGTGTTGTTACGGTTTTTTTTTTCGTCCACTTTTTGGAAGCGATGCAATACTGCCAGTATCACGGTTACGAGCAACGATACGAGAAACAAAAGATTTATTCACATTTAAAAGCTGGAGGGCTTTAACGATATCCACCTGTGGTTTTCCAGCCAAATATAAAGTAATCACACTTGCACGCTTGAATTCCATCACGAATAACTTTTTTTTTCCGAATGCAATAGACCAAAATGCTTTTGTAAGCTTGTAAATAATAAAATGAACTGTCACTGGCATAAATCTGTCAGCTGTCAGACGAGTGGTTTACAAATGATAACCATCTGAAGTTGGTTGCAATACATATCAGCCACCCTGTAAGTATGTAAGGTATGAACGATAATTGTAGTATTTTTATACTTTACGACGTATTAAAAAAAAAAAAAAAAACATTCTAGATAAACCACATAAAAATTTATTATTTATTTTAGAAATCGTTGTTATTTTTAATTAAATTTTCAAATGTTTTTAGCTACAATTTATTATATTTTTTATTTGTTATGCTAATTGAAACTGTGAAACACAAAAATAACTTTTTAATATTTTTATGTTATTTCCAACTTTTAAGCAAAAATATAAAATAAATCAAATCAAAAACACAATTCACCCTCTACTAAAAGCAATGAAATGAGAAAATGTTTCATTTTAATTATTTTCCCTCATGTTTTTACTAATGAAACATAGAGAAACTAAATTTTAGTATGTATATTTATTATAATACTAAAACCGAATAAAACTATAACACATAAATAATGAACAGGTTTTTTTATTTCTATATCACTACTATAGTACATATATTATCAAGCGTGAAACTTGCGTGAAACTAATTAAGGACACAATATAAATACGGAAGCTTTATAATATTTTAATAAATTTTCCAAGTTAACTTCAATTTTTTGAGTCTAGAAAATAATTGGTTTGATTATAAATAAACTAGCAGATTGTACCCGGCGTTACGCGGTTTATAAAAATAAAAACAAATGAAAAACCGGTTTATCCCTTTCCAAACAACTGGGTTTCCGAATACATTGAAAAATTGCATTTTTTAAGAAACCGACTTTAAAACCGAATACTCATAGTCCTAAATATAAATGCACCCAATTTGCACGTTTTTCGCCCCGTTTCTTCCTTTTTGGATCCCTTTGGTTCAACTTATAAACGGAAAGCTCCAAAAGCAATTTGGAAAACTTAACCAAGCTAAATCGTAAAAAATGCCTTTAAAGCAGATAAAATACAGATTTATGCATAAGAGTAATTTTTACTCTCTTGTCCCATTTTTTTCCCCCTTTGGGTCAAATTTATTTATTGACTATAACCTCCACCGAAAAAAGTTTGATCAACATCCTAAATTTCAAAACAATCGGTCCGGACGTTCAGGCGTGATGATTGGCTATGCACTCAATTTGCCCCTTTTTGGCCGCTTTCCCTCTTTTTGCACCCCTTTTGGTTCAACTTCAGAAACGGAAACGGAACAACGGAAAAATTGCATTTTTTAAGAAACCGACTTTAAAACCGAATACTCATAGTCCTAAATATAAATGCACCCAATTTGCACGTTTTTCGCCCCGTTTCTTCCTTTTTGGATCCCTTTTGGTTCAACTTTATAAACGTAAAAGCTCCAAAAGCTATTTGGAAAACTTAACCAAGCTAAATCGTAAAAAATGCCTTTAAAGCAGATAAAATACAGAATTTATGCATAAGAGTAATTTTTACTCTCTTTGTCCCATTTTTTTTCCCCCTTTGGGTCAAATTGTTAAAAAGATTTATTGACTATAACCTCCACCGAAAAAAGTTTGATCAACATCCTAAATTTCAAAACAATCGGTCCGGACGTTCAGGCGTGATGATTGGCTATGCACTCAATTTGCCCCTTTTTGGCCGCTTTCCCTCTTTTTGCACCCCTTTTGGTTCAACTTCAGAAACGGAAACGGAACAACGGAAAAATTGCATTTTTTAAGAAACCGATTTTAAAACCGAATACTGTAAGTCCTAAATATAACACTCAATTTGCTCGTTTTTCGCCCCGTTTTCCCTTTTTGGATCTCTTTTGGTTCAACTTTATAAACGAAAAGCTCCAACAGCTATTTGGGAAACTTAACCAAGCTAAATCATAAGATGATACCTTTAAAGCAGATAAAATGCAGCATTTATGCATAAAAGTACTAATATTTGCCCATTTTTACTCTCTTTGTCCCATTTTTTCCCTTTTGGGTCAAAATTTCAGACGTTCAGGCGTAATGATTGGCTATGCACTCAATTTGCCCGTTTTCGGCCCCTTTCTCCCTTTTTGCACCCCTTTTGGTTCAACTTGAGAATGGAAACGGAACACCTCCAATAGCTATTTGGGAAACTTAACCAAGCTAAATCGTAGCTGGTCTAGTAGGTAGTGTGCTCTCTTATTAGACATAAAGCCAGGGTTCGAGTTCTAGGCCGGACATCAAAATAAAATTCTTCGGAGATTTCCTCTCAGTGGATTTCTAGCAAAAACTGTGAGGATAAATAAAATTGCCATGAAAAGTTTTTCATAAAATCTGTCGTTCGGAGTCGACTTTAAACTTTATGTATAAAATTAACACACACAGCATAAGTAGTGTGAGAAACTAGGTCAATAATCCTGACTGAAGGGTTGTATTACCCATTACGTATGTTATGTATGAAATCGTAAAAAAAATATACCTTTAAACAGATAAAATACAGTATTTATGCCCATTTTGGTCCCTTTGTATTGTATATCCTAAATTTCACGAAAATAGAGTCAGGCGTTCAGGTGTGATTGGCTAACAAACAAACCAATATGTGCAATAAGAGTGCTGCAGTTTGGTTGAGAACCACAACCTCGTTTTAGTAAGGTTAGGGTGAAAGGATTTTTTCTTATTTTCCCTTACATGGCGAAATTGAAGCCAAATTTATAAGTTTGTTTACATCCACTGGTACGTATGAGCAACATATTGTCTCCAGAATATAACATCACGTATACGTAAAAGTGGTCCTAATTTTTATCTTTTGTTTGTTTTACATCAGTTGAAGGTAAATATTAATAGTGAAAATAGTTTTTTTTTTTTAATTTATTTCTTTTAATAACTAAGGCCATTATTACTTTTGTATTGTAACAGAAACAAAATCTAAATTAAGTAAGTTTAACTAAATATATAAAATGAAAAGATTTCATTTAACAATATTCATCAAATAAAAATTTAAATCAAATATTATATTCGACACATTTGAAAATGACCCATAAAATAAATGAAAACAAGCGACAAAAAAAAAAATTATATCTTCGGTAAATGCCTCTCAATAAATTTTTTGATAAAACTCTGAGAGTAAATAAAATTGCCATGAAAATTTTTTGAAAAAATCTATCATTTGGAAACGAGTTTAAACTCTAGGTCCCGTCACTTAACTAACACGACATGAGTGTGGTCCATAATCCTGACTTAAGGGTTTTAATGATCAATTATGTATGCATATACAGTAGCGAGCACAAAAAATGCAACGTTAGGTAAAATTATTTTTAAGTGCGATAATTTAAAAAAAAAAATGGTGACCAGTTCAAAATATTTCTTTGGGTTATTAATCCCTACAGTTATAGATACCTATTATCAATAACATTATGTAAATATTTTTAATTAATGATATATTATTTTGTCATTTATTAAAAAGAGTGCGAATTTCATGGGAGCAATAAAAATGCAACAGCATAAATTTTAATAAGTTTATTTAAATTAAATAGTAATTCTTACAAAAAAAATCTTAAAATTAATATTTAGTGGCGTAGCCGTCATTTTTTATGACTTCTTGCAATTAATGTGTTAATGGATATTTTCTCCCATTCACTTTTCAAAATTTCTTCTAATTGCCTCTTATTTGACGGATGTTTCCTCTTAACTTCCCGATCTAATAGCTCCCATAGATTTTATATGGGGTTTAGATCGGGAGACTGTGATGGCCAATCCAAAACATTGACATCATTGTCGCTTAAAAAGTTTCGAGCTAAGCGACTTGAATGCTTTGGATCGTTATCCTGTTGGAACATGCTACCAGGAGGCATTTTTTCCCGCAGATGAGGAAGCATGTGTTCTCCAAGGATTTCACAGTACTTCTTGGGGTCCATTTTTCCTTCGATTTGAGTTAAGGGACCTACCCCATCACGGGGAAACGCACCTGTAAATACGTGACGTAAAATCAATAATTTTTTTTTAGACATATCGTTCCTTACCCCACACCATTATTGATCCACCGCCATGTTTTACGGTTGGAAGTTGATATTTTGAAGAATATCTCTGTCCAGGCGGTCTACGAACAAAATTTATCCCATCGGAGCCAAACAAATTAAATTTGCTTTCATCGCTCCACAAGACTTTAGCCCATTGTTCATTTGACCAATCCTTGTAACGTTTTGCAAATTCCAGGCGCTTCTTTTTATTGATTGCACTGATGAGAGGTTTCTTTGCGGGTCGTCTCGCATGCAAATTAGCCTCTTTCAACCTACGGCGAACAGTGTGAATGCCTATAGAGACTCCCATTTGCTCATTTGCGAAATTAGCAACGTCCACTGCGGTCTTTCGTGGATCTTTTTTAACCAGTGCACTCATCTGGCGGTCTTGGCGAGAGATAGTTTTTCGAGGATTACCAATACCTGGTTTCCTTTCCACACTATTTCTCAAGGAAACTCGAGATTTAATCCGACATACGGTTGATTGATTTACACCAAAGAGGTGTCCAACTTCACGCATGGATTTTCATTCTTCTAAGGCTTTAATGATTGCAGTTTTGCTGTCAGCTGAGAGCTGCTTCTATTACAAAACACATGTTGTATAACTTATTTAAGAAATTTTCAATTATAATTAAATAAATAACTTACTTTAACTATTTTTTTATTATGTTGCATTTTTTTTGCTCGCTAAAAATTTGCACTTTTTTCACTAATTCAAAAATATTTAACTTTTTAAAGCAGAATTTGGAATAAACTGTGGTTACTTTGAAAACTTATAATTGAAAGAGTTAACAGCAAAAGAAAATAGATAAATTAGTTATCGTTATTTTGAAACAGATCTTATTAAAGATGATATGGTACAGTGTTGCATTTTTTGTGCTCGCTACTGTATATCGACTTTTGTAAATAAACAGTTTGAAATTCGTTCAGAAAAATGTATTTTCTAGAATATTTTTCGAATATTGTGCAGAATTATTGTTATGAAATCTATTTCAATATACAAGGCCTTTTACAAAACTACTCTACATACGGAAGCGGACTTTGTAAAATATTTTTCTTTCGCTGTCTTTCTTTTTTGTTTTTTTTTTTTAATAAATAAACAGATTACCTGTCGTTAATTGCTTTTTATTTTAGACGATCAGAAATAAAATAAGCTTAACTTGCATTCAAAAAGAAAACGTCTTTACGTGCACATGAAATCGTTTTTGCCTTTTTTGAAACCAATTGTTACAATCTAATTCAATGCTTTGATTAATCCTCTGTCTCAAATGAAAAATCCCTTATCTGGCTAAGGTTAAATGTCAACTTTGACCACTTTGTTCAGACCACCAAATTACAGTAGCGAGCACAAAAAATGCAACACTGTTCCATATGATCTTTAATAAGATCTGTTTCAAAATAACGGTAACTAATTTATCTATTTCCTTTTGCTGTTAATTCTTTCAATTATAAGTTTTCAAAGTAACCACAGTTTATTCCAAATTCTGCTTTAAAAAGTTAAATATTTTTGAATTAGTGAAAAAAGTGCAAATTTTTAGCGAGCAAAAAAAATGCAACATAATAAAAAAATAGTTAAAGTAAGTTATTTATTTAATTATAATTGAAAATTTCTTAAATAAGTTATACAACATGTGTTTTATAATAGAAGCAGCTCTCAGCTGACAGCAAAACTGCAATCATTAAAGCCTTAGAAGAAGGAAAATCCATGCGTGAAGTTGGACACCTCTTTGGTGTAAATCAATCAACCGTATGTCGGATTAAATCTCGATTTTCCTTGAGAAATAGTGTGGAAAGGAAACCAGGTAGTGGTAATCCTCGAAAAACTACCTCTCGCCAAGACCGCCAGATGATTGCACTGGTTAAAAAAGATCCACGAAAGACCGCAGTGGACGTTGCTAATTTCGCAAATGAGCAAATGGGAGTCCCTATAGGTGTTCACACTATTCGCCGTAGGTTGAAAGAGGCTAATTTGCATGCAAGACGACCCGCAAAGAAACCTCTCATCAGTGCAATCAATAAAAAGAAGCGCCTGGAATTTGCAAAACGTTACATGGATTGGTCAAATGAACAATGGATTAAAGTCTTGTGGAGCGATGAAAGCAAATTTAATTTGTTTAGCTCCGATGGGATAAATTTTGTTCGAAGACCGCCTGGACAGAGATATTCTCCAAGATATCAACTTCCAACCGTAAAACATGGCGGTGGATCAATAATGGTGTGGGGTAAGGAACGATATATTTAAAAAAAATTATTGATTTTACGTCACGTATTTACAGGTGCGTTTTCCCGTGATGGGGTAGGTCCCTTAACTCAAATCGAAGGAAAAATGTACGCCAAAAAGCACTGTGAAATCCTTGGAGAACACATGATTCCTCATCTGCGGGAAAAAATGCCTCCTGGTAGCATATTCCAACAGGATAACGATCCAAAGCACTCAAGTCGCTTAGCTCGAAATTTTTTAAGCGACAATCATGTCAATGTTTTGGATTGGCCATCACAGTCTCCCGATCTAAACCCCATATAAAATCTATGGGAGCTATTAGATCGGGAAGTTAAGAGGAAACATCCGTCAAATAAGAGGCAATTAGAAGAAATTTTGAAAAGTGAATGGGAGAAAATATCCATTAACACATTAATTGCAAGAAGTCATAAAAAATAACGTCTACGCCACTAAATATTAATTTTAGAGTTTTTTTGTAAGAGATTACTATTAATTTAAAGATAAACACTTAAAATTTATGGCTGTTGCATTTTAGTGCTCGACCTGAAAGTCGCACTCTTTTAATAAATGACAAAATAAGCTATCATTAATTCAAAATATTTACAACTAATGTGAGTGGATAATAGGTATCTATAACTGTAGGGAGTAATAACCCAAAGAAATATTTTGAACTGGTCAGCATTTTTTTTTAAATTATCGCACTTAAAGATAATTTTACCCAACGTTGCATTTTTTGTGTTCGCTACTATATATGCTTGATAATTTGGCGTTGTGACATATGATAAAAGGTTTTTCGTCAATACGTAATATATTGTACTTTCTAATTTTATTCTTTTGCTGATATCTCAGCTTGAATATGGCCGATGGTCATACCATTTAATATTTTATACTGAAGAACACAAGACAAGACAAAACAAAACATAAGAAGACAAGACAAGACTAAACTACGACTAGAATAGTAGACAGTGTGTTGGATTATTAGCCATGAGGCAACGGCTTAAACCCTAACTCAGACACCAGGTTTCCGGCAAATACTCCGAGAGCAAATAAAAAATTGTCATGAAATGTTTCTCAAATAAATCTGTCGTTCGGAGAGAACTGTATACCGTAGGTCTTGTCACGTATGTATAAAATTAACGCAATCGACATAAGTGGTATGAGAAGCTACATTGTAATCCAGACTGAAGGTTTGCAACGAGCAAATATGTATGCATTGGATGTGTTTCCTGTTGTACACCATACTCAAAACAAGGATTTACCTTAATGCTTGTGTCTAAGGCAAGACAGGTATGACATATTACCACTAAGCGTAAACGATTTGTTAGCCATATCGAACACTATGATTCCTTTTGTAATCTTGAATAAGGCAAACCTAAGCAAGCTAGACCACCTTGTGTACGCAGCCTTATCTGCCTCCTTGCATATAAGTACGTGGACACAGAAGTTATTTTAAGTAATACCAAAAATTTTCTTAAAATAATGCTTCCAAATCTGCATAAGTCACATTATAGCTATTAATAAAGATGGCCGCGAACTAGAAAAGACTCAATTGTTCTGCTACATAAATAGCACAATAACTAGTATATGTGGAATGGATGATCACAGCATCAAATACAAAAGTTTCTATAATAATGCCACAAGGAAATACACTAATACCCCGATTTGTGTCGCCTAGTTTTGCGTCTGCTTCGAAGATGCGTCTTTTTAAAATTTCTGTGATTTCGAAGTTGCTTCGTTTTTGTTTCAGTTTGCGTCGCATGTTGCGAAGTTGTGTCGTTAGTGCTTTTCTTTGCGTCGTTAATACGAAAATACAGAAAAAGGGAATTTCCCATTTCAGTCTAGGGCAAATTCGTCTTTCTAGAATTTCTGCGAATTCGAAGTTGCGTCGTTTCTATTTCAGTTTGCGTCATTTATATGAAAATGATTGTACAAAATTAAAACAGAAAAAGGGGATTTCCCGTTTAGGTCTAATGTAAATACATACATATGCATGTATTTATGTTGTCTGATAGTTTGCTGAAGTAAAGTTGATCTAAATACTTCTAAGCAATTATGCTTAGAACAAAAGCGTGACATTTTAAAACGTTTTAAATTGGGGGAAAGGGCTGTTGATATTGGAAGAAACTTTGGACTAGCCTCTTGTATATTTTGTTATACTTTTTGTATTACTATAATAAATTGTTGTATTTTTACAATAATAAAAAACTATTTAAAAAAAAATTTAACATTTTTTATTGAAATATCTATTTTTCCAGCTAAAATTATGAATCTCGGAAGCAATTAAATGAAAATCAATACAAATTTATGGAAAATCGTGCTTCATTTTGCGTTGTTTCTTCAAGCTCTATTAGCGTTGCAAAACGGGGTATTAGTGTAGTCATAAAAATCTATTGAAGTCTAATTTAAACTGTAAGTCCCGATGCTCACAGACAAAATTGACACACACAATATGGGTGGTTTGAGATACATACATACATACATATTTGGCCATTACAATCCTTCCGTCAGGATTACGACCTAGCTTCTCACACCACTTATGTTGTGTGCGTTAATTTTTTACATGAGTGGCGGGACCTACGATTTAAAATTGATTCCGAACGACAGATTTTTGAGAAGCTTTTCATGGCAATTTTTACTCTCAGAATCTTTGCCAGAAATCTGCTGAGGAGAGTTGTCGAAGAAATATTTTTCGGTTTGATGTCTGACCTGGCATTCGGAGCCTGGCCTTTTGTCTAATAAGCCAACACACTACCTACTAGACCACGGGTGGTTTGAGATGCTGGATTGTAATCCTGACTAAAGGGTTTTTTCCGCATTTTTTATTTTTAAATTTAAACGATAACGTACCTTAAAATATCTAAAATAAAATTTAACAAAATTATTTTCTACAGTCAATGTCTAAACAGAACTCAACTGATTTTCAATACGTATAATCAAATATTATTTATAAACTCTGATACAGTTTTTGGTTTTTCCATGGTTTATTGTTAAAAAGTAAAGTATGCGAAGCAATTTATTGATATTTTCAGATTTTTTTGTTAATTGAATTAAAAAAAAATAAAACGATTTTGTAGTACAAAACGATTCAACAATAATTCAATTTTGAATATGAAATACTTTGACAATTTTTGTCACTCGATTTGATTTGTATTCAATGATTTCGATAAGTTTTCTAAAGTGGTCTTTAAACAATTTCACAAATTTTTTTCATGCATATTCACTGATGATGGATATGTAAAATGCAATTATCTGCCATCATATTCGTTACAAAATTCTATATGCGACACTAACAACATAAAAACAATTTAAAAGCAATAATAAACAGAATTTTTTTTGATTTGTTTGAAACTTAATGAACATTCAAGAATACATAAAATTTTAAAGCGTAAAAAGGATAAAATTGATAAAAATTGATTAATGGACTGAAGCAAACAAAAAAATTGTGGAAAGCATTTGAAAATTTTTAGAATAAATACTAGGTGCATTGGGATAGATATGTCTCCAAAAGGAACATACAGAAGCGAGAAAAAAAATGCTACTCGATGCCATATTATGTTCAACACCATGTCTTATCGTATTGTTGTGAATGTGTTTGTTTGTAGAACTGACGAATGTAATTTAACCGCTCAGTGCCAAATAAGTTATACTTTGATTTGTTGCTTCACAAAACTTTGACCCACTGCTCTTTTGACCTACGCAGATACCATCCAGCAAAGTCAAGCAGTTGTTCTTATTAACCTTACTTATAAAAGGCTTCTTGGCTGGTCTTCTAACTAATAAATTTGCCTCTCTTAATCGGTTTCAGGCCATGTGGACGCCAAATCATTTGAAATCAAAACATTCAGCAGACGGTTTCAATGATTTTGATGTAAGGGTTAAAGAATGTGAATGATGATGGCAAATGGCAGAAATATTAAATGTTGCGCAACCAAAATTTCTGGTTTAAAATCTTCCAAAAAGATACACAATTTTGGAGAACGTGTGCCACATGAATTGAATGATGAACACATGGGAAAGCAACCAAACAACCAACACTTGTAAAATTATACTTCAACGATACAATAATTAATAAGTGTTGCAATGAATTTTTATTGGCGATAAGATTGGATTTAATTTAGGGCAACCATCAAGATTAATTTAGTAGGGCAACTATCAACTTCGATTGTAAAACAAAATCCATTCGGCAGAAAGACAATACTGTGTGGCTTGTGGTCCCAGAAAGGTGTACGGTGCCATGAGATCCTAAATCTGGTTTAAATCGTTAAAACAGATCAACTTAAACCATGCATTTCGAAACGACTAAAATGTGTCACAAACCACGGTAGAGGAATTTTTCAACAAGGCAATACACATGCTCACTAAACAGGATAAAATAACAGCATTAGGCTGAACGCAATAGCCAACATTAGCTATACATTTTGAATAAAAAGTTTTTACTTTCAAAAGATAAAAACAAAAGAGATTCCAAAAGATAGCCTCCACCCACTAAATTCCACCCCCCCCCCCCCCCCTAAATCCTCGTGCCCACTCCGGAACTACGGTGGTATTACTTCGGAGTGGAGTCTTTTTGGCCCTTTGGCCACCTTCATGCTCATATCTGCATCCGAATTGCGTATTGAAGGTTAAGGAGACTTCTAAGTGTCTCCACTATTCCTTTCCTCCAGGTTCCCAACTGGAAGTTCATTTGATTCGTGAGCTAATGTCATCTCTGCCGGCGTGCCTACATGTTCCTCCAGAACTCTCTTCTGCAGTCTCAGGATGTGCTCCACGTAATTCGCCCCTGAGGTACAATTCTCCCTACTCGCCATTATAACTCCGACAATGTTAGCAGTCGTGATCGTTTCAATCGTTGACGTCAGTACAGAGCGATATCTCTACCAGCATAAACATTCGAACACAGTGTTTTCCCCATCATCAATAACTTTCCCTTCCTCATAAAGACAGTAATGAATGTCGGTCTTGCCCATTCTGTGCAAATATTTGCTAAAATATCCGCGGCCCGATAGCATTTGCCTAAGGTAGAAATTTACCTCTCCAAATTTCCTGGCAATCCATGGCTTTATGTCCGGGATAAGTCTTGCCGTTCACATTTCTCTATCTTCATGGTTATGACGTCGTTGCCATTCTGAAATGGTGTTTTCCTTGAAGGAGCCGGTTACGTGATTTCGAGCCGATTTCGTCTTATAAATCTCCATCCGCTCTACCGCCAGCAGATCCAAAGGGATTGTACCTGCTGTCACAAGTACGGCTGGGGCAAATACTGTACGATATGCCGGCATGCGATACACGCAATGCAGCCGTCCTCTGTGCCGATAGCAGTGAGTGTGCCGGCTTTTTAACCTCTAACGTTTCGGCCCAAATTTCGTCGCCCATAGAGCATGCTATTTCCAACTTCCATCAGCAGTCTCCGTCTCGCCGGTAGCGGTAGCTGAGCTGTCCAACGATCTACCGGGCTTTGTCAGCCGACTACTGCATCTAATACGAAAATGTGAGTGTGGGATCCACCCTTAATCCCAGGTATATTACCGAGCTCTTGGCCCTAATTACTTCGATTTTAATGCTCATATTGGGGGAACGGATCGGGTTGTTCTGTTTCTAGGCGCCTATGGTCTGCTGTGGACAGCAAGAGGACAGAGTGGCTGCTGGGCTTGGTTAGAACCAGCTTAAGGTTGGTTGTCGGTTTTATCATGGGGCACTGCGAGATACCTAATCTCGCTGACGGGTTTCTGGAACAGATCCCAGCCGGACTATTGCAGGGTATGTTGCGTAGAGAAAGAGTTGGAGACTGTCGAACATCTCCTCTGCAACTGCCCAGCCCTTGGTAGGTTGAGGTTGAGGATCTTTGGTAGGGTCTTTTTTGAGAACTTGAGTTCTGTGTGGAGAGCCGACATCAAGGCTCTCTACAGATTCATTAGCAGCTTGGGCTGGTTGAGAGGTGCTAGGGCTTCATAAGTGTAGTCGCACTCTCAACCTCTTTTGTTTTGTGTCTGTTTTCTTTACATGTAATTTCTCCGTTTCCCATTCTCCCTCCCCTTTCCTACATTCCTATATCCTCCATTTCCTTCCTTGCCTAAGGACAATGTACAATGGATAAATTTCGATCTCCGGTTACTGTGCTTGTTTTGACCGATAGGTGCACGTCCGCTAACCTAACCTAAACTAATACTCATGTCCACATGGAAGGGGATACGGCGACCAGTGATCAGCAGTAATTCCGTTTTATGGGTGGCCAGGTCTAGGTCATGGGAATCCAACCAGGTTTTCGTTCTTAGCATGACACGTCTCAGTTTTCGCTGCGCTTTCTCAGTATTCCTGGCCGTGATAACGGCTGCAATATCATTTGCGTATCCAACCTAAAAAGTTCCATCTGGCATAATCCTCTCTTAGAATTCCATAGTAATTAACGTTCCATATTTTGCATAGATTGAATGCAACAAAAAGTATGTTGCTAATCCACTCGAAATTACTTTAATAGCCCTCCGGCTACAAATTTGTAATGACATTTGCCTCAAGATTATGTACCTTAACAGTAAAAAATAAAATTTTTTTTCTTTGTTAGGCCCTCTTGCATTTTATGTGACGAAATAAAAAAAAAATTTTTCAAATTAAATTTTCTTTCCCATTTCTGAATTGTTAAGCTTATTTGTGTGGACATTTCCATGCATCCTTCTATTTGTATGTGCATGTGTAGTAGTAGCTTGGGAATCCTGGTTTAGAATGATTTTTTTAGTTGCTGCTTTTGTTTTTTGCAGTTGTAGTCATACTGAAATTTCACACGGACTTTATTTTTATTTTTGTTAGTCCTCTGAGTAGTTGTTTATTGTTTCACTGGAATTTTTTGTTCAGTTGTCTAGTGTTGCAAAACAACAGTTGGTCTTTAGGTTTTTTTGTGAAAGTTTTTAAAAATAAAAATAAACACCATGAGCATAATTGAAAAGCTGACGCTTCTATTTAATTTAAAAGTTTTTCTTATTTTCCCTTCACAATAAAAAAAATCTTTTTTTTTTTTTGATATTTTCTAGTGGCTTTTGTTTGTTTACAAAAGAAAAAATTGCTTTTCATTTCATTGTTTTATTTCTTTGTATGCATTTTATTATAAATCAAATGTTTTGTAGATTTTTTATTTAAATTTATAGAAAACTTTTTATTATAATAAAAATATTTTTGAATTTCTAAACAAAAAAAGGAATAAATTTGCTTACATACTTTCGTTGCTATTTCAAATTTTTATTGCTTTTTCTAGTTAATTCTTAGCTATTTAAATGAAATTATTTTTTGGAAATTTTTTTTCTTCCGATATTTTACCAAAAATTTAAATTTCATTGCTGACCTGGAATTTATTGTGTACATACAAGCCTTACATAAAATTTTCTGAATACAGTCAACCCTCCTATAAAGCGGTACTATCAGAACGCGGTTTCCATATAACGCGGGGTTGAAATTGCGACGGTTCTCCTATAACGGGACACTCTTATAGCACGGTTTGCGTTCAACTTCATCCCATAAGTTCCTACCGCACAGCCTATGAATGAATAGTAACTGAATATTGTAAGCGAGTTTAAAATAAGTTTTATTTTCGACCCAAAAGCTCAGCCGAGATACAGTATGGTGCAAAACAATAGCAGTTGCATTTTCAATTTGAAAAAACCATGAATGAAGAATTACAAGTCTTTCTTAATTTTGTTGGAAACCAATCTTTAGTTTAGTTTCTATTTCATTTTTTTTATCAATCCTTATATGAACTCTTGAATTCAATAAAAAAATTTTATAATTTATCTTGCCTATTGTATTTCTTGGTCTCCATATAACGCGGTACGATTGATGTGATTTGTACTAATTCTGTGTTTCTTATAGAGCGGTTTGCATAGAACACGCTACGAATTAGCCTGGTTTGTACCTGAAATTCGAGTTTCTTATAGCGCAGTTTCCATACAACGCGGTATGCACTCACCCCGTTATACGAGGGTTGACTGTATATGTTTAATTTTTTTTTCAACATTTTTTATTGTGTAATTTGTTAGGTTAGGTTAGTTTTTACGTAGTGTTTTTGGTTACCCATTGTATGGAAAGTCCTTGAAATGAAACGATAATAGAGGAGATAGGAAAGAAGAAGAAGTATCCCTAGCACTTCACTTCGAGCTCAAACTACTAATGAATCGACATAGAATTCAAACCCAAAAGGAAGCCCCTGCCGAAGACCTTCAACATCAATCTTCCAAGGGCTGGGCACCTACAGGAGAGGTGCTCCACAGTCTTTCATATTTCCAAATCGCAACATTTCGTGGCTGGATTTTGGAAGACATCATTACCAGAGATAAGGTCAAATGGGCTATTAGTAGCTTTGAGCCATTCAAATCGCCTGGTCCGGATGGTGTCTTTCCGGCTGTGCTTCAGCATGCTGGTGATATATTACACGAATATCTGGTGGACGTGTATAGAGATATCACTCTCATCCTTTCTCTTGAAAGCTTTGGAGAGACTTATCGATCTATACTTAAGGTCAAACATTGACTGGTCTCTGTTGAGTGGGTCGCAACATGCTTACATTAAGGGTAAGTCTGTTGAGAGCGCTCTTCATGAAGTGACTAGTTTTGTTGAGGCGAATCTGGCTAGGAATGATTACATACTATCGGCTTTCCTTGGTATTGAGGGGCCTTCAATAACGTTACCACTTCTTCTATTGAGAATTCGCTAAAGGATATCATGCCCCAGATTTTCTGGTGCGGTTTATCACCCACATGTTGGGTAACAGACTAATCCAATAAAATCTGGGTGGATGTTCTGTCGTCAAGCGTGCGACCAGGGGTACTCCACAGGGGGTGTCCTATCCCCTCTTTTGTGGCTCTTGGTTGCAAATGTTGGTCTGAGGCTCCTCGAAAGTAGGGGCTTTAGGGTTGTGGCATATGCCGACGATGTGGCTTTTCATGTGGGTGGTAAATTTTTGCCAACGCTGGAGGAACTGATGGAGTCCGCTCTTGGAATTTTATCCTCTTGGGCGACAAAGTGTGGTCTGGGGATAAATCCAAATAAGACGGACCTCGTTTTGTTCTCGCATATAAATAAATAAAATATGATAAATAAAATATGATTAATCCGATAGCTAACCTTAAACTAGCCTTATCCAAGCCCAGGAGTCAACCTGTTCTTGCACTGTCTATAGCAAACCATAGGCATTTAGAAACATAACAACCCTAACTGTTCCTCCCCTTGATCCATCCATTGATGAGACCGTAGAGGTGGCAGATTGGGGGGTCAGAACCAACTACTATTCCGCTATGACCCAGAATCCAGCATAGATGCATACGGTCTGGTCCAAAAGTTCTCAATGATTCCTTGCACTTGCGAACGAACCGTGACTTACACTAGACCGACGCAATGGCCCTTAAGACAGACTGATTATCAAGGAATTTGAAATTGCCAATCTTTCGTCCTTCTTATTTATTGCCTTCATTTTCTGCTTTTTTTTTTTTTTTGCCAATCCTTACTTCGAGTACACTAGGTTCAGCTGCTGATTTCGCTGCTACTTTCTTTTTTGGCTTCTTTTCATTTGGAAGTGTGTGAATCCCATGCTCAGCAAGCAAGTTTTTAGCAATTCTTGGTTTTTGTTGAGAAGTTCCAAATTCGGTCATTATTTTTGAACAACTCCATGACGATGGGGTAAGAGTAATAAGAAGTTAAATTCAAATCGGAAGACATCGATTTTAAAAATTGGATCACTTGACACGGACAAATTTAAAATTTAAAGATTTTTTTTCCTAACATTTTTATTTAGGTGTGATAGTCTCTTTGTCTTCTTTCTATAACCAAATATTTTCTCCAAATCATCGGCTGCTTGTATTCAATATAAATTTTCATCACGTTCTTCCATGGCGTTAAAGATTTCTGCTTTGATTTGTACTGTGGATGATGACGATGATGGTGACAATGGTAATGTGAAACATGACTCGCGAAAACAAGTTTAAAGATTAAGAACATTTACACTTAGGGCAGTAAATCAACAACCAACAACGAACGTATGAAATAAATCTTAAAAACGTTCTTCAAACGACACTAATACCGGAGCGAATGAGAGAACAGTGCCACTCCACTATTCAACATTTCACAAAATTTGACAGTTGATGACAGCCATCTGATTGAAGCTTAATGTATTAAAATAGTTGACATTTATTCCTCTTACTCTAGACGATCATCTGTCAACAACATATGTTCGCTAAATGCGCTCTGGAGTAGTTGATAACTTTAATCGAAACTTCATGTTTAACGATGAGGTCCATTTCTTAATAAACGGACTTATAAGCAAATAATTTTGACATACTTGGGTTAATATCAATCCACAATTGATATATAATTACCAACTTATTCTCTCCTGAATTGGATGATCTGTTCACTAAAGACATGTGGTTTCAACAAGATAACTCATGGAACGAGATATGGATGCCTAGACATATTACTTGGAGATGATGCGAACGGCCATTTGATCCTATTAAAGGTTTCATTGTGGAGGTTTCCTAAGTCTCAGGAGTATGCGAACAAGCTACAAACTAAAAAAATCCGTAAAGCTAACGTAAACCATGCCAAAGAAGTCCATGTTGTCTCGTAACCAGAATGTTGGCGATAGATCACGATGCAAGACCCAGGCAAGACATTTCGAATAAACCGAAATATGAAGAAATATTTCTTCGACGACTTCTTACACAACATAAGTGGTGTAAGAAGCTAGGTTCTAATCCTGACTGCAGATTGTAATGACCATTAACCAAGTTAAGAAAGTAACTCCTGCTATTTGTTAATTCCAGTATGATTTATATGCCATAGTTGTAGATAATTGGGTATTTCGATTAAATTTAAGAACAGAAAGCGCTTTAAAAACGTTTAAAATATAAGTTCGTAAGTTCTTTACAACCTAAAAATAAAAAAATTTGTGTTTAGTTTTAGGTAAATTCTTTATTATTCGCACTATTCCGTGTGCCACTATTCCCAATTTGATGTAAGCAACAACAATTTGCCTTGTTTGTTATTCTTCTTTACATTTTTCAGCGTAAACAGTAACAATTGTTCGTTAGATTTTTACAAAGTAGATGTTCAACCACGATTATTCTGTTCACACGAATCACGTCTTCACACAAGATTAACTGTATTTTTACTGATCCCGTTGCCTTTTATATTGCATGGTAAACTGTATAATAAATGCTTTTTCAGGAGAATGACTTAGCCTTCCCGAAATCTCTATAAATGTTATTTACATTATTGTTGTTTGTGTATTTTGTTTACATTTGTACTTGCAGTGTTTGTTTACTTGTTTATCCTTTTTTTTTTTGTACTAATGTTGTTGCTATATTTTTAGTTATTTATTTATCATGTAAATATTTTAAAATAGGTTTTGTTTATCATTTTCATAACAATATATACTAGTAATAGTATGTACGTTATGGTCGACCCGTTTGTATGGAGAAAAAATAAGGCGTAGATGTTCCCAACTAAAATGAAAGTTATATTCATTTTAAGACTATGTTCCCAAAATTTTTGTTCTGGGGTCAATATTTGGTGAGCTCGATCAAAGAATAAAAAGGTCCTTTTTTGAGATTTTTTGGATATTTTTCATATTTCCTGCAAAGGAACTATATATAAATTTGCTATCATATGAAAGGTCTTTAAGAGGTACTTTTAATAGGTTATTAAAATTAAAAAAAAAATTTAGAAAATTAAAAAAAGTTGAAAATTTCGCACAAAATTTTTGTTTTTTTTTAATTTTTCATAGAATTTACTTAACTAAATTTCAAGAAGACTAAGTCATTCTCCTGCAAGATCATTCATCCCACAGTTTGCCATGCTATATAAAAGGCAACGGGATCAGTAAAAATTTAGTCAGTCTTGTGTGAAGATGAGTTGCGTGTGAAGAAAATAATCGTGGTTTGAAGATCTCACTTGTAAAGATCTAACGACTAATTGTTAGCATTATACGCAGAAGAGTGTATAGAAGAATAGCAAACAATGCAAAGTGTTATTGTTTACATCAAGACCATATAATTTAACCAAAATGGTTTTTTCCGTTTTTCATAACTCAATCTAGGTCAATTTTTATTAAAATTTTTTTAAACCTGCTTTCTTCTCTATCTAACAACCTCTGTTAACTTGATTCATATACGTAATGGGCAGCAATATTTTGAGAAACGTAGTCTTAGAATGAATCAAACTTTCATTTTAGTCAGGAAAATTCGTAACTTTTATTCTGGGGCCACCCTAATGTACGTTTAATGGACATTTAGAGAAATAAAAACATCAGAATAAATAATGACAAGCACAAATGTAGGAACAACACTAACATTATTGCCATTTTAATCACAAAAAAACACAAAATATTTTTGATTGATGATTTTGAAATTGTGGTGAAAATGAAAAGAGATTACATTTCATGACACTGATTTGTTTGTTGAATTTATTTCATTTTACTTTTGTTTTTAATATCGTTGGTGTGGACTAAAATTCCCATCATTAAAATGCAAAGTGATTTTCTGATTTTTGCAAAGCATGAGATAATATCAAATCAAAATCTAATTTTCTTTTAACGTCTACTTATTTATCACATTACGAAAAATCAAAATGTTTTCGACCATTACCTGGCAAAGAAAAAAACAGAAAAATAAGATAAATGTTGCTATGAAAAGGGAAACGGTATAACATCGTTTAACATTAAAATGATAAACAAAAACCCTGAGTATGAAAGAAAAGAGGATAGACAAGTAAGCGAGAACTTAAGAACAAACATAGTTTGCTATCCTTCTTTATTTACAACGGGGATCTTCAAACAACAACTGTTCTCTTCACACTCAATAGGTCTTCACACATGATTGACGGAATTTTTATTACTCATTGCCTGCTTTGTCTTGCCTTTTTATATGCCCACGCAAACAGATTGCAAAGCATTTTTGAAGTACAATGTTCGTGTTTTCACTTTTACGAGAACCCTATTGCGACTTCATTTTTGTTTTTGTATTTTGTTCACATTGCTTGTGTAGAAGTTCTCGTAGTCTAGTAGGTAGTGTCAAGAATGATAAACTAAAGATTACGCCATCACGCATACAAAAATTAAAACTTTCTGCGCCTGTTAAATCAATGACGTCAGGAAAATTGTTTTCATTGTTTTTCTATTGGCTAATGATAATGTAAGTTATAATGCAGGGCTGCCAACTATTTTCGCGTAAGGCATAAACTTTTCAGAAGAAATGTTCATTTTCACATATGAAAAAGACTTGGAAACCTTTAAAATAGCCCAACAACGTCATCTAACGGGAAATCATGCGCAAGGCGTAATCTTTAGTTTATCATTCTTGGGTAGTGTGTTGGCTTATTAGACGTAAAGCCAGGCTTCGAGTCCAAAACAAAATACAAAATGTAATTCTTCGGCGATTTCCTCTCAGCAGATTTCTGGCAAAAACTCTGAGAGTAAATAAAATTGCTATGAAAAGTTTCTCAAAAAACTGTCGTTCGGAGTCGACTTTAAATTGTAGGTCTCGCCACTTATGAATAAAATTAATGCATACATCATAATTGGTGTGAAAAACGTGGTTAATAAACCTGACTGAAGGGTTGTAATGGTAAATTATGTATGTAGGTCACATTGCTTGTTGTTGCGTTCGCTTACTTGTCTTTCCCCTTTTCTGTCTAAGTGATTTTGTTGTGTAGCTGTTCTTTATCATTTTAATGGTATACGATGGTACACAGTTTCCATTTTCGTAACAAAATTGTTACGCATAGCGAAGTGACCTAATATCGTTTAACATTAACGATTAACAAAAGCTACAAATACCAAGCCCATGAGGCAATGCGTACACAATACACACGACACAAATACACACTAACACCTAACATCGAACTTATTATAAGTAAACCAGTATGAGAGAAAAAGGAACTGACAAGTAAGCAAACGCAACAACATACAATGTGGTCACTATAGCATTCTCGAGAAAGCGAGAACGCGAACATTCAACTTCGAGAACCATCAGCAGACTGAAGAGGTTTGTATATAAAAGGCCAGGAGGAAGCAGACAACCACTTCAGATTGAATTCAGTCAGCAGTTGCGTGTGAAGTAAAAAGTCGCGGTGTGAAGACAATTTGCGTCCGTAGTAAAGTTCACCAAAAAGTTGTTAGTGTTCACGCGAGCAGAGGTGTTGTGCTTGCATAAAGGTTGTAAGCGGAGAATAACGAATAAGTGCTGTTGCTTACAAAAAGTTTACAAGCGGAGAAGAGTATCGAACAAGAACGTATTGTTACAGTTATTGTTGTGGATTTATGATCAGTAAAGATCGTTAAAAAGTGATACAATTTTATGGAAGTTATTTAGTCGAAATTTTCATATTAGTTCTGTTTTAAATTTTTTAAACTCAATTTCAATATAAAAGTATTACATGGACTGCATTGTTATATTTCATAGCGTAAAATTTCTATTTCTATGCTGCTGAAATATGCGAAAATACAAAAACTTTATAAAAACTAGTCAGGAAAATATTTATTTTTAAGCTCTTTCTACGAAAATGTTACTGAATGCATTGCATTTTAATGAATAGTATTCTGATATACAGACAAACCTATTTGTGAGTGGTTCATTTGATGTCTGTCAGATTGTGTAACTGTTAAGGGGTTTTTTTTCAAATGGTTTGACTTGGTATAGACACAGAATATGGTTATTATGATATTTTCAAAAACTATATGAAATTCAAATATTATTTTTATATTTTCCTTCGTCTGCAAGTTAGTTGATTTGACGTTTTGTATTGTACATGGTGGTAGACTGATACATTCATTCATCCATTCATTTATTCATCCATTCATTTATTCATCTATTTGTTCGTTTATTCTTTCATGGCCAAAATATGTGTGTTGAATATTAAATATGTTTTCCTTTGGCGCTATGGCTTTTTATATAACAACCAGGTTTTATGGACTCACCCATCACCCTACAAGGACATGAATGCGTTCATCAAAATTTCACAAAATTATGAAATTTTATTGAGTCCTTTGCTAGACTCCTATCCCTCCCTTAGGATTAAGAGTGTATTGCTTCGGAATGTATTGTCTCAAACTGCACACGTTACTTCTGGTGTTGCGCAGGGCAGCCATTTATTTATTTTAATTGAGAAAATGTAAATGCATGGTTTCTTTTTTCTTATGTGATTAATTCTTGCCCTTTGAAAACTGCGACTACATTTCTTGATTTCGAGGTATTATTGAATATGAAATTGTCTTTTATTGATCATATTAATTTGATGATTGGCATGGCTCGTTCTTTTTTTTTATAAGCACCTTCGCCCTCTCCTGTACGCGGCCGAGAAGCTTCAAAATAGACTTTGAAGCACCGGCCCATACATGGGAGTTGTACTCTATCTGGTGTCGGATGAAGGATAGAGTGAAGTATTTTCTGCACCGTTTCAAAAAAACCAAGGCACTTGAGTGCTTCGTTCAACAGTCGAAAAATGTGATTGTTGTGAGCATTACAACTAATTCTCATGCCTAGAACATCAAAAGCATCCGCCGCCTCAATATTCACATTTATCCATAGATACAGGTGACAGAACACCAGTGCCAGCATCACTCCGTTGTGTCAAAAAACAACATTGGGTTTTGCGCACATTGAAATCGACCCTGTTTGCGCGACCCCACGCAGAGATTGTTATCAGGTTCCCCTGTGAGTGCGTCATTCATGTTTATGCTCTGTTCTTGGTTTTGTGAAAAGACGGGCTAGGGAATTCATTAACCCTTATATAACGGCCCAACTTTACATTTCACTTGTTAGACCTATTTTGCGTCTGTTATTTGGAATCTATGCGTCTGTTATTTGGAATCTATAATATCGTTGTCATAGTGATTCAATAGAGTCTGTGCAGAAGCAGTTTTTATTATTCTGTATACGTGGACTTCCATCATATGAGCCTAGATTAGGTTTGATAAAACTTCCAATTACTTTTCCCTTATCCGCTACAGTTTGGACTGTAGTGTGTACTTGTTTCTACGTAATGGGAACGAGTCCTACGCGGTCGGGTGAGAGTGGGTTAGTGTGAGGCTGGGAACGTTCTAAAAACAAAACAAATATTATTCACTGAGTATTATCATTAGTTCTAACCACTTATAAGAATTTCTGTTTCTTTTACTCTTACATAAATCCCAGCAGTGCATTGCCTTCTTGGACGTGAGGCCTCGGTTCAAACCCCTAGTCAGACCTCTCTAACAAATGCGCAAAAAATCTGAGAGTATATAAAATTCCGATGAAAAAGTTTCTTAAAAATCTGTCTTTTTGAGTTGACTTAAAATTTTAGGTCCCGCCGCTTATATATAAAATTAGCACACACTGCTTAAATGGCGTGAGTAGTTAGGCTGTGATCCTTATTGAAGGGAAAGGTGAAAGTTAATGAATTGAATTTCAAAATAGTTAGTGAATTATTAAAGAAAATATACAAAAATTGTTTGAAATTGATCAACAAGACGTATCGAAGACGAACGAACGAATATTCTTTTTAATTTGCTTGATTTCCCCGAATCGTTATCACAAAAGATATAATCGAAGGTTGGATCCCCAATCATCATGCCTTGTAACATAAGTCCATCAAAATTATTTAACGGAAGAAGACTTGCTGTTAAGAAATTAATGAAAATAATAGACCAAGAATTCTAAATTGGGAAGTTCAAAGATGAAGACGTTTTTATAACACACATCCTAATGATGCTCATTCATATTTCAACAATTATTGGATCCTGTCGGTTAAGTTTTCGTAATGGGTACTAACAAAGTGCTTCAATGCTTCTCATTATGGAGAGCATTCTGCAGATGACAGGATTGCACTATTTCCTAAAAAATTTTCCAATTTTGCCTGGTCTGACAATATTGACATCACAGGGCATACCAAGCGAGATTTTACTTCTGCTTTTAGTGCTTGAATGAGAGTCTCTTAAGATAGGTCCGGCAATAGATGAGAGAAAAACGAATTACATGTTGTCGACAGTTAGGGATATCCCGGCCGATAACTATAGATTCGATATAGTAAATGCATGTGTATATCTTGGGTCTGCCCTTTCACCACCAAAAATGATGTCACTCTGGAGTTCAAAAGTAGGATCAATCGAAAAGCAGAGACCTCTCTCGTATGACCTAACTACCACCATAAAAGACATTCATCCTCCCTGTGGCTTTTTATGGCATTGACACAATTAAGCAGTGATGCAGAACTTTTGAGATCATTCGAGAGAAAAGTTCAACGTAAGATCTTCCGTCCAGTGCAAGTTCGCGATGATTTCCGCATTCGAACCAACAATGAGCTGTATGAGCTCCTCAACTACCTGGTCATTGCGCAGCTTATTAACATCTAGTAGCTGCGCTTGCTTGGCTTTCGAGTAGGTTTCAAAAGGAGGAGGATTCTCCGGCGAGACGAGTATTTATTGAGGGGATTTGCAAAACCCAGCGAATCTTATTTGCGTTGGCCGAAAAAAGTCGAAGAAACGCTATCGTCGATAGGTATGACTAGCTGGCGAATGCGCGCAAGAAGCAGAGGAATCAGGAACGATGTGGCAAAGCATGCCGAAATCCGATAATTAAGTTGTTAATGGCCAATTAAAAAGAAGAAAAATAACAGAATTAGAAGAACAAAACAAGCTCTTTTAAGGTCCTTTTCTTGCTACTTGTTTCTAAAAAGTCACAAAGTTTAAGATACATTGTTATAAAGTCAGCAACACGGTCAGACTTGCTTTAGGAATTTATAGTACCACTTATGACAATATAGGGTGTGCAAATATAATGAATTCCAAAACTATTTTTTGTCGTGTTGAATAGTGGAAGGCAGCCATTTATTAAATATTCTCTTTGGTGTTAAAATAAAAACTAACAACAACAACAACAAAGAGGAGGACAACTACTGAATCCTTAACACATAACTGAAATCTAATTTACAAATAAACAAACACAAAAAATATTTATACCATGTACGTGTGTTGCTGCACTATTACATTGCACTGTTGTAAAAATTTAATTTCGTATTTTTGCCAAAAATGGACATTGAATTTTCTGCAAATTTAAAAATTCACTTTTGTTTGACAAGATTAAATGGATTACATTTGAAAATGATACACTTGAAAGCATTTGAATTTACATTTTCAATACAAAGTGTCTTTAGCCAAAGTGATTACTTTGAGTTGCATAACTCGTTGCATAATTTATGATGCATATGCATTTCTTACCAAACCTATCTGTAATGAACCGAACTTTACCGAAGTAAACTAAACTTATTCTCATAAAATTGTATATACAGTGGGCAACTAAAGTCTGGGTATGTTTTAATAATTTCATGAAATAAATGAAAAGTTCCCACAGGCTTAATAATCTCACAGAAGTTCTTGATGTGAATCCAAGAGAGTATGTAAGTGCTAAAGCTAAAAAAAATTCAACAGAAAGAAAAACGGTTTAAAATTTTATTAAATTTATTTATTGTTGTGAAGAACAATTGTTGCAGTTAGAAATGGAATATTATGGAATATTCTCGTCGGTCTCACAGTACCTGACTCAATCAGACCAATTTTCATGCCATTTTTCAACTGTATGTGGTCGTAACTCGAAAATGGCGTCATGAATTGTCTGTGGTTTGTCGGTAAAACACTTTTCCTTAACGTCGTCTTGCAGAAAATAGCCCAACGTTGTGAAACCGCAGCTTCTTGGCTACTGTATTTGCCTTGATTGACAGGTACATGTCCTTTAACCTGGATATTCCTGTTGAACCGAAACAGAGCTCACATCAATGCTATGAAGAGCAGGTACAAAAAGTCCCAACACTTCGCGGCTTATTTTGTACAGTCTTCAAGTGTGGCGTTTCTGAGCCGTCAATTTTTCTCATTACTGCATTCACCAGGATAAAAGTGTACTTCATCCAGGAAATTATTTTTTTTTTTTTTTGGCAAAATCGGTATCATCGGCCCTTCTAGCGAACCACAAAGAAAAAGCTTCAACTCTTGAAACTTTCTTGAAGACGATGACAAGTTGATGTTGAGAACACTCTCAGTCACAGTTTCAATATTTTCGGGTGAACGCACTGTACAAGTACGGTCGTATTTTCCATATGTATCCTGACTTGGAGTCTACAGCTAATCAAAATTTAAGCCCATATTTGGTTGGCTTTGCAGCAATATACTACCTAAAGGAATATCGTTTTTTAAAATGTACTAGATGCTCATCAATAGTGACATTTTCATGAAAGTTATAAAACATTGAAAGAAGTGCTTCCCAATTATCAAATAACTTGTCACTACTTTTTTGTTGTCTTCCATTAATGAAATCATTAAAGCGAAAAGCACTTGTCGTCATAGAAAAATTATCCTCGCTTGTAATAGACCGGAACATTAGACGACCACAATTTGCATCAAAATTTTCATCATTTTGATTCACGTATACAAACGGTCAGAAATATTTTATATACCGATCAGAGATCAGCAACGAGTATTCAAAACGATGAGTAGATTGAAATCATCCTTATAATTTCAGGTACTTATACGCATTAATACTTATTTGAATACGCTACTCATACTACTCATACTCAAAGTTGGAAGTATGCATGATGTTATTGACTTCGACTCGTCTCTATTTAACATTTACACGAAACACAAAATAAGTATGATTCGAGTACGAACACTACAATACTCACAAGAAGATTGTATGTATGCTTTGCTTGTTGTGTTTGTTTTTCCTTTTTTTCTTTGTTTGTATATGCAACAACAATAAAGTCTGTAAATTTTGATGAATGATTCGAATTACTCGAACGACTTATAAGGATTTTTTCTTAACTTATGAAAGAGAATGAGTAGGCGTATGAATCAAACATATTTCGAATGTTGTAAGTTTGATGTCAACGTTGTACTCATACTCACTGCTACTTATACTTATAAATCAATATTGTAGCGAGTACGACTGAATCAGAGTAGTTGAATTTCAATTCTGTTGATTCACTCATACTCAAAATTTCATGAGTGCTTATGAGTAGCGGAAAAACGATACATTGCTGATCTCTGATACTGATAAACCCTATAGTTACAAAGTGGACCTAAATGGTCCTTTACTTAAGATTAGAAAGTTTTTTTACCTAATAGCAGGGTTAAGGGTTTGCATTAAATTTTTCTTGATTTATTTTATATGTCAAACCCTGACACAAAGACACAAATCCATCCCTTTTAAATGTCCCTTAAATGTCCTATTTTATAAAGAATTTTTTCTTAATTAATTTGGACGTTGGTGTAAAGCATACATTTTTCTTTTCCAACCAGGCACTCACTTACAAAAGAGATGTAACGTATACGTATACTGACACAAACAGTTTTTGTTAAGAGACAACAACAGTAGCAACTTCATTTCTTAAAAGATACTTCGGCTACATTTTTAAGGTCCTTAAGGGAATTTCATAGTAATTTAGTTGGATTTTGCAAATTATGAACTGTTAAGCAATTATTTCACTAAAGTTGTTCTATCCTGAATAGAAATTCTAAAATTAAATATTTTTTGGCTTTGCTGCAGTGCGTGTTGAAAGTTAATAAAAATATTCTTTAGTATTATACGCCAGAGAATTTATTGTTTTAAATACACTTCCTAAAATAAAATTAAAGCAACTATGAACTGTAAAATGTATGTGAGTAGAAAGTAAATTTATCGATAATGAAAAAATTATAAATAATTTAACGGGCAATTTCAATTCGTTTCAAAGAAAAGATTGAAATCTACATGAATTGATATTGCATTGGGTCTTCTAGCAAGGGCTTTCAAATTTTTTTTATCAACAACTGACAACTGACCCTAATTTTCATTGCATTGTTACCTTTTTACCTTTTAAAAACGTAAAAAAATATGAGTTTGTAGATTGCAAATTAAATAAAAATGAATATTGCGAAACGACCCAATATCGTTTAACATTAACGATAAACAAAAGCTACAAATTCACAATACACACAACACAAATAAACACTAACACATACATCGAACTTAGTTTAAGTAAACTAGCAACAACAAGCATAAGAGTAAAAGGGATGGACAAGTAAGCAGACGCAACAACAAATAATGCAGTAGCTATAGATTTCTCTAGAAGGCGTGAACGCAAACCCTCTAATTCGAGAACCATCATCAGACTGATGGCGTTCGCATATAAAAGGGCAAGAGGAAGCAGACATTGGGTTCATTGTGAATTCAATCGGCCTTGTGTGCAGTTGCGTATGAAGTAAAAGTCGCGGTGTGAAGACTATAGAATTCTCGAGAAGGCGCGAACGCAGACCCTCTACTTCGAGAACCATCATCAGACTGATGGCGTTCGCATATCAAAGGGCAAGAGAAAGCAGACAACGAGTTCATTGTGAATTTAGTTAGCCTTGTGTGCAGTTGCGTATGAAGTAAAAGTCGCGGTGTGAAGACAAGTTGCATCCGTAATAAAGTTTATCGAAGAGCTGTTAGTGTTAACGCGAGCAGAAATGTTGTGCTTACAAAATGGTTGTAAGCAGAGAATACCGAACAAGTGCTGTTGCTTACAAAAAGGTTATAAGCAGAGAAGAGTATCGAACGTGCACATACTGTTATAGTTATTGTTGTGTACTTTATATAAGTTGGAACAGTGAGACATAAAATTAGTGTGAATAATAAAGAGTTTCATTAAAATAAACACAGATTTGTTTTTACTTGGTTTGCTATCAACGAACTCATACATAAACATTTTTAAAAAGCTAAAAACGTAACAATATGTATTAAATTTTGAATCAATTCTTTATTATCTGCACAACTTTTGTACCACTGTTCGAACTTATTCCCCGTATACAATGATAACTTTCACAATATATGTTTGTTCGTTATACGCAACTTCAAACGCAACTTGTCTGCACACAAGTCTGACCGAAGCTCGATAGATGTAATTCTCACTGCAACCAATGTGACGTGGTCTTACACGATTAAATTCAAACTTATCCTTGCTCGCTTTATATTGCCTTTTATATTGCTGGATCATAAGTGTGATGAATGCTCTCGAAGGAAGATGACGACCTTCGGGAACAATCTAAAAATGTAAACAACTTCTTTTCATTTTAGTTGTTTCTTGTTTACATTCGTCCAGGCAGATTAGTTGTTGTTTATTTATTTGTCTATCCGCTATTTGCACATTGTTGTTGCTTGTTTACTTCTTTGTTCGCTTCATTTTGTTGTTCGTTATTTACATCTTTCATCCTTTACTCTTGTTTATTCATCGATTTGTAAACAAGCTCAATTATTTTTGTTGCTATTTTATTGCTATATTTTCAACATATTCGTTAATCACGTAAACAAGTCTATTGTTTTTGGAGCTTTTGGCTATTATTTTAACAACACCATTTCCACTTTCGAAACAGTATCATAATATTCAGTGATATGGTACATTTCTGAATGAATTTGGGACGATACCAATTAACAAGAAATCCAAGATCCTATGCATGCCCAAAAAAATAAACTTTTTGGTGTGGATTTCTGGCTGCCAGTGTCATCGATCCATCACTGTCAACGGTAAGCACTATAGGTCAATGAGAACCAATTTCTTTTGGCTTGAATTTATTGATTTGAACAACAACGACATGTTACTTCAAGAGCTCGACGCACAGTAACATATAGCTCATACCACATAGAATATAGAGAGATTTGTCAGCTTAAGTATTTCTAGAATCTGTGTAGCATTAATGCATTAGGTGCTCCGTAGAATAATCTCATTTTAAAATTTTCTTTTGTTTTATTGTGTTTTTAAATTTAAATTTTTGTATTCTATATACATCGAGATATGCTACTTTTGATTGATGGCTTCATCTGTGGCGGAAGCAAAATAAAATTTTATGAAGGCAGACAACCCAATGTGAGCCTGACAAATATTTCAATGAACTACTTTCATCCATAGAGGCAGCTCTATAGGCATGTATTTAAATTCTAGAGCTTTTTTAAGCTTAAATGTGCACTATTATTCCAAAACATACAAGGTGTGTATACTTTAAAATTATTTCATTCTATCGCCTATCCTAGGGTGTTACTTATTTTTAATTTGAGTTTTTAATAAAATTTTATATTTGAATTGAGTTTAATTTTATTTTGCAAAGGAATAAATATTTGTACACTTGAACGCCGTTTTATCAGATAAGAATGTCGCTCTTTAAATTGTTATCGCTAAAGGTAACCAAACATCGCACTGTTTTTCGAACACTGAACAAAGATTTTTTCTCCCTTTTATTCATCCAAACAGAATCACTTCAAATCATGAGGAACGTAATTTATTTAGTATCTCATTGATTTACTGTTAAGGCTTTAGTTGATTTGCATTGAAACGTGTCGAAATTATTTAAACATTTCTCAATTTAATCTCCACTGCTATTTTCAAAATGTTAAATAATCTTGCAACAATATTCAATAGAAACAATGTACAATAGTACTGAAGCATGAGAAGACTACAATAGATGGCAGGTAGGCATGTACACAGTACTAGGAAATGTTATACTTGCATTTTGGCTTTGCCACCGAACATAAGCATCTGAATGAAACATTATTTTCATATTTTTTTAAGTTAAATTCTATTGTTAAAACTTTTTCACATTGTTTTTACATATATATTCATACCTGTATTGCACACACACTGTGTTCTACATTTCGAATTTGAAGCATTTAATCCGAAACTGAAAGTTTTTAACAAAAAATGTCATTCCATTGAAAATTGTTGTTATCGATGAATTTATATCTGAGAACAATATAAGTCTTTAGTGAAGTGAAAAATTGTCAATATAAAGAAGGCAAGTAATAGATAAATTCTTATAGAAATGCAAGTTATCGAAAAGACTTGCATAAAAAATTATGTTTATAGAATTATTTTGTATAGAGAATATTTAGGCTACATACATAAATTCAAGTTATCGATAAATTGATAAATTTACTATAGATAATGCAATTGTGGTTATCGAATAATTCTGTATAGAAAAATTACTGATTTCTAATAATTACTGATTTCTAAAAATAATTCTGTATAGAAAAATTACTGATTAGTTATATAAATTCAAATTATCGACAAATTGATAAATTTACTATGGAAAATGCAAGTTATCGAAAGAAATGACATAGTAAAAATTACTGTTTTTTTATATAAATTCAAATTATCGACAAATTAATAAATTTACTATAGAAACTGCAAGTTATCGAAAAAAATTTCCAAAGAAAATTATGGTTATCGAATAATTCTGTATAGAAAAATTACTGATTTCTTATATAAATTCAAATTATCAACAAATTGATAAATTTATTATAGAAAATGCAAGTTATCGAAAAAAATGACATAGTAAATTGTATTTAGTGAATAATTCTCTATAGAGAATTTATTGGGTTCTTATATAAATTCAAGTTATCGTCAAATTGAAAAAATTATTATAGAAAATGTAAGCTATAGAAAAAAATTATATAGAAAATTATGGTTATCGAACAATTCTCTATAGAGAATTTATTGGTTTCTTATATAAATTCAAGTGATCGAAAAGATTTTGCAGAAATGTTTAGTTATCGAATGTTGATTATTCAAAAAATTTAAAGAAAAATAATTGAAGTTATCGAAAAGTTTTTTGTGGATATTTTTAGTTTTGCAAATTATAATTAGCAATTGATTCTATACATATAATTTTAGTTCTCCCAAATAAGGAAAGAACAAATTTCTCTTGAAACTGTTAGTTATCGAAACTATTTCTTTAGTAATTTGTAGGTGATAAGAAAAATTATTGTATGAAAGTGTTGTTATCGCGAAATACTCAATAGAAAAGTTATACTTATAAAAAGATGTTGTACAGTAAAGTAATTTTTTTTATCGAAATTTTTATTGAAAATTTCGCAAAACTCTTGGGTTGTTGTTTCTCGCTTATATTTGCCGTATATAACTTGACACTAAATAAATCAATTCTCTTTGATGTGCAATCAAACCTGGATAATTATTTGGTATATTTTCGTTTTTAAACTTTGTATTAAATATACTTTGTTAAAGACCTTAAAGTCGATTTTAAGTTTAAATTCTCTTAAATATTTGTAAGCAGATAAAAGATATTTTAC
Source organism: Sarcophaga peregrina (assembly GCA_014635995.1). Classification (NCBI taxonomy): domain Eukaryota; kingdom Metazoa; phylum Arthropoda; class Insecta; order Diptera; family Sarcophagidae; genus Sarcophaga; species Sarcophaga peregrina. Next base: position 87,196,592 of record CM025790.1, on the reverse strand, counting down.
AGAGTAATACTTATTATACTACGGAGTGAGCACAAAAAAGAGCCTATTTTTAAGCTTATAACTTTTATCATAATTGAAAAAAAATGAATACCGTTACATTGTTTTTTTAGTCATCTGTTTCGAAATCCACGTGCTAAATGTCATTGCAATAGCAAAATTAGCAAAAAATAATTGAAATTTTCAATGAAAAACTGCGTTGCTTACAAAAAACGATTGCTAGGCTTGCAGGTGTTAACCAAAAAAACAGTTTCTAAGGTAAATAATGAAACAATATAAGGATTCTTTGAGTATTGAGAGAAAGCGTAGAAGTGGAAGAAAAAAGAATTTGCCGACCAAATCAAAGCAAGTAAAATAATACGTGTTTTTATATAACACCCTAACATGTTTGGAAGAAAAGTGGCTCAAAAAGTTGGATACTCTGAGACCTTTGTCAGAAAAAAAATTTTATATACACAAGAATTCAAATATTGTTTACTTTAAATGAAATATAAAACGAAAAAAATCCGCCACTTAGTTTTATTTCTATAACGAAAAGTGTAAGTCCAGTTTTTTTTGTGCGCACTCCTTAGATGTGCCATATATCTACCTTCATAATTTTGTGCTGTACTATTTGACAAGCAATATTTTTGCTCCGACAATATGGGTTCCATTTTTCCATTCTTAACCACATTGTAAGTTCATGATTCCAATTTCATCATCATCAGATGCACGTATTCATGCAAATGCAAGCATATTTTATGTCTTCTTGTCGTGTACCTTTCAACCCGTTATAGTTGAAGCCTTTGAAAAAAAAAAAAAACCAAAGAGCCTTCTTCACATAAAAATCAGTACTTATTTATAACCACATATGAATATGTATCCTGATATTCATACGTGTCAAATTACAATAAAAAAATGATTTTCTTGCCTTTTTTTGGATTCATTTATTATCTGTCACTTTATGTTGTTATCGGCTTTCTTATATCCACCGATTTGCTGTGATACCAAGCATTTATGTACATAAATACGATAAAAAGTTAAAGATGTAAAAAAGAAAATAATTTCAAGAGGATTGTTTTTCTCTTAAACAGTGGAAAAGGAATAAATATGAAACGATTATTTGCGAAGGAATATATTTTACAATATTTTACATATTTTTTTCAACTGTTGAGGTGATAATTACGACGATTGTTACGATTTTATCGTTTTAAAAACGTTTAGACATTATTTCGTTGATTGCAAACCAAGTAAAAATAAGTCTGTGTTTATTTTAATGAAACACTTTATTAATCACACTACTTTCGTATCTCACTGTTCAATTTTATACAAAGTACACAATAATAACTAACAATATGTGCACGATCGATACTCTTCTCTGCTTATAACCTTTTTATAAGCAACAGCACTTGTTCGTTATTCTCTGCTTACAACCTTTTTATAAGCACAACACTTCTGCTCGCGTTAAAGCAACTAAACGCAGGGCTGACTGAATTCACACTGAACTGGTTGCCTGTATTGTTTTACCCTTTTATATGCCAACGTGTTCAGTCTGATGATGGTTCTCGAAGTAGAAGGTTCGTGTTCTCGCATTCTCGAGAATTTTACAGCTACTGCATCGTTGTTTGTATACTATTTTCTCAATGATTGTTGTTGCTTTCACTTACTTGCCTTTTCCTTTTTCTCTCATACTTGTTGATGCCTAGCTTGTACATGTTCGTTGTAGTTGTTGGTGTGGCTATTAGTAATCATATTCATTGTATTCGTTAGTGCGTATTTGTGTCGTGTGTATGTGTATGTGTAGCTGATAGCTTTTGTTTATCGTTTTTATTATTAAACGATATTAGGTTGTTTCGATTGTTTTTACGAAGCAATATTTTATTTTTTCAATTAAACGTAGGTTTTCTTGTCCGCAATTTAAGAAGTTTGTAACACATTACCATATAAATATCCTCAATGCTATCAAGTACGAAAATCATGATTTTTTTACTACTAAATTTACAAATCCTGAGCTCTCTAAAGTTTTCTTACAATTAAGTGTTTGAAATCCTTAAATTCCTCACTTTGACTGTTGATAACATCCATTTTCATATATTAATTCTATTTTACGAAATCACAATTATTTCCTGATTCGCCCGCTATCCACTGCGTGGTACAGCAGTTCTGAAATTCGGCAGCAGTTGTATCACCCACGGTTTGTTGAATTCCATGCCGTTTCTTCCTAAAAGTATTTCTGTAACGGCGTATATATGCCCTTTACCGTCTCCTTCACGGATATCTCTGATATCCCTTTATAAGTTTCGTTTGATTTCAATGGAAGAGATACATTGAAATAAGATTTGTTTGATTATGGGTTTTAAATGGCTCTTTGTGGAAACTCTCACGATCGAATTCTACTTACTAAGGACCGCCATTATCATTACAACCCACCACTCATGTTGTTTGCGTCAATTTTATACATGAATGGCGGAATCAACAGTTTAAAACCTACTCAGAAGGACAGATTTTTAAACCAAATAAGCCCAATGACCTATATATAGTTCACCAGTATATTCTTGTTTAAATGGTACGCCACGTTTATCAAAGTACCGTTTTTTTTTTGCTTACATACTCAGTACTCATCAATCGAATATTTTATGTATTTTCCATAGGGGACTTTCTCTTCATGAAGCTTTGGCGTTGAAAGAGGATAAGGACCTAGATGTGGATAATATAACTCTATTCAAACCCAATAATCCTTGTAGAGACGTCACAGACGAAGATTGAGGCGATAACGGCTACGTCGATATAAATAATTCACCGGCTTCGCTAATGCAAAATGAGGTGGAAATTGTTAACAAAATCAATTTTGATAGTGATTGGGAAGCAGAGGATGATATCCCTTTCTCTCAGATTAGAGAAAACTCATCTAAAAACACGAAGAAATTGAAGAAAAACAGAAAAAAAAATATCACTATGCGAAGACAGACTTGTCGACTTATGATGCTGCTTTCGAAAAAACTGAGAATGGCGTCGCCATGGAGTGTAACCCTCTACTATTTCTTGCTCTTTATTCGATGATGAGCTAGTAGAAAATTTTACGGCTGAGCGTAATTTTGCTTAGGCTTATATCGCATTCCTATAAGAGGGAAAAAAATGGTATTTTCCAATCATAGCACACCTTATGGATATGGCAGTACAGATTCACAAGCATAATGGAGGAACTATGGATCAATTGTCTTTTAGAAGAACTATCTCCAATACTCTCTTTGTTCAAAATAAAAAAAGTTTCGGTTTTCCAAAGAGGTCATCCATCGCTTAGCTTAAATAATTAATTGCTTTATGTGGACCATTGGGTAATTTCACAGGAAAAACAAACAAGATGTGGAGCCTACCGTCAAAAAACTTTAAATAGATGCCGAAAATATGACATACGATTACATGTAAAATGTTTTGTGTCGTATCACACCCAATAAGTCATGTGCCTAATGTCCTATATAAAGGACGGCTTCAAAAACCACTTATTTTCTTCAATAAATCTTTAAAAACCTATAAATGAACTGTTTTTATTTCTTATTTTCTTCCAAAATAATATAAAAATACTTTTAAAATGATCAATGTGGGCATATCAGGGTTAAGAAGCTTTTCATGCCAATTTTATTTAGTCCTCGAGTTTTTGCTAGAAATCTGGTGAGAGAAGGAAAATTATTGCCCGAATGAAAATGAGACAAATAATGGTGACAGACATGCCAACTTTACACAAGGGCTACTATCGTCTCAATAGGCAATTTCGACCTCTGTTTTCCGACAAAACTAATACTCTGCAAGGCGCACGTAGTGCCCAAGCATCTTTATGAAGCAGAAGAAATCACACTATTAAGCCGCACATACATATACATAGTTGGTCACTACAACCCTTCAGTTAGGATTATTGGCCTAATTTCTCACACCACTTATGTTGTGTGCATTAATTTTATTCATAAGTTGCGAGAACTACAGTTTAAAGTCGACTCCGAACGACAGAGTTTTTTGAGAAACTTTTCATGGCAATTTCATTTACTCTGAGAGTTTTTGCCAGAAATCTGCTAAGAGGTAGTTGCGCGAAGAAATATTTTCATATTTTCGTTTTTAATGTCTGACCTGGAATACAACACGGACTTTTCATCTAATAAGACAACATACTACCTACTAGACTACGGCGACGACACTTAAGCCCCAGCTTTAATGATATTCTAGGAAAAAGTTCTACGTAAGAGTTGAAGAATATTTTCGCAACCGTTCCAGCAGTGAAGTGTATGAACTCCTTAACGATATGAACGTTGTACAGCGTATTAACATATCTTTCGAATGGAGAAGCATGAGTCGGCTATTTGATGCGATTATTTGCCAAAGTTGGGGAAGAAGGCAACCATTTTTACGTTGTAAATACCAAACGTAAGAAACGCTGTCATCGATTAGAGTGACCAACTGATGAAAGCGAAAAAGAAAAAATTGCTCCTGTAAGGATATATTAAGCATGGCTGAAATTCGTTAATTGTTAACGACCAATTAAATAAGTAAGTAAGTAACCGTTTTTATACAAAACATTCCCTCAAAGCCGGCTAAGTATGGAATGAAAGTAGTTTGGTTATGTAACATAGCAGTAAGCCACCTGGTGGTGAGGATTAGGCAATGTGAATGAAAACATTTTATATCTGATAGGTTTATACAAAGTTCGAACCTCCATTAAGGACCAAAAGCTTTCGTTGCTAATGAATAGGAAAAGTTGCCACTTTCTCTATCTCAGCTAATTCTACCAAACTAAATTTGACAAAGGCTACATGCTCCATAGTGCCATTCGCCAGTGGAAATTTGGCTGCTACGGTCAATGCATTGAACAAACCACTGGCTTTATTGTTATTGACATCAAGTTCATTCTTGGTTTTGATAGGATCACATGTACTGGAACCTGCTGTATCATTATCTAAGATTATATGATCTCTGTTGAATGAATGGTTTTTAAAAGCATTAGCAGATATTCTTAAGTGATTTTCGTTGACAGTTTACCTACAGTTAACCGACAGTTAACCGACAGTAACCGACAGTAATCGACAGTTAACCGACAGTTAACCGACAGTTAACCGACAGTTAACCGACAGTTAACCTACAGTTAACCGACGTTAATCGACAGTTAATCGACAGTTAACCGACAGTTAACCGACAGTTAACCGCAAGTTAACCGACAGTTAACCGACAGTTTTGTGGATGATTGCATCGGTTTGGTATAAGCCACCAGAGGTTCATTTCTTCAATATCCTAGGAATTAAATTTCTGATAATTTTTAAGATTTTTTGTACTGAAAAAAATTTTTTTTTTAATTTAATTTTTCTTTTCTACAACAAAACAAAATAACAACAATTTAGTTTAACATGCTTTTCACTGTATCTCACATGTATGCAAAAAAACAAAAAAAGTGTAATAAATTTACTTGCAAAAAATGTATCAAATAAGGAAACATCACAAGCAATTGAAAGGGAAACATAAAATCGAAAATGGAAAATACTACTGCGCAGTGATTTATAGGAAACCATAGCACATATTGTAAATGTTTTTGTACAATTTTAAATAAAATATTTTTTTGCCATTTCAGAAACTTAATATACAAACAACATAACTGAGATAACAATACTAAACATCCTTTTGCTAGAAACCCTTCCAATTTAGAAGGATAAACCATAAAATGGTTATAAATTATTTTGAATTTTCAAACACTGTACGACAGCATTGTTACCACTCATGCAGTGCTGTTTTATTTTCAGCTTTAATGCAAAGACAAAAAAATCTATAGAATTAAATGAGATATCAAGGGCATGTACACAATGTTTCACAGAACGTAAATTCTACAATAAAAAAAAAATTAATATGTTTTGCTAAATTGAATATTATTTATTAAATATTAAAAATCCTGAATATTATAGAATATAATTGTCACTGTTAAATAATTAATTAGTTTTTTCTTCATTCATTTTTTTTTTTTATTAAATATTTTAAACAATTTCTTTCATGCGTAAGTTAGCAAAAATATAAACATTTTCGCATTTTAGTAATTGAATTATTATTATTATTTTTTCTTCTATTTTTTTGTTAATTTAAAATAAATTATATTTTAATTACCCACAATAAGAATAATTTTACTATTACAATGCCAGATATTTAAATGGAAAAAAAGTATTTTTTTATATGTACACGAGGTGTACCCTGCACGTGTTGTTGCTCCCTTAACTAAAATAAATTTGAGGGAAAGGCATTACCCTAATGTTCAATTGATTTTGAATCATTTTATTGATTTGGTTTCCCATTGTCCTGATGAGTCAGATGAACGGGCCTGAGTAGTACGCATTCGATAATTTCTTATAACACTTCTCGTTGTTCAAGTGGTTCATGCGAACGGTTTTCCAGTCACAGTATTAGTCTGATTCTGAGGCTCGTAATGCCGTTTTTTTCCGTGCTTGGAATGTAGGTAGACCAATTGCTTGTCATTAATTTTGAATAATTTTCAAAGTTGCCATCCATCGGAAACTTATCGAACCAATCTCCGTCGACTCATACGTAACAATTTTGTTGAAGAATGCACAGTTTAGGTCTTAGGTCGTAGTGGTAGCTCTGATATCACAAAGCTCACTTGAGCAAACGCAGTCCATGTATTAACCAAGTTCCGCCAAATCAGAGAAAGGAAGAAGTTGATCAGCGCAAGGGCTGCACAGTTTAAGATTTAATTAATTTTGAGTAATTTTCCGCTGCGCCACCTATCAGATATTGGTCATACAAACTTAGAAATCTTCATCATCTCATGCGCAACAACTTTACTAAAGATCATTACATAATCAAATGCGCAGTTGAAGATTTAATTTATTTTGAGTAATTTTCAGTGGCACCACCTATTGGAAATTGGTCATACCAACTTAGAAATTTTCATCATCTCATGCGCCACAACTTTGCTAAAAATCGTACCCGAGTAGTACGCATTCGATCAGTTTCTAATCTAACTTCTCGTTGTTCAAGTGGTTATGCTAACGGATCTCAGCGGTGTATACTCGAAGATTTTCCATTCACAGTGCGCGTCTGATTCTGAGGCGCGTAAAGTTCTTTTCTTCCGTGCTTGGGATGTAGATCGACCAATTGCTTGGTATTCATTTTGAATAATTTTCAGTGACGCCATCCATTGGAAATTTATCGCATCAATTTCCGTCGACTCATACGTAACAACTTTGTTGAAGAATGGACAGTTTAAGATTTAATTAATTTTGAGTAATTTTCCGCTGCACCACCTATCAGATATTGGTCATACAAACTTAGAAATCTTCATCATCTCATGCGCAATAACTTTACTAAAGATCATTACATAATCAAATGCGCAGTTGAAGATTTAATTTATTTTGAGTAATTTTCAGTGGCACCACCTATTGGAAATTGGTCATACCAACTTAGAAATTTTCATCATCTCATGCGCCACAACTTTGCTAAAAATCGTACCTGAGTACTACATATTCGACCAGTTTCTAATCTCACTTCTCGTTGTTAAAGTGGTTCATGCGAAGGGATCTCGGCGGTGTATACTCGAAGATTTTCCATTCACAGTGCTCGTCTGATTCTGAGGCTCGTAAAGTTCTTTTCTTCCGTGCTTGGGATGTAGATCGACCAATTGCTTGTCATTCATTTTAAATAATTTTCAGTGACGACATCCATTGGAAATTTATCGCATCAATCTCCGTCGACTCATACGCAACCATTTTGTTAAAGAATGCACAGTTTAAGATTTAATTTATATTGAGTAATTTTCAGTGGCATCACCTATTGGAAATTGGTCATACCAACTTAGAAATCCTCAACGGCAAATGCGCAACAACTTTGCAAAGACCATAACATGATTAAATGTACAGTTTACGATTTAATTGATTTTAAGTAATTTTCAGTGGCGCCACCTAACGGATATTGGTCATACTAACTTAGAAATCTTTATCAGCTCCAGCGCAATAAGTTTGGTAAAGACCACAACATGATTAAGTGCACAGTTAACAATTTAATTCATTTTAAGTAATTTTCAGTGGCCCCATCTGCCGCAAATTAGTCATATCAACTTAGAAACCTACCCCGGCTCTTGTGCAACAACTTTCTAAAGATCATAACATGATCAAATGCATAGTTTACGATTCTATAAGGTACATACAAACAAACATTCATTTTTGTACATATAGAATATGGGAGGTAACACGCCCATTATAGCCAATCCACCCATTTTGTTCATATATACGTCAAAGTCATCCATACAAAATTTGAAGACTTTAGCTGTTACAGTTTATAAGATATGCAATATTAAGTACTTATTAGGTATGTGGGCGTGGCACGACGCGTACTTGAAATTTTAAAATAATAAAATATAGCATAGTTCCTTCTAGATATGCAGGAAGGTAGAGCTAAAATTTCAAGAAAATCGGCCCAGCCGTTTAGCATTCTATAGCCTTCAAACAAACCAACAAACAAATAAACGCACATTCATTTTTATGGATAGATATAGATGATGTGTACTATGAATTCCTTTTAAGCAAGAATTTTCACGTTCTAACATGCAAAAATCCTAGTAGAAGTTAAAAATCTTTTAAGACAAAGAAAAATGGTCATCTGCTGGGTATGTAACAATCCAAGACTCCTTATATTATACTATGAATTTGACAAACGAAATACAAGAAAAAAAAACTGGAAACATGTTTACAGCAATCTTATGTCCAAACTGTCGATAATGTTTGTATAGCACTGTAGGTGACCCTACTGTACTTGTCTACTTTGTTGGCGGCTAAACTTTGAGCTCAAAACTATTTCAGTTGTTGACTGAAGCATGTATACTTTGGTCAACAAATTTTTATTTTCAATCAATTGTTTTGCCGTATATTTTCACGAATATAAAATAAGAACTGTTTGAACTTTTATCTAACAATACCTTATTCCAACGAACTAATCTTTTTGCATTTATTCGAGTGTATGCATCGCATCTTGATATTGGCATCACGAATATAAGCATTTAAATGCTCAATTGTTCTTGTTTGTCGGTATAACACTTTTCTTTAACAGTGCCTAATAGAAAATGGTCCTCCAGCGAAATTTTTTTATATGATATATCATGTAATAGCTTGCAAATGTTTAATTCCAAATCAATAGTCGTATACTTTACATAGAATTTCATTTGCGAAATATTAATCATACGCACCATATTACTTTAGTATAGTTACTCTGAAAAGTATGCAATAAAAATTCATTGATTTTGTTATGTTTAATGGAATTAAATATCACTCATACGTCACATATGTATGCAGTTGTCAGAAAGGAATTTTACATATTAAATATGAGTATGAGCTAGGGATGCCAAATGGGATCGATTTTTAAAAATCCCGGAATTCGGGATTTTGTAAATCCCGATCCCGGAATCCCGAGATATTTCCCGGATAATTCGGTATCCAAAAATTCCGAAAAATCACGGGGAAAATCGCGATTTTATCTTAATTTTGTTAAAAATTATTTATTCCAATTATATCAGAATTATATCTCATTAAAAATTAAATATAAAAACAGCAAGACAAAAAGTAACAAAAATCGTAAATTAACAATAATAAAAATTATTTCGATTTCAAAAAAAGATTAAAGCATCTAACATGTGATCTGATAGGCTTGAACGAATTTTGTTGTCAACATAACCTGCCGTTGAAAAACACTTCTCGCAATCAACATTTATTGGTAAAATAGTTCCAAGATAGCTGTATGCAGCTTGTAAATATTCACCTCCACCACTTCCTGATGTAAATAAATGAATTTCTTTGGACAGTTGAGTATCTAAATCAATTATCTTTTTAATTCGTTTTATGGGGCTTTTGCATTCTTCGATGCCATCAAATAATTTTTTTTCAATGGAAATAGGGTTTTCCTCATCTGAGTTGCTATTATCGAAGTCAAGTGATATAGAATATTTTTTTTCAGGATCTTTTGTAGGGTCAAAATACATATGAATTCACAATCCCGAAAGTCCAAAAAAAAATCCCGGGACAAGTTTTTAAAAATCGCGGGATTCGGAATTATGTGAATCCCGAAAATCCTAGAATGAGCATAATGTAAGTAAATATAATGAGCTGATTTAAAGGTTTAACTTTAAGAAAACCATAAAACAATAATGGTTAGGAATTTTGCAAAAATTAATTTCTGTGTAGCAAGTTGCAATTATTCGGGTTAGAAATGAAATAATATTTCAGCTCAACATCGATCGGTCACTTTCGTGCTAGCGAAGTAACCAGTCTAATTTTTTTTTGTCCATCGGTGAGCTCTTGCACTTTTTGCATCCGTTTTCGTGATATGTTCAGCTCACTAGCAATTTTTCTATCACTCCGGCATGGATTTCGACCAAATCTGGCCTTCACTTTACGGATAATTTCTGGAGTTGTTACCATTTTTTTTAAAGCAATCGCACTATCACGCTTGATTTCCATTACGAATAACTTTTTTCTAAATGCAATAGATTAAAATGCTTTTGTAAGATTGTAAATAATAAAATGAACTGCCACTGGAATAAATCTGTCAGCTGTCAGACGAGCGGTTTACAAATAATAACAACCTGAAGTTGGTTGCAATACATATCAGCCACCGTGTATGCTTTCTAAATACACTTATGACAGTGATAGATTTTAAGTTTTACTTAATATTATAACAATTTGCTTGTTTATTGCGCAATAATTTATTGAGACTTTATATGAAATATTGAGCTCAATAATGGTGATTTTTGCGACTTAGGCAATAAAGATTCATATCTGAGCACCATATATAGATCTATTATGTGATTATGAATATAATTCTTAGAAAATAATAAAAAAATACAATTTATTCAAATGTTTATTCTCCATTAGATTATATCTTATTACTTGACTACTTTAAATAAGCTTTTTTAATATTTTTAAAGATTTTTATATTTTTTTTTTTTATCAGTTCGTTCTTTTCCATTCCATCCTTCTGTAATGTTGATAGAAAAACTTGCTGCGGGCAATGCAAATAGAACGTTAATGGTTTTCTAATGGTTTGCTTGATACTGCACAGCATTGCAAATAGTTACAATAAAAGCATTAAAAGACTATAAAGAAAGGGATGAAAACTGATAAATGAATGCGGTTAAATAAATGCAGACAATCAAAATAAATTTATGAAAATGAATTGTATTTTGAAAAAAATAAGAAAAAAGAAAATCAACTAATAGTTAAAACTCCATTAAATTACCAAATAAAACAATTGTTGAATATGAATAAGAGTTAAATTAAATTAAAACTAAACAAAGTTGAAATATCCATCACGTCTTTTATGAATGAAGCATATCCGAAATATCCTATTTCATGGCATTTGACGCTTAAATTGATTGATGTTAGATTATGTTAGCTTGAAGGATCACTGTGATTTGTGAGTTATTTTCATTTACCAGCTATTTAAAAAATCCCCACAACAACTATCTACCGAGATTGCATTTTCAAGGTAATAGAAGCATGCCCTTAACCCATTAACGCCTGACCTCAGAATAGAGTACGGTTGTGCAAAATACAGTTTGACTGTGCATCCATGGGATTCTTTTGCACAATTTCATACAGGAACCACCAAAAATTTTAAAGGAAAAAAAATAAATGATTTGAAGTTTCTATTTGAAATTCATTTTTAAAAGTTTTATGAAAAATATTTCATACCAATGCCAAAATGAGTATTTTTATACCCTTGTCATTTAATCGCACTTGTAGCCTAGGTAAGTAGACCAATTTAAGTGGAAGTTTTTTTATCGGGCAGAAGATATTTTTCTAAGAACATCATCCGTACATATGCCACAAAAGTTCCTTCTACAAAATTTTGATTTTGAAAAATTCGTGATCTTTGACCTTTTTTCTGTCATCCAAACTATGTAAATATCAAGCTTTACTAATTTATTTTAAACCGTTCTTTGTCTTCTTTATTCGTTCTTAAAGAAACATTTGGGCTCTCGTTTAGATGGGTCATGATAGAATTTTAAAAAAAAAAACTTCTTTTTTGGGTATTTTTCTACCCATTCGGCGTTAATGGGGTTAAAACGCTTATATAAAATGAGTTTTGTGAACGTAGTGCCGTTTGGTTAAAAACACACGGCTCTGATGTCCAGAAATTTGGAAGGCTTCGATCTATATTATTCACCGTTCATAGTGCCGACATTGCCAAATTCATTTTCAAAGTTACATGGACCTATGACGCCGGCAGCGTGAAACTACATCAAACAATAACATTTTCGCGATACATTGAGCGCGCTTCGATCTCATATGGCCTGAGATCGTCGCAAATTGACAATTCTGAGTGTTAAATTATTTATTCTTTCAAAGAAAATCTTCATCAAACCTACATAAATAACTGGTCATTACAACCCTTCAGTCAGGATTACGAACAATGCTGCTTACAACACTTATGTTTTGCGGGAACTTGTCCTGAGTAAGTCGCCGGAGAAATAGTTTTTCACATTTTTTTTCTTGTTGTAAATGTCTGAACTGTTGTTTGAATCGTGGCCTTATGTCTAATAAGATATCATATTACCTACAAGACTATGCCGACTGCAGAAAACGTTTAATTGCTGAAAAGAAAGCTAGGCTGCTACAGATCCTATTCTGCGAATGTACGTCATTATCAGTGATTTTAAAGTAATTTGGTAAAACAGACTAATTGGTTTTAAAGATGTAACGTTATCAGATAACTAAAGAATCAAATCGTTAAATATTAGTTCTTGGAAATCATCAAACTAATCGTCACAAAAATTCAGTGTGATGTACGCTAGAACCGACACATTTTTTAGTGCCTTAGTTTCCAAAGAGAGTGTAAGAAGTGCTTCACTTCATTTGATTTTCTTCCTATTTACACTGCTTATATTCGAAAGCGATTGCACAACAACTCTCATGTCTAGGACAGTGCTTCACCGACTATTTTGAGACTTCTCGACCGCTTAGAAGAAAGGATGAAGTTGCCCGTTAATGATGGTAGGGTATCGAACTCCATTGATTCATTGGAGCATCGCTGCAATGTGATCTAGTTTCACTGTTGTATCGAAATTTTAACAAATTGTGTTCAGTCGAAATAAGGGACACGTCCCCGAGAATTATGTATTCCTACGCAACACTCGCCTTTCTTTCACAGACCAGTGGATCGCTCACTGCATTGCAGACAAAATTCGTTCTTTAGTCGAAATATTCGTATGTGGAACACCCTTTGTGCAGAGATTGTAGTTTTTTGGCTGTTAAGGACATAAGATACAGAAAAATTTGGCAATAGTAATAACTGCAAAGCAAATATAAAGCTTAAAGTGGCTTTTAATGTACTGAAGTAAAGAAAATGATGTAAATTTTTAATTTTTAAAAATCGGCAAAATAAGGGCATAAATCGTTGCATCATCAATATGATCTTTTTGGGTCACAAAATCGTCAAAATTACGATAAAAACGTCAAATCTGGCAGCTATGGTTGTGAGGCCAGTACAGCATTGACGTATGAGTAATATTTAACTCAACTTAATTCGCAGATATTAGTCATACGCCAGCAATACCTTTCTTTTTTATGGTGTGGAAGATGCCATCTTTTATTTAAATCTTCATTTTCAAATATTTATTTCCCAACTATTTACTCTAAAAGTTGTTTTCGTTTAATTGTCAGTATATTTTATTTATTTAGAGACTTTATTGTGATGTAAATTTAAAACGAGTATTTTAATAAATTGTTTAAACATATTAGTTCTTATACACAAGCATAGTATATGTCGATTTAAGTGTCTTGTTTATTAAATTAAATGAATTTATGGGAATAAAAGGGAAAAGTTTTTTAAAATTAAATTTTCTAGATATAAATTTCAATTTTACAAAAGATAAAGTCTGGGAGTCATTTGCTTAAAATTTAAATTGAAAAATGTAATAAAAGAAAAACAGTTTAAAATTTTACTAAATTTATTTCTTTGTTGTGAAGTACAATTATTTCGTTTAGAAATGGAATATAATTTCATTTACATGACTGCACCGGTTACCCTTTTCGATCGGAATATTTTACGTGCACTTTCTAGAATGTATGGGATTGTATATCAGCAATTACATACATACATAATTGGCCATTATAACCCTTTTTGATCTAGTTTCTCACACCACTAATGTTGTGTGCGTTAATTTTATACATGAGTGACGGGGCTTACAGTTTAAAGTCGACTCCGAACGACAAATTTTTTAGAAACTTTTCATGATAGCTTTATTTTTTCTCAGAGTTTTTTCAGAAATCTGCAAATATTTTCATATTTTCATTTTGATGTCTAGCCTGGAGCTCGAACCTTGGCTTTACGTCTAATAAGCCAACACACTTCGATTCGATAGAGAGCGAGGACAAAAAAAAAATTAGTAATCATAGTGCAATAGATGCCTCCATTGACCGTTGTAGGTGTGCCGTTCTCATTTTCAAAGAGAATTTTCGTTATAGAAATAAAACTAATTTCAATTAAAGTTAATAATATTTGAATTCTTTTGTCTATACAATTTTTTCTGACAAGGGCTCAGAGCATTCAACTTTTTGAGCCCCACTTTTCTTTCACACGTTTTAGGGTGTTTTAGCAAAATACGAATTATTTTACTTGCTTTGTCTTGGGTGGCAAATGCTTTTTTTCTTCCACTTCCACGCTTTCTCTCAGTTCTTAAAGAATCCTTATATTGTTTTATTCTTACCTTAGAAACTGTTTTTTGGTTAACAACTGCGAGACAAGTAATCGTTTTTTGTAAGCTGTGCGGTTTTTTATCGAAAATTTCAATTATTTTTTTACGACATTATTGTTGGATGCCCATTTTCAAAAAACTAATTTTGCTATTGCAATGCCACTTAGCATGAGGATTTTCATTTTTTCAATTATGATAAAAGTTATAAGCTTAAAAGTAAGTCCATTTTTTTCTTTTGTGCGCACTCCTTACAAACATTTTTCAACCGTAAATCGATTCCTTATGTTCATTGGAGATATCGTACGGAATTTTGTGATTGAATAGAATGACACAAGTATTCCCACATTCGAAATAAGTGATGGTTCAAATTTAAACCAATAGATGGTCCACCCTATACAATAATCCTTAAACTTATCTACTAGAAGTTATTTTCTTTTTACTCTTAAGAGAATGATTAAATATAGAAAACATTGTACATTAAATTGTAACCATATTGTGTCTGCAGTCCATTCAAAGCTATCAAAGCTATTTGCTCTTTCAGTTAGATTATGTATTTGTACTGCTGTCTTTAATAGTCTTTATTTTCCATTTCCCATACGGGTATACAGAGTGGCTGATATGTATTGGAACCAATTTCAGGTTGTTATCATTTGTAAACCGCTAAGCTGACAGTTGACAGATTTACTCCAGTGATAGTTCATTTTATTATTTACAAGCTTACAAAAGCATTTTGATCTATTGCATTCAGAAAAAAAATTATTCGTGATGAAATTCAAGCGTGATAGTGTGATTGCTTTATATTTAGCTGGAAAACCACAGGTGGCTATCGTTAGACTAAAGCTTTTGTTTCTCGTACCAATGCTCGTTACCGTGATACTGACAGTTTTGCATTTCGTCTAAAAAGTAAACGAAACAAAATGGTAACAACACCAGATATGATCCGAAAAGTGAAGGCCAGATTTGATCGAAAGCCACGCCGCAGTGGTAGAAAAATTGCTCATGAGCTGAACATACCGCAATAACAGATGCAACACATATTGAAAAATGAGCTTGTACTAAAGCCATTGATGTTCCAAAAAGTGCAAGAGCTCACCGATGGTCAAAAAAAGTTAGACTAGGAAGAGTCAAGGAGTTACTTCGCTTGCACGAAAGTGGACAGTTACCGAATTTGGATTTCTTCGATGAGAAGCCTATTCTAAATTGAGCAGTTTGTGAACAAACAAAATGATCGGGTTTACTTTCCAAAGAGGTCAGCAGAAAATTTACACATGCGATTGGCCAGCAGAACTCAAGCCCCGCCGAAGGTAATTGTGTCGGCCACCCTAGCGGCCGATGGTCGCTCTCCGCTCGTATTCATTGACCGTGGGGTCAAAATAAATGCCGAATATTATCGGGAAAATAACTTAAAGACCGGTACTGAATCCCTGGGCAGACAAACATTTTGGCCGCAGACCCTGGACATAACAACAGGTGCTGAGTCCTGCAAGCGTCAAACAAGAATGGCTTAAAAAGGAGGTTCCTCGCTTTATTTCTACCGCAAAATGGCGACCAAATCTCCGGATCTCAATCCGTTGGACTTTTGAGCCTGGGGCATTTTGGAGAGTTAGGTTCTCGCAAAAAAATACCAAAGTATCGATCACCTAAAGATGGCTCTTCTACGGAAATGAACCAAAGTACCGCAGAGCCATGTTCGTGCAGCCTGATGGCTTTGTCGGCTGTTTGAACAAATCGAACAAATCTAAATTTATTCGAAAATTTGATGTTATTTCCAACATTTTTTTTTGCTTTTGAACAATAAAATTAAAAAAAAAAAATTTTAAAAAATATAACGCTTTACTTTGTTGCATTATATATCAGCCACCCTGTAAGTTTGTGCAAGAGCCTTAACAATTTATTTAAACTACAAAATTAAAACAAGAATATATCGACAATGTTTACTTGTATACATAGTATGTGTTAATATTTATGAACACTTGACATTAGTTTTATTACACCCAACATTTATGCATTCCATGTCTTGAATAGACAGTTAAGATAAGGACCAACACAAAACAGTGTCTTCAGTCAATCGTTAAAATGACATGGTTATTGCTATGTCATGCTGTAGACTAGAAACATAGTATTTTCGTCTGTACATATCGATATAAAATGTCGAACGTATAAAGTATAGCATGAAGTTTATACAGCCAAACTACAGAAATTGTTATTCAAAAGGTATTCTTTTCTTAAATGCTTTAAATATATATATAGTAGCGAGCATAAAAAATGCAACTTTATGTCGTATGTTATGAAGTCGCCGTAAACTAGTAGGTAGTGGGTTCGAGACCTAGGCCAGACATCAAAAACAAAATACAAAAAGTATTTTTTCGGCGATTTCCTCTCAGACAGATTTCTGGCAAAAAATAACTGAGAGTAAATAAAATTGCCATGAAAAGTTTCTCAAAAATCTGTCGTTCGGAGTCGACTTTAAATTGTAGGTCCCGCCACTTATGTATAAAATTAACACACACAACATAAGTGGTGTGAGAAACTAGGTCAATAATGTAATTCACACAAGCCGTTGTATCGTTGTATTCATTGTGTGAATTGCCCAAGTAAAAGTTGCCCATCGGAACACGGCAGTATATGTTACTAATTATGCAAACGGCTAATTAGTGGTTTCTATTGGCGTCCACACAGCCAGAAACCGATTAAGAGAGGAAAATTTATTAGCTTGAAGAGCAACAAAGAACTTATAAGTAAAGTCAATATAAAAAAACAGCTTGACTTTGAGAGACGGTATCTGCATTGGCCGAGTGTTTATTTAAGTCGAATAGGCATTCGAAACAAAAATTTAATTAAAATTTTTTCAAAATACTTTTTTCATAAATTTTATTATCAAAGCGAATTTGAATTGATTAATTTTAGTCGATTTTTTTAGGAATTGCCATTAACCTTATGCATTCGATTCAGTGCCCTAGCTTCCAATAAATAAAACAACAAATTTTTCATGAACCTTTCAGTAACAGGATTTTGTTTAATTTTTATGGACCTCATTTACAAAAGTAAACTTTATTTAACATCTTCATTTTTATTTTTTTGAAAATTTTAATTGATTTTAAAAAATCATAAAACATACATGCTCAAGGTTAAATGGCCGGCTAAGGGAACGCTGCTTACTTAAATCTCACTCATCGAACATAGACATACTACTGTAAATTTGAAAAAGTGATTTTCCTACCAGGGGTTCCCCAGAAGTTTAATACCCTTACGCAAATTCCCGATATGACTTCAAGAGAGTATTTAGAAGATCATTTGGAAGAACGGTTACGTATGTAGTCGTTAAACCTGAAACAAAAGTCAACTGAAAACTTAGCTCGTAAGTAATTGGAAGCAAATATAAACAGCAAATGCTAAACATAATGGGTTAAATGCAGTAGTTGATCGTAATAAATTTAAGGGATAACATGGACGATTGACTCTGAATTCTTCTTCGGTTTCTTCGAACTTTTGGGACGCAAACATATGTAGTCATCTGAAACTGTTCGTTATTTATCGTTTATTGTGTGGAAAGCATCACAATTTCTTGTTTTATATAGAAATTTATAAACCAATTATAGAGATCACCAGAGAAAACGCAACAACAAAAAATGTAAATAAAATACACAAACGACAATGAAACTACGAAAGATTTCGAGAAGACGAAGCCACGAACATTCGATTTCAAAAATATTCATCAAACTGTATACGTAGGCATATGAAAAGTAGACAAGACAAAGAGTAGCAAGAATTCAGTCAGTTTTGTTTGAAGACACGTTGCGTGTGAAGAGAACAGTCATGGTTTGAAGATCTCCGCCATACAGATCTAACGAACAAGTGTTGTTGTTTATGCAAAGGGTGTAAGAAAAGGAGAATAACGAACAAGCACATTATTGTTCTTTTCATCCAGCTTGATACAGTGGCACACAAAAATTGTGCAAACAGTAAAAAATTTAATTGAAATTAAAAACAAATTTTTTTTTTATGTGCAATCAACGAACCCATACTTTAAAAGTTTTTAAAAAGTTAAAAACGCAAATGGTTACTACAATCTTGCAGATTGAATTACGACCTAGCTTCTCATACCACCGATGTTAAGTAAGTTAATTTTATTTACTCTAAGTTTTTGCCAGACATCTGGTGGCAGAAAGTCGCCGAACAGATGGAGATGGAGATGTCTGACTTGGAGGCGTAAGGAGACAATCCCATATAATTAAATAATTAATGTCTTCTTCTTGAGAAAACATGGTTCGCTTGCCGCATATTGAACAATACAACGATTTTATGGAGTCTTTTCATATTAAAACACAACGCCTACTCTGATATATGTATTCTGTCCTGGCACAGTGATGGTCATTTAGTAAACTATCCACAGTATAACCATTCATTGCATTCAATATAAATGAAATGGCTTTTACAATGGAATCCAGCCTTAATCAATTCACTTTCTAAAATTTGTACAATACAATTACTAATAATTCGGCATACATATGGTACATACATACATTCGTTTATAGAAAATTGTTAAGCTATTGTACAATTACAATTTGGAAAATAGACTTTCAATGTGTAATTAAAGTTCCTAATGAAATACAAATTAACAAATGCCCTCAAATATAAATGTGTAATCAAGTACAAGGTTGTATGTACGTATTGTGTGTAATCTTAAATCAGACAAAGTCATGCAGAAACTTCACATAGCTTATATTGTTCTGTAATTATTACAAATTAACCCATTAAGGGGAACAAAATCTGTATGTACTATAATGTTTAGAAAATAAAGGGTGTCCCCATAATAAATGCTTCATGCAGCAAACTATCAATATCTGTTTGGCAGATAATGTCAAACTGTGTTGGTATTTTTGTTCAAAACGATTTCGTAAGGCATTATGAATTGTTTAGCGATAGATTAACATTTGAAAACTGTGGACATTTATTAAAAAAAAAAAATAATAATTAAAATCATCCTTCACCACTTCATCCAATTTACGTTCAAAATAAACAGCCTAGTGAACAAGCAATTCCTAGAGTTGTTGACCGTTTTCACACCAATTTAACTACAGTCAAACCCATTTATAACGAACTCGGTGATAACGAACTCTTGGTTATTACGTACGTACATATTTTCAAGTCCCAACGTTTTAATTACAATTTTCATACAAAAAACTTCGTTTATAACGAATTCTCGGTTAAAGGATCTACTTTAAATGGTCCCAGTAATTAAATTTCATACATTTTACCCTTTTTATAATGAACCCTCAGAAATATCTTTGAAGTATGGCAATAGTCTTTACTTTTATTTAATATGGCAGCATCAAATTACAATTCAGCCTCTTTAATCAGCAGCTAGATAAGTGGAATTAACACATATTTTGGGTTTTTAATGAAAAAAATCTTTTTGTTTTTAATAAATGAAAAAAATTCTTTGGATTTTATATTTTCTTCTACGACTTCTCCCCGTTTATTACGAACTTTTCCTATAACGAACTATTTTTTCTGCTCCAACAGAGTCTGTTATAACCGGGTTTGACTGTATTTTAGATGCAAAACCGTCAAAGAGGCAATCCTTTACATTCATGAGCAGCTTTACCGCAAAGTCATGAAGAAGATTCAAAAATAGGAACTCATCGACGTTCTCTACTTCTTATCCTTTGTCTTTCCGCTATGTTGAAGGCTTGCCTAAGGACTTGGTTTATGAATTTCGTCCAAAAAAAACTTTTATTGCAAACACGAGTTAAATATTATTTGGACAGGAGTTTTCATTTTTTGTTTTCGAGCAGGGAAGACCAGACCTCTGACATTATCATCTCTTAGAGATCATGAATGACTGATGGCTCCTAACTTGTTAACGGGTTTGATAGTGGTTTCTACTCTGGGAAAATCGAAAAGAACTTTTCCCTCATACTGCCGTATCACAGTGACGAGTTTCAGTTGGAAGTGATGGCCATTCAAGCCACTCAATATATCCTCATCAAGGTTGCAATAACCTTATCTGAATCTTTTCTGATAATCAAGCTACTACTAGTTCCCTCGCGTGCTTTTAACTCTAAGCTTCTTAAGGAAGTGCGCAGGAATCTAAATCTTAATTTGTTAAACATGAACGATATTATGTTGATTGATTTCATGCGATTCAACTCCTCTGGATTACTCTTAATGGATTACAATATTCAGTTCCTCCCAGGCTTCTGTCGGCAAACCAGAAACCTTTAAAGCCACCATTGGATCCATATGTCGTGCTGAAGCCAGATGTCGTTGGTGTTTGGAACATTCCATTCAACCCGACTTAATCTATAGTCTTCACCGTTGTTAGTACTCACATGGGCAACACTGTTATAAAAGAAATATGAACTGATGACAAAGTCAGCCCCTAAATTCACAAAAAAACAGTGTTTTTTCAGTATGTATTGAAGGCTATTGGCTTTCCCTTTTAGAAAATTAGTGTAGTCATCCGAAAATGGGCCTTATTGCTAAAGAGGATTTATTTAAGAAAATTAAGTATTTCTTCCTTAACTTAAATAAGGCCAGCTTAAGGTTAGTTATTGGTTTTTTACAGGGCACTAGAATATAAGATAGCCGACAAGGGTCTGGAACAGATGCCAAACTATTGCAGGCTATTCCGTAAAGAAGAAAAGTCGGAGATTGTCGAATACCTCCTCTGTCACTGTTCAGCTCTTAGTAGCCTCCTTTCAACGTTTAAACTCTTTGTCGAGAGCAGACATAAAGGCTTTCCATAGATTTACAAGTAGATTGAGATGTTTGAAAAGTGGTAAGTCGCGTTCTCTTTTATGTTTGTGGTCCTTCTTATTTTCTCTGGTGACTGTGTTCTCTCTTTCCTACCTCTTGTCCTTTTCTTATTTCCCTAGTTCACGTTCTTCTCTCTTAATCTGTCGCTCTCGCATTTTGAGCTCTAGTTATTGTACTTGTCCCAATGGCAAGTAGACGTCCTTGAACATAACCAAACCAAAATGTTTGTTGTTAAATAGTTTAGAGCAGAGATCAGCAGTGAGTATTCAAAATGATGAGTAGGTTCGAGTAATACTCATAATTTCACACTCATACTTATTTTAATACGATACTCATACTACTCATACTCAAAGTAGGAAGTGCTCGTCGTATTCATACTTAAAAATGCGCATAATGTTGTTGATTGATGACTCCATATATGCACGCAGCACAAAATAAGTACGAGTATGAAGATCACAATACTCTCTAGAAGGTTTTGTGTTTGCTGTCCTTGTCTTTTTTTTTTTTTTTTTTTGTAAATACAACAACAACTAAGACTGAAAATTTTAATGAATAATTCCAATCACTCGAATCATTTATGGGTATTGTAAGTATTTTTCTATATTTATCAATCTGAATGAGTGGACCAATGAATCAAACATATTTCGAATGTTATGAGTTTGTACTCATACTCATTGCAATCTGTACATATCAATCAATCAATGTTGTAGCGAGTAGGAATGTATTAGAGTAGTTCAATTTCAATACTGTCAACCTAATAATACTCAAAATTACATGAGTACTTATGAGTAGCAAATAAACGATTAATTGCTGATCTTTGCTTGAGAACCAACTCAGCGTACAGACTTTGTTGTCCAGAGTGATTCGAAATAAACGAAAAGAATTTTGAGGAACGTAGCGTTAATAAGATAGCCTTTATTAAGTGTCAAATATCGAAGGTCTCTGTTGAAATAAGGGATGATAGGGTATCGCTTTTTTATTCCCGTTTTTTTTTTTCTATGTGTAATACCTTTTATTGAATTCGCCGTAGTCCAGTAGGTAGTGTGTTGGCTTATTAGACGTAGGGACGAGATAAAATCTCTGAGCGGACATCAACACGAAAATACGAAAACATTTCTTCGCGCAACTACCTCTCAGTAGACTTCTGCCAAAAATTCTGGGAGTAAATAAAATTGCCATGAAAAGGTACTCAAAAATCTGTAGGTCCCGCCATTAATGTGTGAAAAAAAAACGGTGTGAGAAGCTAGGTTGTAATTCTGACTAATGACTAATTCTGTATGTAATACCTTTTATGTCCTTAAGCATTTATCATCATTTAGTTTATTGTCCATCAGCAAAAATTTAACTGTCAACTTGTTAAATGGTTTTAGAATTAGTGGTAACTGACGTTTTGCCATGATGTTGTATGAAATGCATAAAGTTACACCTGACATATGTATGGTGTATGTATGTGTATTGATTATAATTCATACCTTCTATTATATTTTCACAAACAATGAGTGACATTTTGATTAATGCTCTGTTAAAACCGAAATATATTTTGCAAAATGCTGGAAAATCCAACACAAAATATTTTCATATGCAGCAGATACACATTCGAATATACATGCAAGTATGTATATGCAATGAAAGCTTACCACAAATAACAAAATATTATACATGAGTGTGTACAAAATTTTTGGTACTTATCTGAATGTGTGCACATGTGGTATTCGTTGTAGTAGAGTCAACCCTTCTTTAACGCGGTACTCTCAGAACAAGGTCTCCATATAACGCAGGGCTAAAATTGCGACAGTCCTCCTATAACGCGCTACTCTAATAGCGCGGTTTGCGTTCAACTTCATCCCGTAAGTTCCTTCCGCACAGCCTATGAATGAATAGTAACTAGATATTGTAAGAGGGTTTAATATTAATTTCATTTTCGATGCAAAAGCCCAGCCGAGATACAGTACCGTACAAAACAATAGCAGTTGGACTTTCAATTTAAAGAAACACAATGAATGAAGACGAATCAAGTGAGAATAAATATCAAAAAATTACATTATTTTACAACTCGTTCTTAATTTCGTTGGAAACCAGCCTTTTAGTTTAGTTTTCATTTCATCTTTTTAGCAATTCTTGACTGCAACAAAAATAATTTATAATTTATCTTGACTTTTGCATTTCTTGGTCTCCATATAGCGCGGTACGAATGATGTGATTTGTACTAATTATGTGTTTCTTATAGCGCGGTGTCCATACAACGCAGTAGACGGTTACCATAGAACGCGCTATGAATTAGCCTGGTTTGTACTTGAAATCCGAGTTTCTTATAGCGCGGTTTCCATATAACGCGGTACGTACTCACCGCATTTTAAGAGGGATGACTGTATTTATGTTCAACTATTTCACTTTTAAAAGCCAAGAGCTTATTCAAATGTGTTCCAACATTTTAGAAGTCGTTGAATTTAATTAATTGCTGTTGAATTGAAAAAAAATTCCTTGTAAAATTTTTACCAAAACTTGACCTTAGATCAAGTGACTGTTTCAACGAACGTTTTGAAGATTAATTATTTAAAGAGTCTAACAGTCGAGTTATATTTTTTATATATTTGATCTTATGAAATGAACTTTCCGTTCAAAAATTTTCAGGATTTTTGATGGACTTTGATTGGTTATCACAAATTGTGTCATTTTTATGTTTGCACGACTTCAAGAAATCGGCTAATATTTGTGTTTTTTTGCAAATATTATTATTTCTCTTTGTGCAAACATTACGCAACTTCTGGTGCTCGCTCAAACTTGGAATTGACACATTTTCCGATAAACAATCAAGATCCATCAAAAATTCTGAAAATTTTTGAACCGATAGTTCATTTTATAAGATCAAATACATAAAAAATATAACTGGACTGTAATAAATACGGTAATTTCTGTCCGATTTGATCAAACAAAGTGTCAATCTTTTCGCAAGATAATGCACTTTCAGAATGTTACCACTTATTTCATACTTTTTAAGTAAAGTTTGCTACTATGAATGGACAAACTTAAAAAAATATGAAAAAATTCGCGTTTTCCAAGTTTAAATCATCAAATCTCTAAGCATATTAAGCCAGATAATAGATATAGGTATACCGTTTTAAAACTCCATCTCTCCCCTTTCCAATTGGAAATCGGGTCAGAAATGTTTGAGAAATCCAAAAAAAACAGATTTTGTCAACTAAAAAAAGTTTGTAGAGTTCAAGAAATATAAAAAAAAAAAAAAAAATACTTTTGAGATCTACTCAACAAAACTCACAACCTACACTCTGTCATTAGCCGGGTGTACATAATTTTTTTTATTTTGTGCCAGAGTGCTATTAATGTTTTCCTTGTTTTTGAATTCAAGGTAAATTGGCTTTTGATGATTATTTCGTCATATATTTCTTTGCTTTCGACTCCATTTACGTTGAAGTCTTTGTAAAGAAGTTTTAGACCGAACACCGATTCCAAACACTCCGTTAGAAGTGTAAAATTGTTGGCTCAGTTATAGTAAACATCCGTAACTGTTGAATCTTAAAGTTGTCTGCAGAATCATCAAGGATTTTAACTAAATCTTCTTGTTAATTTCCTTCCCCCTATTAATTTTCAAGTCCGTTTTGATATCGAGTCATGACTATTAACCTCTTCAACTATCTGTTGAAGTTCTTTTTGCCAATATATGATTCCTTGGTTGCTTGGCATTGTAAGTAAGTTCAAGAACAAATTCTTGTTCCGAATTATGCGTCAATGATTCTAAATCTGTGCGGTTTCCAATCTATAGGATATAGGTTTCCAATTCTTCACATAGTGCTGGTACGTTAGTCCTTTTGTAGTTGTACCTTCACACGATTAATGTCGGTGGATATGAGCAAACTGATGTTTCAAAGATAAGTTTGGTTCTATAAAAGTTCAATAACCGTAAGATTCAACTTTTATTCGTTTTTTCAGAATTCTTCTGAAAGGAAGTTGCTGAAGAAATATTTTTTCATATTTCGCTTTATTGAAGATGTGAAACCTGAGAGATGTCTGAACGTATAAGCACATGCTCTACCTACTAGGCTATGGGGTCTTCTAAGTATGAACTATAGTTTTGTTCAAATATCGACCAGAAATCTAAATAGAGAAGCTACACAGGGTGGCTGATATGTAATGCAACAAAATAAAGCGCTATATTTTTTTTCATTTTATTGTTCAAAAGCAAAAAATGTTGGAAATACCATCAAATTTTTTGAATTAGTTTGGATTTGTTCGATTTGACCACCTTTGGTATGAATTATGGCCTTCAAACGGCCGACAAAGCCATCAGAGGCTGCACGAAAGTGGCTTTACGGTATTTTGGCCCATTCTCGGCGAATACCATTCCCGAGATGATCGACACTTCGGTCTATGTTAGTGAGAATCTTACTCTCCAAAATGCCCCAGGCGCAAAAGTCCAACGGATTGAGAACCGGAGATTTTGGTGGCCATTGTGTGGTAGAAATTAGGCGAGGAACCTCTTTTTTAAGCTATTCTTGGTTGATGCGTGCTGACTGCGGTGGAATGTCCATGTCTCCGGCCGAAATGTTTATCTGCCCAGAACTTCGATACAGTTTTTAAGACATTTCCCAATAATATTCGGCATTTATTTTGACCCCACGGTCGATGAATAGGGGAGCGGGTATGTAACTGCAAGGTAAAGCCACTGTCCGGTTTTAACTTGGCAAAATCCAGTGATATCCTTGCAGGTACATGCCAAGCAGCTCACAGCCTCCGTATCTTAGATCAGGCGCTCCCCGGGTACTGGTATCTGGCAACCGCTGGGTACTTGCTAATGTGAGAAGGCAAGATAAATGATTCGGCATGACCTTGACTACGATTGGAACTTCGATTTGGATATGACGCAATAGGGCTGACGTTCTGCAGTATTCTGTTGCCTGAGTACACCGAGTGAACTCCGGTGGAAATGGCTTTCAGGCTAATGTTGCAGGCGCCTCCGTTCTGTTAAATCCTTGGCAGGGCTTCAAGTACGTTCGATTATCGTCGCCATTTGGTTGGTGATGCAGGTTTAGTTGAGAGGACTCCTAATTAGTGTCCGACCTGGCTCTGAACGCAAACACCCATAAGGTTTTGCGTCAACCCTCGCGAGGACCTCACTGGATACCATAGGCACCCTCGGGGTCTCAAAGGATAACTGCATAATCGATATGAGATAGCGGCTTGAAGATGGAACCCAGATGAAAATGAATAAAGGTATATTTGAAGTAGAGAAGATGATGCAAGGAGAGGTTGCATTTATGAGCAGCCCACGTATAAGGCGGTCGCCTGTGAAAAAGGCACAGACGACCATGTTACAAAGGGGTGATAATACACCAAATGAGTCGGACACTTCGCAACCGCGGGCTACACAGTCAGCTGCCACCGTCCTACGGAAAGAGGATGACCTGGATAAAGGTAATAATGATGCTAGCGGAACGCCGAGTGATGGATGCTCTGGCCTAGAACAAAGAGGCACACCAACAGCGGTAAGCTCTCCTACGTTGGAACTTATCGGTAGGATGAGGAAAATGGAGGAGGATGCTATGTCCCAGTGTAGGGACACTCTGGATATGATGCAGCGTGTTACGCGTCGCCAGAAGAATGCAAGTACTGACGTTAGGAACGGAATATCCAGAATGGCTGAACTTCTGGATGTTATGTTGAATTACAGACGTACTTGGAAGGCGGCTGAAGAGGAAAGAACCACTTCAAACCTCCGGAAAAAGACCGCTACCCAGCAGTTAGTAGATGCCCCAACACCCACGACAGCGAACCCAAAACGAACTGCCACCAGCCCTGTTGGTGCAGAGAGCAGTAAGAGAGCAAGGGCAAAGGAGCCTAGCGATGAGGTGAAACAGACCCCTAAAAGGAAGGAGGAAAACTGGGTAACAGTGACAAAGAAACGTACTCAGAAAAAGCCGAGGGAAACTTCAAATAAACGAGACAGGATGGATAGACCCCGACTGGGGCGAACAAAACCAGATGCGCTGGTAATTAAGCCTGCAGAAGGTCACACATATGCCGACGTCTTGAGGAACTTACGCGGCAACATAACGACCGAAGACTCTGACAGGATAAAAGCAGTTCGGCGAACGCTGAATGGTGCCATACTCTTGGAGTTCAGCAGAGGTGAAAAAGTCAAACCGGATTTTGTTCAACAACTGAGAAGTACGGTACAAGAAACAGCCTCAGTCGCGGAATTGAAACAGAAAGCTACAATCGAGATACGTGACTTAGATTCTTTTACAGTCAGAGATGAAGTAGAAACGGCAATTCGGAAACTGATTGCAGACCCCAGCGAGCAATTGCAAACGCGGATTACTGCCCCAAATGTGCGGGAGCAAGTTCGAGCTTTCGTCACGCTGTCGGCTGAAAGTGCGGCGAGACTTATCAGGGTCGGACATGTAAAGGTCGGATGGATACGGGCGAAGATGCGAGTTTGTGAGGATATTCGAAGATGCTATCGATGCCTCGAAACAGGTCACTCTCAGGCGAACTGCTCTGGTCCTGACAGAAGGAACATGTGCATTAAATGCGGAGAGGTGGGACATAAGATGAAAGAATGCAGATCGGCCCCAAAATGCGCCCTCTGCACGGATGCTAGAAGGGACGGAACCGATCACTTACCCGGATCTAGGAAATGTCCGTTGGCCAAACGATCATGAGATTGTTACAGGCGAATCTGCATAGAAGCCGGACAGCGGATGCTCTACTGGGGCAGATAGCTGTCGAAAGACAAATAGATGCAGTCATCATCAGCGAGCAATATGGTCGGATTGCCAGGGGTTCCTGGTTTGAGGACGAAACAGGCACGGCCGCACTTTGGATACCTGACGGCCGTAGGTTTGCAGTTACGGAACACGGAGCCGGTTCTGGATATACGTATTTTCGAACCGGATTCCTAACCATAATGAGCTGCTACCTCACTCCTAGCGATGATATGGAGCAATTTAGGACGAAGATCGGCTTTATCGAGGATAGAGTACTCGCTATTGGTGGACCGTTCATAGTGGCCGGCGATTTCAACGCTAAAGCTGTTGAATGGGGCGATCGGACAACGAACACCCGAGGAAGATGCATTCTGGATATGGCGGCAAGGTTGGGTCTCATAGTGATGAATACTGGCAGCACAACCTTCAGGCGGCCTGGATGCGAGTATACCACGCCAGACATCACTTTGGTGACTGAAAATCTGGCCAGAAAAATAGCGGAATGGAAAGTTCTTGAAGACTACAATGGAAGTGACCACCACTACATTAGTTTCCGAATCGCGGAAAGAGCGAACCTTATCCTAACAGCCAGGACCAGGGGAACGCGAAAATGGAACGTCGCGAGTCTCAATAGCGCGGCATTATTGGAGAGATTCGATGAGACCTCACTTTCACGAACCAGTAGTGATGCTATTACTCTGGCTAGCGAAACTATGCAGCGTATAATTCGTGGTTGCAACGCCTCAATGTCTCGCGTATCGCAACATCCCAGAAGGCAATCTGTATACTGGTGGACACCTGAAATTGCTGAACTCAGACGAACTTGCCTCCAGTGCAGAAGAAGATACACTAGGGCTAGAAGAGATGGTCATGCAGCACATGAGGCTGAGAATTTCAAACGCGCCCGAAGGGCACTGAAACAGGCAATTATAGCCGCCAAAAGGGCGAAATGGGAGGAGCTCCGTAATGAACTGAACATGAATCCCTGGGGCCTAGCTTATAAAATTGTGACCAGAAAGCTGGGCGCAAATTCTGCTGTGCCACTTCTTGACGGCGACGCCGTCGACAATATAGTGATGAATTTGTTCCCCGTGCACCCACCATTGCGTGAGGAACGTGATCCTCCGATAGCTGATACGCCAATACCCTTCACGGATGAAGAATTGATAACAGCGGCGAAAAGTCTCAAAGCAAACAAGGCTCCCGGTCCAGATGGAGTACCGGCCGAGGTGATAAAATTAATTGCTGAAAATCGACCAAATGCACTCCTGGAAATGTACAATGCCTGCATTGCCCAAGGTGTCTTCCCTGAGCAATGGAAGCTGCAGAAATTAACCCTGATCAGCAAGGGAAAAGGAGACCCGACACATCCATCATCATATCGCCCCCTCTGTATGCTGGATAGTGCCGGTAAATTATTGGAGAAACTTCTCCAGCGCAGACTGGCAGCGGCCATTGAGACAGCTGGTGGATTATCGGAGAGGCAGTATGGCTTCCGACCAGGTAGGTCAACGCTTGGTGCCATAGCGGATGTAGTGGAATGCGTTGAACGGACAAGGCTCAGACGTCACTATCCGAAGCGCATTGTTGTCCTTGCCACGCTGGATGTGAGGAATGCTTTCAACAGCCTACGATGGGAGGATATTATTAAGGCACTACGAGAAAGATTTCGTATTCCTATATACCTTCTGAGAATATTACGCAGCTATCTGAAGGATCGCAAGCTTCTATATGACACACCCGATGGCCGAAGGGTCGTGGAGATCACGTCTGGTGCAGCTCAGGGATCTATTCTTGGTCCAGATCTCTGGAACCTGAGCTATGACGAAATCTTAGGTATAGAAATGCCAGAGGACACATACCTCGTGGGATACGCGGATGATATAGTGTCAGTCATTTCAGCGCGCGACATTGAGGATGCCAGGAGAAAACTGAATCGAGTCATGATAAGGACTCAGATATGGCTTGAGGATCATGGTCTAGAGCTCGCAAAGAACAAGACTGAGGTCATATTGATGACAATGGCTCGCATCCCACTCGAGATTGGTATGCAGATAGGTGATGTATCACTGGTCACAAAAAGGGCAGTTAGATATCTGGGCATAAGACTCGACTGCAGACTTAATTATTGGGCCCAAATACAGCATGCAGCTACCAAGGCAGCAAAACTAACGGGCATGCTAAGCAGGATAATGGCAAATATTGGCGGACCAACACAAGCCAAACGAAAATTGATTATGGCGGCGACGAACTCGATATTGCTGTACGGAAGCGAGATATGGGGAGATGCGCTGGAGATTAAATCTAAGCGAAAAATATTAGCAGCGGTGCAGCGAACAGCGGCATTAAGAGTTGCCTCGGCCTACCGCACAGTATCGGGCGCCGCAGTCCTAGTGATCGCCGGTGAGATACCTATTGACCTGCAGGCATTTGAGCGAAGAAAATCTTGGAGAATGAAGAGGGAAAATCTTCCCATTAGTAGCGTAGATCTCAGATCTCAAACACTACGGCGATGGCAAAGTAGATGGAACGAGGAAACATGCGGAAGATGGACCTATAAACTTATCCCATCTATAGAGGCATGGATACGGAGAACCTTTGGGGAAACTAACTATTTTCTGACCCAGTTTCTCTCTGGTCATGGTTATTTCCGAAAATACCTGTACCGTATGGGCAAGGTGACTAATCCTAGCTGTATTTATTGCGAGGAAATGATTGACGACGTTGAACATACATTCTTCCATTGCATTAAATGGCAAGACGAGAAGAACATGTTGATGGAACAAATTGGTGAATTTACACCCGACACCATTGTGAACGCAATGCTCGAAAGTGAGATGAAATGGAACGCTGTGAGAAGATACGTTGAATATGTACTTCGCAGAAAGAAGTTCGACCTTGATGCAATACAACGGAATGATACATGAGAAGACGAGCCAATAGCATGAAGCTGGCTTCAAATATGGCGTACCCAGACGTGGGAGAGTAGAAAACGGTCCTTAACTGGACGCCGTTCTGGGCCCTTCCCGAAGTAATGCAGATAGCCGTCCCGGGAAGGGAGTATCCCCAGAAGGAGGAGGGATTGTTTTAGTGGAAGCACCACTCGACGCAGCTGATGACGATCACTGCAAGTGCGAAGGCATTTTGAACCCTACCTCACACGCCAAAAAAAAAAAAAAAAAAAAAAAAAAAAAAAAAACGGTCGATGAATACGAGCGGGAAGTGACCATCGGCCGTTACGGCGGCCTGCTTGAGTTCTGGTGGCCAATCGCAGGTGTGATTTTTCAACTGACCTCTTTGCCAAGTAAACCCGATCATTTTGTTTGTTCACAAACTGCTCAATTTGGAATGGCTTCTCATCGGAGCGAAGTTACTCCTTGGCTCTTTCCAGTCTAACTTGTTTTTGACCATCCGTGAGCTCTTGCACTTTTTGGAAATTCAATGGCTTTAGTTCAAGCTCATTTTTCAATATGTGTTGCATTTGTTCTCGCAATATGTTCAGCTCACGAGCAATTTTTCTACCACTGTGGTGTGCATTTCGATCAAATCTGGCCTTTACTTTTCGGATCATTTCTGGTATTGTTACCGTTTTTTTTTTGTCCACTTTTCGGACGCGATGCAATACTGCCAGTATCACGGTAACTAGCAATTGTACGAAAAACAAAATATTTAATCACATTTAAATCCCGGAGGGCTCTAACGATAGCCACCTGTGGTTTTCCAGCCAAATATAAAGCAATCACACTATCACGCTTGAATTCCCTCACGAATAACTTTTTTTCTGAATGCAGTAGATTAAAATGCTTTTATTAGTTTGTAAATAAAATAAATCTGTCAGCTGTCAGATGAGCGGTTTACAGATGATAACAACCTGAAGTTGGTTGCAATACATATCAGCCACCCTTTGTGTACGTATATATAGCAAATATATATTAACATTATCGTGGTATAATGTAATGTTGAAAGTTTTAAAAAAATGTAGAAGATGTGTCTGATGACTTCTGATGCAGGTCCGAAGGCAAGTATATATTGTATAAAAATTTCAGTAAGAGTCAATCAAGGAATCTAAAACAGTTTAGACTGCAAAGTTCCAACTGAAAGATATCTACTGATAATTGAATATCCTTGCTCAGGATCAATTCCATAGCGTAAATTGTGACTATTTCTAAAGATTGATTCACGGATTTATTACTGATGTTGTGCCGTGTGTTTCTAAGCTAGGGTTTGAACTAGGAATATCCAAAATTTCAAAACCCGGGATTTTTAAAAACTTGTCCCGCAATTTTTCTTGATTGTGATTTCATATGTATTTAAACCATACCCGTAAAGTAATGATTAGTAATTGTAATGATTAGAAATTGAATTTCTTTTTTGTGAATGCTGAAATAATGTCTACAATTCCGATTATTTTTGGTTAAAATAGTTAATAATTGATTACGATTACAATATAAACAAAAAATAATCAGGATTACTGGCGATTAGACTAATCATTAATCAAAAAGAATCAAAAGTAATCCGAAACTAATCAAATCGTTTACAATAATTTCTTTAAAATTCTTTCTCAATATTTTAAAATAATCAAAAAGAATTTTTGAAAACAATTTGATTACGTTTGGATCGGGATTTACAAAATCCCAAATTCCGAGATTTTTAAAAATTGATCCCGTTTGGCATCCTAGATTGAACCACAGACTCACGTCTAATAATCCAACACACTATCTACCAGACTACGACATTCTTTATAGTAGGATTTAAAAGTTAATTTTTCTTTATACTGGCTTTATTGAAAATTTTAGTTGGCTTTATTTTTCTCTTGTCCTAATCTCATCCTAGATTTTTACTTCTTTTTTCACAATTTTTAATAATTTCATAACAAAATGGAAACTTATTTGCACCACCCTTCTTATTCTCATGCTTTTAATCATGCCTTCCAACATGAAGGCAAACAAGCGTTTCCTTAATACCATTTTACCATTCGCTTTAATGTTGACAATAATTAATGAGATTAAGGTTGAAAATGTCACAAACAATTAGCGTTGCTAGGATAAGAAGCAAAGAAGCAACGGTTTTTAGCATTGCGGCTGGTGTAGGTGGACCGGCGATGGTGATGGTATTATCACTAAACCAGCTATTGGTTTTCTTAGTGTAGCTAAGTGCAGCTGCAAGAGCGTATATTCAAGTAAATAATTAATTGCTACTCAAAATTGTATTTAATCTAATCATACCGTAAAAAGTTTAAATGTAGGCATTTTATATTGGGGAAATTTATAAATAAATTCATTATAAACTAGGTCACCCGGTAAACTGTCACGTTTTTCATTTCCTCTCAGAGATTTGGTCTATAATCGGCTGCTTTTCATATTTTGTTTTATTGGAAATGTCTGTCTTGAAGTATGAAACATGGTCTCACGTCGAATAAACCAACAAACAGCTATCACCATAGTCTAGGGCGAATTTTAAGCATGATAGTTTAATCAAATGTCTGCCACAAATTCTTTGGTTGAAACGATTCGTTTTGTGTAAGCTACATAAGTATTGTTAGGACCCCAATCATTCAAATCAAGCTCACCGTTGAAAGGGATTGCCTGGCCAATGTCGCTCTCAAAAAAATATGGAGCAATGAAATCGCATTCCCAAAATTCACAGCTAATAATGACCTTTACGAAATCCGATGGACTCTCTTGGAATCATGCGTATTGATAACGTTACAAATTCGGAAATTTTCTTTGTTCCAGTCGCCATTCATTCCAGAAATTCAACGCTGAAGATATTTTTTTAAGAGAATTGTAGTAGAAGATGACTCCTACTTATGCAGTATATTGCGTGGGAATACATGGTAGTCTGCGACAGTGTTGAAGAACAGGGGCATTTCAGCACTAACCATTTTAAATTTTGTGGCTGTTTTTTGCGCAAGTGGGTCGTGAAATTAGACAGCCGTAACATATGTTTATTCCGAGTATTACAAATAGAGAGCAATAGGTTTCAACTGTGTAAACTTATTTGAAAAATTTGAAAAGTGAAGCTGACATCGCTTGCAAATTTCACAGAATTTTCACCTAAAACACCAACATTTCTTGTAAAAAATTAAAAAAAAAATTGGTTGCGTTATGGACAATCGCTGACCAACTTATTCGCTAGTTTGGTAGAATTCGGCCTGTACAAGGACTGCACTTACGTCTGGCGGCCCACCAAACCGCAGTGCATGCTCAAGTTGGCTATGGTAATTAAAATTCCTCTTCGACCTAAGCTTTACACACTAATACTCCTGTGCGTCACTGTGTTTCACCCTGTGCGAAAAGCACCGTGGGATTAGGTCCTCGCGGACAGGTACCCACATAAAACTCATCGTCGTTGTGCGTCACTGTATCGGGCAGTCGCTTGAAAGCCGTTGCTGCTATAAACGACGATGTTCTCAAAAAAAGCTTGAAAACCATTAATTCAACATTATTCCCAACAACTTCAAATTTTATGAAGTCCAAAACATTGGATTATGCAGGCATACATAAAAAAAAATTTTCTTTAATCAGATACTCAAACTAGCAGATCATAGAAGTACCTTTAATGGGTATTTTTTTTCTTGGCTTAGTGAATACAAAAAATTGTGGGGCTTTGAAAATCATCATGCAATCCATGCGATACAAATACACTCATAATGAAAAACTGCAGCAGTATTGATTTCCAGAAATTCTAAACTCAATTAGCCACCAAGCGTGGAATTTCTTGTTGCTTTTGCGTATAAACCAGAAAGGAGCCGTGAGCTCAAATGCGATTTGCAATGTATCATGGATTGGATACTGGCGCATATCTTTAACAAGTCATGTAAAATTTCATGGAAAGAGTAATACGGTGTTCAGATATGCACCTTTATTGTGTAAATAGCTTAATATTTCATAAAAAGTTTAAATAAATTATTGCGCAATAAATATGGAAATTGTAATAAAATTGAGTAAAACTTAAAATGCAGCACTGCCATAAGTGTGTTTCCTGAGCGTATTACAATTAACCGAACAACATTTGTTGACATTTGAGTTGTCAAATACAATGAAAAACTAACACTAATAAACTAACAAACGATACTAATTTTCGCAATCAAAACAGCTGTTAAATAAGTATTGAGTAAGCTGAATTGCTTACATAATTATCGCTGAACACTTAAAATATTACATGATTTGTTGTTACAACCCTTCAGTTTGGTTTTCTCACACCACTTATGTTGTGTGCGTTAATTTTATACATGAGTGGCGGGATCTTCAGATTAAAGTCGACTCCACAAGACAGATTTTTGAGAAACATTTCATGGCAATTTTATTTACCTTCAGAGTTTTTGCCAGAAGTCTGTGTTGAGTGGTAGTCGCCGAAGAAATATTTTTTCATATTTCGTTTTGATGCTTAACCTGTGATACGAAACCGGGCTTTACGTCTAATAAGCCAAGACACTACCTACTAGAATACGGCGAAAATACTGTACCCAATTAACTGAATATTGACTCAATAAATGTGTATATCTGAACATAGTATAATAATCCACCGTAAGAGCCGTTATGGTCATTTGACGGACACAACGTCAAATACTTAATCGTTACAAGTCTTCTTTACAAGTCATTGAAAAACTTTACAACGAATTATCTCGAAACACATGTACGTGTTTTTATTTGAGAAAAAAAAGAACAGAATTCTTACTAAGACACCCTTTATATAAATATTTTTCAGTTCTAAAAACTCACGCATATTTTAAAAGTACAGCATCTACGAATAAAACCTCAGATGCCAAAAAGCGTAAAAACATTCTTACAAATACGTATTTAGTGGGCCTTAATATGGTGGCACATGCCACCAGATAAGCGTTTTGCATTTTCTATGCGTCCTAAATCCGTTTCAACGTGAATATATGCCATTTTGTTTATAATTTATGACACCGGTACAGAAGGCCTTTTAAATAGATGGCCTACTGAGCTCTGTTTCAAACTATCGCACAGGCAGAGAACAACAAAATTGTTAAGCACGTGGCATACTGCGTTATTGCGGTACTTTCTAAATTGGCCCTATAGCTTTAGGTAGGTACCTTTTGAATTAGTGTTTGGCTTTTGTGAATGAAATATGCTTGCATCTGAATACCGCATACATAAATGCATACAAAAAATTAATGCATAAACATGCATAATAGCCTGTTATATGTGGCATGAAAAGTTTCAGTGAATACGCTCAGTTTGTTGAGTTATACAGTAGCGAGCAAAAAAAATGCAACGCTATGTCGAATGATATTCAATCCAGGTCTGAAACTTATACAGGATGGCAATTGGCAGTGACAATTCATTTTAATATTTACAAGCCTACAAAAGCATTTTGATTTATTGCATTTAGATAAAAAGAGTTATTCGTGATGGAATTCAAGCGTGATAGTATGATTGCTTTATATTTGGCTGTAAAACTACAGCCAAATGGCTATCGTTAGAGCCATCCATCGTTTAAATGTGAATAAATTTTCTATTTCCCGTATCATTGCTCGTTACCGTGATACTGGCAGTGTTGCATCGCGTCCAAAAAGTGGATGAAGAAAAAAACGGCAACAACACCAGAGATGATCCGAAAAATGAAGGCAAGATTTGATCTAAATCCACGCCCCAAAGGTAGAAAAATTGCTCGCGAGCTGAACATATCGCGAGAAGGGATGCAACACATATTGATACTGGCATTGTTGCATCGCGTCTAAAAAGTAGACAAAGAAGATCTGTAACAACACTAGAAATGATACGAAAAGTGAAGGCCAGAAAACCACGCCGTAGTGGCAGAAAAATTGCACGTGAGCTGAACATATCGTGATGCAACACATATTGAACAACAAATATTGGACGAAAGCCATTGAAGTTCCCAAAACTGCAAGAGCTCACCGATTGACAAAAAAAGTTGGGGGATAAAGAGCCAAGGAGTTAGTTTGCTTGCACGAAAGCTGCCTGTTACCGAATTTGGTCGGCTCAAAATAAATGCCGAATATTATCGGGAAAATGTCTTAAAGACAGTATTGGAGCCCTGGGCAGACAAACATTTCAGCCGCAGACCATAAACATTCCAACAGGACTCCACCGCACTTATCACGCGTCAACCAACCATAGCTCCTCGCATCATTTCTACCGCACAGTGGCTACCAAAATCTCCGGTGCATTATATATCAGCCGCCCTGTAGCATTGTCCAATTGCACTCCATTTTTGTTTTTTTCATTCGTTGATTTTCTCTGTTTCTTTTTCTCTATAATTTTTTTAGATTTACAAAAAACTTTAAAATTTGTTAAAGGTAAAAGTAGATCAAATAAAAGTTAGATAAAAATAGGTAGATAAAATAAATGTTTAATGAAATATTTGCGAATTGTGAATTACAATGGCTTTGGAAGACCGCAATTCAATGAATGAAGTTGCTCATCAATTTAATATCAAAAAATCAACGGTTAGTTGGATTTCACCACGATATCGTCAAACAAATAACGTGAAAAGAAAGCCAGAAAGTGCTTGACTTTGTAAATCTACTGCCCGCCAAAACCGTCAAATTGTGAAAATAGCAAATGTTAACCCTGTGGAAAACGGCACTAGATGTTACTAATTATGCAAACGAGCAATTAGGCGTCTAACAAGCCAGAAACCGATTAAGAGAGGCAAATTTATTAGCTAGAAGACCAACAAAGAAGCTACTTATAAGTAAGGTTGATAAGAAAAAACGGATTCATTTTGCTAGATCGTATCTGCATTGGTCCAATGTTTTGTTGAGCGACAAATTAAAATATAACTTATTTGGGTCGTCGGCTCCTAAAACAAAAATATTCACAAACAACTCTGTAAATAAACAACATTCTGTGTTGAACATAATTTGACATCGAGTTGCATTTTTTCATCGCAACTGTACATCACCCCCAAGTGAAGTGACCATACCCTCAATTTAAACGCACAGAATAACCAACGAGTACTGAGTGGTACGTAGCGCCGTCCTATTCAAACTCTAAGTCGTTGGTACCCAGACCATCCAATTCAGGTCAAAGGAAATTGGTAATAATAGACCCATAGGGGTTCTGTTAACAGCGGCGACTCATTGGCCAGGTTATTTTCAAAGAGCAGTGGGCAAAAATTTAACTTATTTCGCTCTGTTGGTTTAAATTACATTCGTCGGCCTACAAAACAAAGATATTCATAACGATTTTGTAAATAAACAGCATTCTGTAAGACAAATCACGGTATTGAACACAATAAGGCATCGAGTTGCATTTCTTTTTGTCGCTAGTGTAACATATCAGAGTAGAATTTTAAGTTTTGCTATTGCTTTACTCTTTAAAACATTTTTGTTTTTTCTTACACGCCATAGGATTGAAAGAGACATGACTATGTGAAAGTGCTTGCATCATTGTTTAAATCTCTTTTTAACAACAACAATAACTAAAAGTAATGTTTCACGGCATAACGAGATAACAGATAGTAAGTTTGTCAACTGCATACTCTTTTATAAGATGGACTACTTTAGGGTATTCGGATGAGTCAAGAACAGATTTTGCTACAGGAGCAGGAGATTTTGTTCCCAGAAAGAAATATTTCGTATGCAAGGGAAAAGTCGCAGATATCTTCCAACCGGATGTCTAGACCAGACCATAACGGTGTAATGCGGCTGCCATTCAAGGATTCGACTCTTACATGCATACATATACAATTCGTTACGATTGCGACCAAGCTTCCCATACCACTTATATTGTCTTTATAATTTCACATATGCGTTCTGGGCTATACAGTTTAAAGACGACTCCAAATACCAGATTTTTTAGAACAGTTAGAGTTTTTTCTGCCGAGAGGAAGCTGCCAATGAATACTTTGTTTTATGTTTTGTTTTATTGCAGATGTTTAACCGTGGCCTGAAGTCTAATAAGCCAACACAGTATGGTTCTTATAACATTGAATTGATGATAGAATGGGACTGCCTGGGAAATCTATATCAGCAAGGCAATGAAAATAAGACTGAGATATGTGTACCACACTATGCGGTACACAGTTTCCATAGAACGCGCTTCGAATTAGTATGATTTGTACCTAAAATCCGACTTTCTTATAGCGCGGTTTCCGTATAACACGGTACGCACTTACCGCGTTATAGGTGGGTTGAATGTACTTCTCATGCGATGAGACGCTGTTGACGTCTTGGGTCCAAATTTGACGCAATTTTGATTTTCAAACGCAAAATTTTTCCGCTTTTAATTATAAGATGTGATCGTGAAACTTTAAATTATCCATCACAGGCATAAAAACTATGCTTTTAAAGACTTTCTGTACCTATTGTAATTGATTTTTATTAAACTCTCCATTTTAGCGTTAGAAACTCTATTCGCAATGATATTTTGATTTTAAATATTCAAACGAGAATATTAAATTAATTTGTCTTTTGCTCAATAGAAATATTTTGTATTGAAAGTACTCTTTTTTTTTGTTACATAAAAATTAAAACAATAAGAACTGAATAGCAATATTATAAATTCAATACACGTCTTTAGTCATGAAAGTATAAATCTACAAACTTTATGAATAAATGTATGAAAGTTTCTATGAAAAAGACCAAAAACTGTTTATATTTCACTCAACCGGTTGACAAGTTAGTGTCGAAAATATAATGTAAATTTGTATGCTAGTACCGTCCATCTACCCAACCATTGGTATAATAATCTGTCACGCAACCAATGAATGTAGCCAGTTTCAAAATACTTAAACATAGAATATTAAAATGAATTGTTAAATTAAATATGACCTTTAGAAATGCACAAATGAATCCGAAAAATATCGAAAAGGCAACATGAATATGAATATTTTTTATTTTTATACATTCAATGAAAAAAGTCTACATATACATACATGTATGAACATATATTTACATTCCCAGCTAGCATTTGGAAGATTGTTTTTATAAAAATCACCATGCTGAGTCTTTTTAGAGTACTTTTGGTAATCAAAAACTTATTAGTCAGTTACTAGATTAAAAAAGGACTCAAAAATGATTCGCGCCAATGAGTAAAATGAGTTCGATTTAAAATACAATAAAAAATTGTATAGCATTCGGAAATTAATCATTCATACGTTTAAAATGTGATTATTATTTTTAATTATTTATTATTATATTCTACTTACACTTAAGATAGAAAAACGCTTAATCAAAAATATATCATGCAGATCTAAAATCGAGTCCAAATTAATACGAAAATGACTCATAAATGACAATAAAAGGACTCATAAATGACTCGTATGCGATTAAACGATGACTGACAGACGACTCAAAAAACAATCATAAACGAAGGTAAATAAGACTAATAAATGATCATAAAGTGATTCGAAAATGATTATAAAACTACTAGAAAAAGGGTCAAAAATTACTTTAAAATAATAAAAAAATGACTCATAAATGACTTCTTAAGAAGAGTCGCGGGTAGTCACTTTTTGCTCCCGACAAAAAAATCTTTTTTAAGCAGAAAATGAGCGCATATTTTAGGCTTTAATTCGCGCAGAAGGATCAAAAAAGACTCGAATTTTATTAAAAATTTCCAAAAATGCTGACTTGGTCAGCAGTAAAAAAGAATATTTAAACCGGAGTATGTAGACTTTTTTCTTTGACTGTATGTCGAATTAGTTTTCATGACAAATTTTAAATATAACAACAGATTCTTCGAAATTTGCACAACTGATCTAACCATCTGCCAAATTAGTAGTCATTTATTCATTCTTATTTATCAAACGATCATGGCCGACTATAGATATCGATATATCGTACGTGAGTGGGCTCTTGGACACTTAACGACTGACCCATTTTCAGCTGTCAGCTACATATCAAGATCAATGTGAATAAATAAAATTGTCAAATTTGAGACGATACAATTTAAAAAAAAAAAAAAAAATCAATCATCACGAAAAGATTCTAGATTTTTTTTGGTAAAACCAGCACTCAGGGGATGGCCCCTACTCATGCAGTGCATTGTGCAGGGTAAGAGAAATAGGTTATAGAAAAGTGGAAAGAGGAAGTAGCATGGACATTCGATTTAAATTTACCAATATTGGAATTGACGGGATTGGGAACTATTGAAAGACAAAGGCTCTACCTCAAGACAGAGACCTGCGCCGAGCAAATTTGTCGGCGGCGGCGGCTATAATTGGAAAACTTCGGCGGCGGCTTTAAGTCGGCTGTCAGCCGAAATATGGCAAAGTTTCGGCGGCGCCTTTATTTCGGCTGTGACCCGAAAAATGGCTTTCATATATCCCATAAATCTTGGTTGCTCCACTATGTTAAAGGGCCTTAGATCTCTGCAGCACATTTGCACAAGCAGGCGCGCGTTAGCAAATTTTTCGGAATCTGCATTTTTAGAATTTCTTGGCAATATGAATTTTGATTTGGCATTCGAATTTTCAAATTTTTTCGATTTTACATCAATACCATGAGCATGTAAATGGTTACAGAGGTTTGATGTCGATGTAGAAACTCCAAACCTGAAATTATTTCGCATTTTATAACATTTACAAAAAACAACTTTCAGAAATGAATATTCCAAATAAAACTTCCCAAAAAATTTGGCAAAAAGCTAATTGAAATAGGAGTTTCATTATTGTTTTGGGAAAATCTCCTCTCAATTTTCTTTCAATTTAATTCCTGGATAGAAATAATATATGTACCCTTCAAAAGCATGGGGGCTCATCAAAGCAAACTTTACACATGTGATACTTTTTAGCACAGGATTATTTCCAATAACCATTCGACAAAAATGATGCCAAACTATTGACCCTGCTGAAGATTTTTTGTTTAAAAGGATTTGGGCTTTTTAATTTTAGTTTTGGTGGCTAGTAATTTTTCGTATTCGTTTATATCATTGTAAATACCATTAAAAACAGCAAGGTTGTCATCGGAATCAGATGAATTTAACTCATTTAAATTATTATTTAAATTTGGAAAGAAATTTGCAATTTTTTGGTTCTCAATTTTAATTTTTTATGTCTTTTAAAAAAATTTAACGTTAATTTAAAAGTGTTACCACATTCACCAAGGTGTTTAAAATTACCATATCAAGAAATTAAATATTTTTACTATTAACATATCAAAAAAAGGAAGAAAAAAATTCAATAATGTATTTAAGTCAAGTAAAACGAAATATATAAATATCATATTTTATATATATTAAAAATTTATTGTATACAATATTAAAAACATATTTTCATTTATTCCTAAATACAAAAAACGGCGGCTGAATTTAAGCCGACTTAAGCCGAATAAATCTTCGGCGGCGGCGGCTTTTAAATTTTATCGGCGGCTCGGTTTAGCCGGCTGTCAGCCGATCGGCGCAGGTCTCTGCCTCAAGATGTGAAGGGCATGGAAACGAGTTGCTGCTAAGTGGCTATAAAATGGACAGTGCTATACCTTCACCATTAGTCAATCTACAGCAATCGCCCTCAAAAAGCTGGCAGCATCATCCGTCCATATATACTTTCCAAGTTTACCCTATCAAATCTCATAACATATAAGTTTGAACAAAATGTTACTAAACTCTCCCCTCTCTAAAAATTTTTATTATGTTCAAACATATTTGGGTAATCAATAATTTTGTGTGAAAATATCAAAAAAAAAAAAAAAAACGTTTTGTTAAGTAAAACAAGTTTGGAGGGTTCGCGAAAGTTAAAACAAGTATTTTTGAATTGCACTCAGGATTACGACCTAGGTTCTCACACAAAATTTTATCCATGATTTTGCCAATTAAAAAGGATGGTTCTTATTATATAATTAACTAGCTAATACCAGGTGTGCTTCGCTGCCCCCAACGAAATTAAATACATAATAATTAAAAAATTTATTTATTTAGTAATTAATTACTAAAATTAAATTTGATTAATTTTTTAAAATAAATAATTCGTATTCTAATGCCTTGGGATACACAATATTTTGTGTTTTTCCCTCTGGTGCGTAAACATATGAATCTGCGGGTGTTCCTACACGCGAACATGCGGTTGTCCTTGAGCATTATTAATCGTCATTGCAAATACTAAGCGAATAGGAAATTGCAGGCATCTTCGATGTGGTCATAGAAACACGTGGCAGCAATACATCAGTTTCCTTAAACATCCCAGTTATAATGTTCGCCTCGATAAGATTATTGTTAGTCGGCTGTCTTTACAAAAGATCGTGGAGGGTCAATATTTCTAAGTAAAATAATGGAAACACCGTTTTTTAACTGTAAGTCATGTGATGGAAAGCCTGATAAATCTAACGAATTTCAAAATTCGACTAGACAATTGATGACATCCTCAACATTTAAAACTGTGTCGATCAATTAATAGGTTCTTACATTCCCATCGATCTTGTTGAGAATATTGCTGTTGATGAAATTAACATTAATATTTTTGGAAACTAGTAACGCACGTTCAGATAACCATTGAATATTTTTTTAAATTTTGCACAATATTGGGAAA
This sequence comes from Sarcophaga peregrina, assembly GCA_014635995.1. NCBI lineage: Eukaryota > Metazoa > Arthropoda > Insecta > Diptera > Sarcophagidae > Sarcophaga > Sarcophaga peregrina. Next base: position 87,152,945 of record CM025790.1, on the reverse strand, counting down.
TACACAATTTATTAATTCTTCTTTTGATTGTGTCAGTCTGCAAAACTCTGATGGAAATTTTATATACTTTGTTATAGAATCCATTGGAATTCATGCAATTGTTTGGAAAAAGTTGAAGCTGAAGCATTGCGTTGCAACTCAAAACACATATTAGTAGTTAATTTTAGAATGTGAACATGTCGCCAAAGGTATGATGATTTTAGACATGCATTTAGCTCCTCAGCTGGCTGTGATTCCAAAAAATGGGATTCTAGCTCTTACAGTTTCTCAGATATACAGATTTTCGTATTTACTTTATATGGGAGGGACCACACCCACTATTGCTAGTTCGCCTACTTTGGTCCCAAATATTTATATTGAAACTATAGTTATTTGTATAAAATTTGAGGTATCTAGCTGTTATCATTTTTCCAATATACCCACTTTATTATCTTACAATAGCAGGTAATGTTGCATAGAAGGGCGTGGCAGTTAACTCATTTGAAATATCAAAATAAAAAGTAGCCTATAACTCCTTCCAGACATTCAGGAAAATAATACTGTGAAAATCCAAAATACTGTGAAAATTGGTTAACAGTCATAGATACAAACATACAAACAAACACACAGTCATTTTAATATATATTGTTACGTTTTTACCTTTTAAAAACGTTAAAAATATGAGTTCGTAGATTGCAAATAAAGTAAAAATAAATATGTGTTTGATTTTAATGAATTCTTTATTATCTGCACAACTTTTGTGCCACTGTTCCAGTTTATTCCACGTATACAACGATAATTTTCACAATATGTGTTTGTTCGTGATAATCCTCTGCTGACAACCTTTTTGTAAGCAACAACACTTGTTAGTTATTCCTCGCTCACAACCTTTTTGTAAGCACAACACTAACAACGGCTTCCTTCAGACGCAACTTGTCTGCACACAACCGATTGATTTATCACTTCAACCAACGTAATGTTGTTATACACTTACTTACTTACTTACTTAATTGGCCATAACAACCCGATTAACGGATTTCGGCCTGCCGCAATACATCCTTCCAGGCGCCTCTGCTTCTTGCGCGCCTACGCCAGTTGGTCACACCAATCGATGACAGGGCTTCCTCGACTTGGTCCTTCCAACGGATACAAGGTCGTCCTCTTCGCCGACTTCCGCAGATCCCCGCATCAAATACCCGTTTCGCCGGAGCATCCTCCTCCATTCGAACGACATGGCCGAGCCAGCGCAGCCGCTGGATATTAATACGCTGCACAACATCTATGTCGTTGAGGAGCTCATACAGCTCACTGTTAGATCGGATGCGGAAATCATCGCCAACTCGCACAGGACCGAAGATCTTACGTAGGACTTTCCTCTCGAATACCCTCAAGGCTGCTGCATCAGTTCTTAATAGGGTCCATGCCTCTGCGCCATAAAGAAGCACGGGTAAGATGAGCGTCTTGTAGAGTATTAATTTTGTCGCACGAGAGAGGTCTCTGCTGCTCAATTGCCTATTGAGACCATAGTAGCACCTGTTGGCAAGAGTAATCCTGCGTTTGATCTCCAGACTGACATCATTTTTGGTGGTAACGGCGGAGCCAAGATAAATAAATTCCTTGACTGTATCAAAAGTATAGTTATCGGCCGTAATCTGAGAATCAATACGCCGCACGTCTCTGCTTGTCGACAACATATACTTTGTTTTGCCCTCATTTACTGCCAGACCCATCTTCTTAAACTCCCGTTCAATAGCGCTAAAGGCAGCAGTAACATCTCGCTTGGTACGCCCTATGATGTCGATGTCGTCAGCGTACGCAAGCAATTGGACACTTTTTTGAAAGATAGTGCCATTGCGATGCACTCCTGCCTTTCGCATAACACTCTCCATGACGAAGTTGAAGAGGTCGCATGATAAGGGGTCGCCTTGTCTGAAACCTCGCACGGTATCAAAAGGTTCGGAGAGGTCCATTCCTACCTTGACGGAGCTGCAGGAATTGCTCAACGTCATTCTGCATAGCCTTATCAGCTTCGCAGGTATAACGAGCTCAGTCATTGCGGCATAAACACGATCCCTTATGGGGCTATCGAAGGCTGCCTTATAGTCGACAAAAAGATGGTGTGTGTCAACTTGTTTTTCGTGGGCCTTTTCCAGGATTTGGCGTAGTGTGACAATCTGGTCTATGGTGGATTTGCACTGATAAGGTCCAATCAGTATTTTGACGAGTAGCTTCAGTCGTTCACACAATACGCCGGTAAGAACCTTATACGCGATAGGGAGAAAGCTTATACCCCTGTAGTTGGCGCAAATTGTGGGGTCTCCCTTTTTCAGGACAGGACAGAGGACACTGAGGTTCCAATCGTTAGGCATACTTTCTTCTAGCCATATTTTGTAGATGAGCTGGTGCATGCGCCCTACCAACTCATTACATCCGGTCTTAAACAATTCAGCGGGGAGGCCATCAGGACCTGCCGCTTTATTGTTTTTAAGACGCGTAATCGCGACTTTGACCTCTTCATAGCTAGGCGGCGGAATCTCCACGCCGTCATCATTGATCGGGTTCGGAACATCATCTCTAGAGGCGGTATTGGTGTCGTCATCGCCTTGTAGCAGAGTAGAGAAGTGTTTCCTCCACAACCTCAGCACCCCCTGCGGATCTGTAACCAGGTTTCCGTTCTCGTCCTTGCAAGAAGACGCTCCGGGTCTATAACCCTCGGTTAGACGCTTAACCTTCTGATAAAATTTTCTAGCATCATTCCTTCGTCTATGCATCTCGACTTCCTCACGCTCACGCCTTTCCTGCTCCCTTTTCTTGCGTCTGAAAAGGCTTCTCTCTTCCCTTCTCTTCTCTCTGTAGTTCTCGACAATGGCTCGCGTAGCAGCAGACTGCAACGTCTTCTTGTATGCGGCGTTTTTCGCTGCAGCTGCCTCGCGACACTCCTCATCATACCATTGATTTCGTTGGGGTGGGCGCTCGAAACCAAGGACTGTTTCCGCAGTAGTGCGCAAGGAGTGGGAGATGTTGGCCCACAGTCCTCCAATGTCGTTGAGATTAGATGGGGATCGACGGAGCTTATCCGAGAGTTGAGCGGAGAACGCCTCAACTGTCCCTTGTGATCGCAGCTTCCTGACATCCAGCTTCCGCAATGTACTAGAGCGCGCCATCCTCGAGGCGCTAATGCGCAATCGAAACTTGGCTGCGACAAGGTAGTGGTCCGAGTCAATGTTCGGACCTCTAAATGTGCGCACATCTAGTACACTGGATACATGCCTTCCGTCAATCACAATATGATCGATCTGGTTGGAAGTTGATCGATCGGGGGACATCCAAGTGGCCTTGTGGATGTCGAGATGTTGAAACCTGGTGCTACATACTACCATGTTACGCGCCGCGGCGAAATCGATCAGCCTCATACCATTGGAGCCTCATCGCGTGGAGGCTGAACTGTCCGACAGTGGGGCCAAAGATACCTTCCCGCCCGACCTTTGCATTAAAATCCCCGAGGACAATTTTTGCGTCATGGGCCGGGCACTTATCATATACGTCCTCGAGTTTAGCGTAGAAGGCATCCTTAACCACATCGTCCTTATCTTCCGTCGGGGCGTGAGCACAAATCAGGCTGATGTTGTAGAATTTTGCCCTGATCCGGATTGTCGCTATTCTTTCGTTCACAGGTGTGAACCCAGAGACAAGGTGGCGGAGTCTCTTATTAACCACAAATCCGCATCCAAATTCGTGCTTATCAACATGGCAGCTGTAATACACATCGCAAGATGCTAGCCTTTTGCATCCTTGCCCTATCCATCGCATTTCCTGTATGGCAGTGATGTCAGTCCTACATTTCTTGAGGGCATCCGCCAGGGTGGGCGGAAGCGCCCACTCTGTGAAGGGTGCGGACGTTCCAAGTGGCTATTCTTAAATCGTTGTCCTTTGAACGTTTGCCGTGGTCGTCAACTTTAAAGGGGATCTTTTCGAAATTCAGTATGTTGGTTTTCATTGGAGTAAAGTTTTTACGTGGTGGGTTCCAAGCCCTACGCACAACCCAAATTTAACGTCCAGGGGATTGGACTTCGCTGCACGCATTAGTTAACATCTAGCGGGTGCTAGAATGCCATCCAGGAGGTGCCGCGAGGAGGCTGCGTGTCAACTTGAATACAGCAAGACAAGGTTCGTCCTGGTGGTCGCCATGTTGGCCACAGTCAGAAACTTTACCTTGTTTGCATGCATCCCATCGTTGTTATACACGATTAGCTTAATTCACACTTCGAATGCAACGTGCCGTCTACACACATGACTGATTCAACTTAAACTCTGAACTCTTAATCATCTTTGCTCGCTTTGGCTTGCCTTTTATACCACTGGATCTTTAGTGTGATGAATGCCTTTGAAGGATGATGACGTCCTTCGGGAATATTCTAAAAATGTAAACAACCTATTCTTATTTTTGTTGTTTCTTGTTTACATTTGAGCAGGTAGATTAGTTGTTGTTGGTTTATTTGTCTATCCTATTTTATACTGCACATTGTTGTTTCTTGTTTACTTCTTGGTTCCCTTCATTTTGTTGTTGGTTATTTACGTCTTTTTATCCTTTATTCTTGTTGGTATATTTTTCTACTCATTCATTGATCACGTGAACAGTGCACTGTTTTGTTTTTGGAGCTTTTGTTTACCATTTTATTCATGATCATTGTGTTGTTTTTGGAGCTTTTGTTTATTATTTTAACAACAACATTTCCATTTTCGTAACAATATAGAATAAATCTAATGAATTAAAAAAAAAAAAATAATGCAAATTTTATGTAAAACATAGAAATTAAACAAAAAGTATAATTTATTGGCGTTAATTTTCCTTAAAGTGCATTGTTTTCTGCTTCATTCAATTTTAATTAAAAACTTTTGTTTTTACATTTCGTTTCACCTCGACTTTCCATTGCCATTAATTAGAAAACAATTTTTAAAACTTTTGTGAAAACTAAAAATGAACAATTTCCCTCTCAGTTACTCTATTCAATGTTTACTTTATTGAACATTAAGTTGTGAAAAACTCATTCAAAACTTCTTGATAATTATTTCAACTTTTTACTGAAGGTGGCAAATCAAATTATTTTCATTCAATTGTATGACTTGACTTTAGATTGAAGACAAGACTACTTACGACTCGTATACTTAGAGAAATTTTAAATAAACTTTTTAACTTAAAGAGAGTAGAATTGAATTTCAAATACAAAAGCGTTAGAAAGAAAAAATAAAAATTTAAATTAAATTTAAATAAGAGTTGTGCTATGTTTTATGGTAAAGCAAAGAAAAAGAAAATCATTTTTTAATTATAACTTGCCTTATAGAGGGGTAATCATTATTGCTGATAAGGTAATAGCTGACAATAGGAAAGAATTCAAAATTACTCTGACACTGGACTGTGGGCAACACAACAACCAAAACAGAATTAGTATACAAGTTCTTAAATTGCCTACCCTTAGTTTCAACGGCGTAACTCTAATTCTATTCAATAGAACTACATTTATTGGACAGCAAATGTTTAAATACACAATTCGCGTATATAATTGCAAGAAAGCAATAGGCCTTCACTGGAGTATTAACTTTTAAAATGTATAGTAGCCATACAACTTTGTGAGGTCACGGTAGTCTAATAGTTAATATTGTTACGCATAGCGAAACGACCTAATATCGTTTAACATTAACGATAAACAAAAGTTATAAATACAAAGACAATGCGGCAATTCGTACACAATACACATGACACAAATACACAGTAACACATACATCGAATTTATTATAAGTAAACCAGTTGCAACAAGTATGATAGAAAAAGAGACGGACAAGTATGCGAACGCAACAACAACCAACGGGAACATAGTACACAAACAACAATGCAGTAGCTATAGAATCCTCGAGAAGATGCGAACACGAACCTTTTACTTCGAGAACCATCATCAGACTGAAGGCGTTCGCATATAAAATGGCAAGACAAGATAACCAACCAGTTCAGAGTGAATTCAGTCAGCCTTGCATGCAGTTGCGTATGAAGTAAAAGTCGTGGTTCGAAGATATCCGTTGTGAACAGTATAGCGAATATTGTGTGAATAATATCGAAAAAGCAAAAATTGTTGTAGTTACTTTGTGTACGTTGTATCGGTAAAGTTTGAACAGTGGCATGTAAAAGTTGTGTAATAATAAAGAGAGTTTCATTGAAATAAAACACAGGTTTGTTTTACTTGGTTTGCAGTTAACGAACTCATATATAAACCTTTTTATAAAGAGGTAAAAACGTAACAATATGTTTCGGACATGTGTTACTTTGGTACCATTAACAGTAGACACAGACCATAGATGACACTATACTGCCTAAATTTATTAACTACCTACAGCATATCTAACTTTTTATGTACCAATTGTTACATGTGGTTATATAATACAGACCAAATTTTTATGGTCGGGTCACCCTAATAAAAAATATTAAATATTTTCTATTGCCCAAAATATTTTATCTTAAATATACTTGTCTAATAATGATTGGAAGGAAGTACTTAAATAGTACTTGTACTTGTATTTTCACAAATCATCTAAACGAGTTAAACATTTATTTTGTGAGTGATTATCATATTGTGATAAATTAAAAATCAAAAAAAAAGGCCACCTTAAAAATCTTCGCTTTCTAAACGGGCCAAAAATGCAATTAATTTACAGTCACAAAGAGCTGACGAATTTTCTGAAGAACGTGATGTTAGTCTGAGTGTTGAAAAGTCTAGAGCTGCACGAGACTCAAGTTCAACGTGATGAACGTTTAGAACGTTTTAGTCACCAGCAGCAACTCGTTTCCTTACCATTCGCATATTCCCACCTTTCCTAAAACCTGCACAATGCATTGCATGAGTAAAAAAAATGAGAAAGGGAAATAATACGATCGCAAAGAGCAGTAGCTACAGAAATACCAGATCAGCGAGATGTACGTGTAGAAAGAGAGAGTCTACAAGTATCATCATTTAGAGCTGCTGAGACACCTTATCAACATGATGCCCGTCTTAAACGAAAACGATCCCAATCATTAAGGTAAAGAACTGAAGAGACAATGGATCTAGCCGAAGTACGCCTAGAAGGTGAGAGAGAATACGAATATCAACATCTACAGTTGCATAGACATCAGATCAACGTGATGCTCGTGTAGAAGGGGAGAGAGAATATGAATATCGACATCTACAGCTGCATAGACACCAGGTCAACGTGATGCACGTCTAGAAGGAGAGAGGATACGAGCATCAACATCTAGAGCAGCTGAGGCACCTGGTCAACGTGATGCACGTCGTAGAAGAAACCGATCCCAATCAAGAACTGATGAGACGCCGGATCAACGCGATGAGCGCCTAGAAGGAGAGAGCCTACGAGCATCAACAGCTAGGGCTGCCGAAGGTACTGTTAAAATTTAAAGAAAATCGGTCCAGCCGTCTATAGACTTCAAACAAACAAACTCACAAGCATTCCTCTTTATATATAGATATTACCGGGTTTTAGCTAGTATGTATACACATACATACATATGTGTACTGTATATGGAATTTATTCACTCTTATTACTGATTTTTTTTTAAAGTAACAATTTTTGTTGGTTTAATGACTATTATTTACTTTACTTGTTGAAAAGTAAGTGTGGAGCTCTTCAAAACTGTTGTTTGTAAAATGCTGGTGTACGTATTTGTGTCACAACATTGTTAGAGTGTTGGCATGCACTACAATTAAGGTTGTTGCTAAGACTGTAGTTTATTGTTATATTAAGAGAGTGGTAATGTTTATACTACTAAGAGTAGGAGTTACCTTGTTGATATTGTGCAAATACACCCATTGCTTCCCAGCAGTACTCTGCTACATCTTCTGTGGAAAAATGTTTTGGTCTCACCCATGTATTACTGTATTTAAGTTCTCTTGAGTGCTTTCATGCATACAAAAATGTATTTATCTTTTGAAATGTTTGGGAAAAAAAATTTCCTAGTGGCTGTTGATTCTTATTTCTTTTACTCAAAGGTAAGAGGAAAATATTTGCAGGTCTCGTTATAATTTTAAATTTTTTCTTAAAAGAAATAAACGAAGTATTCAAAATCACTGGCATAAGAATTCTTTTCTCGTTCAGCAAAATAAATAATTGCCATTGTTTATATGTTTTAAGTCAAATCTAATAATATTGTTAAAAACGTTAAAAATATAAATTCGTAAATTAAAAATAAAATATAAATAAATATCTGTTTAATTTTAAATCAATTTTTAATTGTCCGCAATATTTTTGTGCCACTGTTCGAACTTATACCACGTATGCAGCAATAACTATCACAATATATGTGTTCATTATATTTCTCTGGTTACAACCTTTTTTGTAAGCAACAACACTTATTCGTTATTATTTTTGCTTATTTACTTGTAAACTTCTTGTCAGTACAAAACTTCTGCTCGCTTAACACTAACAACTGTTTTCTTCACACGCAACTTGTATGCGCGCAAGACTGACTAAATTATTAACGTCACACACAACTGATTGAATCCTTACCGAATCCAATGTGACGTCATAACATACGACGTTGTTTTTGGATCTTTTGTTCATTCCAATATCTACAAAGGATTGTTTTAAAGTATACGACCTATTACGACCAAATTTTATGAGAAACATCATCGAAATTGTCAGGATTATAATCTTGCTTTTCACACCACTTATGTTGTGCCTGATAATTTTATACATGAGTAGTGCGACCTACTTTTTAAAAATCAACAGATAGAGCTAGATTTCATAGCAATTTTTTCATTTACTATCAGAGTTTTTGCAAGAAATCTGGTGAGAGGAAGTCGCCGAAAAAATATTCATATTTTGTTTAGTTTGAAATATCTGACTCGGGGCTTGACCAAGGCATATTTTATGTACGACAATTAAATTTTTTTCATTTAAGAAGTCAATTATCAAACTTTTTAAAAGTTTAAAATATTGGAAATGTTCATGTCTATTGTAGATTACTTTTGTTTTCTTCTTAAAGCAAGTTCTAATTCCTTGGATATGAAATACACTCAAACCCGGTTATAACGTACTCCGTGGGACCTGAAAAAATAGTTCATTATAGGCAAAGTTCGAAATAAACAGGGTGAAGTCATAGAAAAAAATATAAAATACGAATAATTTTTTTGATGTATTAAAAACAAAAAAAAAATTTTTATTAAAAACCAAAAATATGTGTAAATTTTTTTACCAATCAGCTGATTAAAGATGCTGAGTTATGATTTAATGCTGCCATATTAAATAAAACTAAATACTATTGCCACACTTTAAAATTATTTCTGTACGTAAAAACCAAGAATTAGTTTTAACCGAGTTCATTATAAACGAATTTTACTGTATAAGCTTTAATTTCCCATATTTCCTACGGTACGCATAAGTTATCTAACGCATATACGTCGCGGTGACCCAGATATAGAAAATATCTTGCATAAATTGAATGTAACAATACATATCGACGCCTCCATTCTATAACGTTCTAAGTAGAACGTTTTCGCATTTTTAAATTCTACGTTCTCTAACTACTACGTACAATTTTGTAAAAATTTGGATAAGATGCGCCGATTCGTTCCAAAGTTATAGGGAAAAATCTACTAAAAATACACATATACAGGGTGGCTGATATATAATGCAACAAAGCGCTATAATTTTTTAATTTTATTGATCAAAAGTAAAAAATGTTGGAAATAACATACAATTTTAGAATCAGTTTATATTTGTTCGAATTGGCCACCTTTGGTACGAATTATGGCCTTCAAAAGGCCGACAAAACCATCACAGGCTGCGCGAAAGTAGCTCTGCGGTATTTTGGCTCATTTCCGGCGAAGGGCCGTCTTGAGATGATTGCCATTGTGGTATTTTTTTATGAGAATCTTACTCTCAAAATGCCACAGGCGCAAAAGTCCACTGGATTGAGATTCGGAGATTTTGGTGACCATTGTGCGGTAGAAATGAAGCGAGGAACCTTCTTTTTAAGCCACTTTTTGCTATAACTTCGGTACAGCTTGGGATATAAAACTGATTTTTTTTTCAACATGTACAGAAGGTCTAAAAGAGCAGTTTTGCTTAAGTAACTAGAAATTTTTAATTTTTTGAGATATGACTATGGATATGACTATGTTGCAATAAAGGAGCGATATGTGAACCCAGCTTTACCGATATTTTCCACAATATTTATTTTTTTTTTTTTTCATTTAATAATGAACCAATTTCATTGAACAATACCTGCAATTTTTAAACAATGTTTATGATTTACATAGTTTTTCTTTGTTATAAAGCAGTCAATGTCCTTATGAAAGATTTTAATTCCTAGTAGATGAGAAGAATCAAAAGGAGTTGTAGTGTGGTCATTAAAGTTTATTTTTATGGTGTATTGGTTATAATAAATAAGTTTACATCACAACTCACTACTGTTATGAATGGCGTAAATAACATAAGGGGAGGAACTTTTCTGCTTCAGTTAGCATTTGAGTTTTCACACCAATCATCTGCTGTCTTTAACCACAGCATACCAAAGTTTGCTATTTTGTTTTAAATCCTCTGCATTTTTATACTGTAGTTTTCCTATTCTCTCCTCCTTACCTGCATTCCCTCCTTTCATCCTATATTTCATTCCTTCTCTAAGGACATCGTACAATGGGTCAATTTCGACCTCCGGGTACCGTATTTGTTTTAACCGACAAGTACATTTACTCTAACCTAACCTATACTGTAGTTGTTCCACGCCCTAAATATTTCATCTTAAGCTTACAAAAGTTATAGGTCAGATGGAAAACTTATACTGTAAAGGAAAGACCCTGTATTACTGTGATTTTTACAGAATATGGCTGGTCAAAGGTTATTTGAACAGATTTCACAAGGACTATCGCAATACCTGACAGATGCTGGCTTTACTAATTTTCGAGTGCAATGGGTCGTATTGTGGCAATGGCATTATGATTAGTTGGTCTTCATGTGCTTATTTGCAAGAATTATAAACTAAAGATTACTCCTTGCGCATGATTTCCCGTTAGATAACGTTGTAGTCATTGATTCAACATGCGCAGAAAGTTTTAATTTTGTGTGCGTGATGGCGTAATATTTAGTTTATCATTCTTGCTTATTTGCCTTTGGTTTGTAGGCACAACAATTTTCTTTAACGATGCCCCACAGAAAATAGTCCAATGGTATCAAATTGCAGCTTCTTGGCGGTCAATTGACGCCACTTTTTCGGCATATTAAATAGTAATCTAAAGTTTGACGAAATAAGTCGATAGGGGCACAAGATGTCTGTCCAATTGCATTATCCAAAACCAAATATCGTTCACTTCAATAGCATGAACAAAATCGGTTGCGGTAGTTGTAATAGTTGCGCCGTCCTCATTTTCAAATAAATATAAGCCAATGATGTCTCCACTCCACAAGTCGCACCAAACAGTCACCCGTAATGGGTGCATTTGCACTCGTAAAGGTTTTCTGATGCTCAAACCCGGCAAGTGTGCTATTTACCTAGCCAACAAAATGAAAATGAGCTTCAAAGAAAAGAAATGAAAAGATGATTTTTTTTTTATTTTCGTGCAATTTGTTTTGGAAATAAATTTCCAATAAATTCCAACGTTGCTCAAGCGCATTTCATTCCGTTCAGTGCACACAAAATACTGAATTTTGTTGCAGAATAATATGACATAAGAATTGCCAGATTTGAAATAGATGATGGTTCAAATGTAAAGCTATATACGGCTTATCCGATATAAATAAACTTTATTGGACACAATTAAACTAACTGATGTTATAACATGGAACCTCAGTGTCCTCTGTCCTGCCCAGAAAAAGGGAGACCCCATAATATACGCCAACTACAGCGGTATAAGCCTTCTCCCTATCGCTTGTAAGGTTCTTACAGGCGTATTGTGTGAACGACTGAAGCCACTCGTCAAAACACTGATTGGAACTTATCAGTGTGGCTTCAGACCTGGCAAATCTACCATAGACCAGATCATCACACTGCGCCAAATCCTGAAAAAGGCTTACCATTTTTTTGTTGTCTATAAGGCAGCCTTCGATAGCCCCATAAGGGATCGTGTTTATGCCGCAATGTCTGAGCTCGGTATACCTGCGAAGCTGATACGGCTATGCATTATGACGTTGAGCAATTGCTGCAGCTCCGTCAGGGTAAGAATTGACCTCTCCGAACCTTTTGATACCGTGGAGGTTTCAGAGAATGGCGACGCCTTATCATGCGACCTCTTCAACTTCATCATGGAAAGTGTTCTGCGAACGGCAGAAGTGAATCGCAATGGCACTATTATTCAAAAATGTTTCCAATTGCTTGGGTATGCTGACGACATCGACATTATAGGGCGTACCAAGCGAGATGTTACTGCTTCCTTTAGTGCACGGAAGTCTAAGAATTGAATTGAACGGAAGTCTAAG